>CM029546.1:33616498-33741498 GCA_017141385.1 Sogatella furcifera
AGGCCAAAAATTTTTTTTGGGATTTTCTAATAGGGAAATAAATTTGAGCAGCAATTTTATTGGTGTTGTGTATCCATTCTTTTCCACTTTAAAATTTAAAACTCAATAAAATCACTTATAAATGGAATAAACTTACTTAAAAGTTTTATATAGTTTTGGGACCGTTGGTGTCATCTTGACTTTTTAAAGTCTGAAGATGACCACACAACAGGTCGAAACTATAGTAACTACTATGTAAGTAAGTTTATTTCCATTTATAAGTGATTTTATTGAGTTTAAATTTTATTGGATTCGGTATTAATTAGTTGTTAAATTGAATAAATTAAATTTAAAGTGAGTCTAGTTTGTTGTATATATTTACCGTGAAAAATGTGATATATGTATGTATCTGTATATATGTATCTATGTATCTTTGTATACTTTATGTATGTACAGTAACACGGTTTGGCAAATTCCATCATAACTTTAATTTTAAAGAATGTGTTCATCCAGCTGTACCTTACATGAGGATATTTTTTTATTTTTTATGAGTTTTCTAAATTGGTAAAATTTTTTTCAATTTTTTCAAGTTTTTTCTTTATTAGTTAGGTATTGATTTATTCAATTCAACCTTTATAAATGAACCTTCTCAATTAAAAATTTTCAAATATTTTTTGGATCAATTAATTTATCTTAGACTTCTGCTCTAATTGGTTTAGCAACCAGTTAACCCCAAAGATTCTGAGGTTCGGGACTTGATTAGCAGTTTTTTTTGGGAAATTTCTCAAATTCATAATTTTATTTTAAAATAAATAGATAAAGATAATTTTGAAAATGATAAAACCTTTAAAATACACTAAAAGAAGGAATTAATTCTTTGATCACACTATTGGTTAATGGGAAAATTTTCTTATACCTGTGAATATATAATAAAAATATTATTATTACCTCTAAATAAGTCCGTATTCAAGTACAACTCCAAACGATAAAAAGGTGTGCTAAACTAAGAAACCTTTTATTATCTATAAAGTTAAAATATTTTCTGAAGAAATACTTTTAAAAATATAGTTTCAAGCCACACTTTTTATAGTTTAAGTTGTACTTGAATCTTTATTCAGGGTTTATAAATACTTTATTTATCTATGAATAATTTATTTATTTATGAATACTTTATTCATATAGTTTATGAATTGAGTTCTTTTTTTGTGCACAATGTATAAATTTAAAAATATTTAAATTACTCCTATTAGGTTATTATGGTCTTAACATGTATTTGTTAACTCAAGTTCAGTGTAACTTCACAGAATAGTTATGAATTGGGAAATTTGTTATAGACTATAGGGCTAATAGGTACCTACCACGGATACTATAACACCTATTCCATATCCGGATAGGTAGCCTACTGTATAAGTAATTCACAGTTTTATAGGCCTAGTTCCGTAGTCAACATAAATGTAGGCCTAATTAATTATAGGCGCATATTTTTATAAATATTGTATGCCTATCTTTAGTTGTGTAAATATTAAATTTTGTCAATCCTTGGCCTGAATGTTTTGTCTTCTCCCAATTAAATTTGCATCCTTTTCCAATTGGGTAAAAGTAAAAATACAATACTGACTTGAAAATGATGCTCATTTATTATGTGAGTTGCAAGTAAGTTATCAGAAACAATTTGAACAAATTCTGGGAACAGATTGCTACCACACACACTGCTCAGGCGCAAAGTGCTGTATGTAGACCAACAGATAGGAGAAGAAACCGAGTACACTTGTTTCATCATCTACAGTATACAAAATCTTCTATTTAATAGGCCTACTGTATAATATATAGGTACCTAATAATACAACTGTGTAGTGGACCATATATTGATGGTCTAATTGATCTCTCAATTACAGATTACTCATTACCGTAATGACATATGGCACTTGAGGGAAGAGATGTGAAAAGAGGTCATGTTCGCGGTACAAAACTGGGAATGATAGATAGGCCTACTTTCCTCGAAAAAATATATTCAATGTCAAGAATTAGCAGAATTTAAGCCCTATTATTTCTAAGCCTATAATTTAAGTTTGGAGTTAATGCATTTAGCTTACTTAGCGCATGGCTTATCAATGATTAATTGGAAATATAAGATATATGCCAAACTTGGTGCTAAAACATTAAAAATTTTTTGTCTCAAATTACAGATCACAATAATTCATCATATTCATAATTTCTTGAAATTTAAATATTGATTTCTAGCTGTATGGTACTTAAGGCCGAAGACATCAGTTGTCTCGACCTGGCCTGCCGGGATAAAAACAGCTGCAGTTGTCTGTACAGCGACAGCCTGGGTGTTTTGATTAAACAGCAAGTTGTCTTAAAACAAGGAGTTGCTCCTCATTCCGGTATAACATGGGAACATTTCTTAAGGGATCGGGCAACTCACTGTTTCGCCAACTTGCTGTTTATCCAAAACACCGAACTGTCGCCGAGGTGACTCGCTGTTTGGACAACTGGGTGGTTTTTTGAGAAATAGCTAAATTACGTTTTGGCTGTTGCAGCTTTACAGGCCAGGTCAGGCAACTGGTTGCCGGTGCCACAGTCTGCCATCAATAAAACTCATCTCTCTAGGGGAGGGGCATGCAAACTTTGACGCTAGTCTGATACCTGATATACTTCGACGCAAGTCTATGCAGCTCGGTCAATATTGGTCTAAGAATTATGAAATATGAGAATTATTGTGATCTGTAATTTGAGGCATAAAAATTTTTAATGTTTTAATCAGCAAGTTTGGCATATATCTTATATTTCCAATTAATCGCTGATAAGCCATGTACGCTTAAGTAGGCTAGAAAGTCTGTTAATAGGCTTAGAAAATAATAGTTTTAAATTCTGCTAATTCTTCCCAGATAGCACACAAACGTTATAATCACGTGAAAATCACGTTTTCACTTTAACATTTTCAGGTTATTTTCACGAAAAATAATGGTATAAATACCGAGAAAAACACGTGAATTACGCGTATAAATGGCACTTTTTTTCACGTTATTGAAACGTGAAAAAAATACGTGAATATAACGTTTTTTCATTACCAAATTATAACATTTTATACCATTTTATCACTTAATTTTCACCAAATTATAACATTTTATACCATTTAATCACTTAATTTTCATCAAATTATAACATTTTATACCATTTAATCACTTGATTTTCATCAAATTATAACGTTTTATTACTAAAATTTCACGTGAAGAAGACCAGAAATTCACTTGAAAAACCCCTATTTTTCTAGTACAAATGGCACAATTTTCCACTTTTATCATTTTTTTTTTTGGAAAAAATTGTCCAAAATTTTATTCCACACAAATAGCCACTATTCAGTTATACTGGAGAAAAGTTGAAAGAATAAAAAAATAAGAGATGATGAATAGAAATATTGATCTTTATTTATCTAATTACTTTAAATACACATTGTATGACATTCACAGCTTTATTTTGTAATTTTATTATAATTTAAGAAATGTATTAATACACAATCTGGGGTGGTGCTTTTGATTGCAATTTAAATAACTCATTTATCACTTAAAAGTGTATTATTTGCACCCAAAAGTGTTGTTGCACCAACAAATCTGTTTTTTGAGGAATTTAATGTGATGACTGTAAGACAACTGTACTTGAAAAATTTATCAAAATACATTATTAAGTATAAAAACAAATTTTTGTTAAATGATATAGTTTTAAACCAATGATTTTAAACCAAATACAACATGTTAATACAAAATTTACAAAACTAAACCAATAGTAGTTAGGAGACAGCTTATAATTATATATGTACAAGATTCACCAATAAATTGCTCTATTTGCTTGCTCTACTAGCAAGCTGTGTTTCTTCAAGATTTCAGCCAGTCTTTGATGACTCCTTCAATATATTTCTCTTTGGCATCTGCGAATTGAATCAGCATAGCTCCTATAAAAAATGGAAACAAAAGTTGACTTATAAATAAGTTGTATTTCAGACTTTTTCTTGTATGGAGAATTGGGAAGAATTATTTGAGTGTATTTTTCCAGAAACTCCCACTCAATAAAATTCAAAACTTGGAAGTCTAGACTAGAAGACAAAGACTTGACATAGCAGTTTTAATGACAATCCTCTCAATTCATAAAAATATGTACTATAGGGTGATTCAAAAAGAGCATCGGTTTCAATGTATCAAATTAGGAGGTTTATTTAAACAAAAAAACATAAAGTGATAATTAAACTTTAAACTTAGGGCTATTTAAAATAAATGATAAATAAAATGAAAAAATCAAATACCTTTTTTAAAACTTTTAAAGTATTACTTAAAGTGAATAATACATGAACATATTCATCTGACTTTCTTATTTAATGCATGAGACATGATATCATGCATGTGTCCTCCTCTACTGCGCTGGCAAGCATCAAAACTGTCCATGTAATTCACTATTACAGTCTGGTCGAGCAAAGAAGACATCTGGGAAGACCGGACTCCAGCCCAGTCAATATCAGTTCAAAAATTATGAATTTTGTCCGAAATTGTATAAAATAAACATTCTGCTCTAAAGTTAGAGACCAGATTTGGAACTTTTGAACCATTATTGAGTCATTTTCCCATCTTTCCAGTCTGCACTACCATACTATGGTAGTGAATGTCATGGACAGAGTTAATGCATGCCAGTGCAGTAGATGAGGACATGTGCATGATATAATTTTTCATGCATTATATCAGAAAATCAAATGAACATGCGTTCATGTATTGATTTTATGTTTTTGGTTTAAATAAACCTCCTAATTTGATATATTAAAACCAACACTGTTTTTAATCACCCTGTACATTCTATTATGATTGACTTGGGCTACTGTTGAATGTTTATAAAAGAATTGTATCAATTTAAAGAGCTTAATTATAAGAATCTCCCAGGTGTATGTTGATTAAAATAATAACAGGTACCCAAATAATGTATGTACTACACGGGGTCTCAAAATTTCTTTGATGCAGATTTTGAAAGCTAATTGAAATTATTGCAATGTTCATGTACTTCCAGCATCAATTTCGAGAAATCTAGAAATTAAATTGAAATTTGAACTTGAAAAATATCAATATTATCTGAAGCTATATAAAATTTGTATATTGAGAATATTAGGTACTTTCTTTCAGATGCCTGGCAAAATCCAAGCTTGCATTTTGCACAAACACCACCTCTCTATCATATAAAAGATAAATAGTTCAAATTAGAGGACTAAATTGGAATGAGGAATTAAGCAATCGGTGCCATGAGCACCGTTTTTCAGTTTTTCATGAGCCATGATCAGTTTCTTTCAAATGATAATCTTATTAATTCAGTAATTAAGTTTATTGGGCCCATTTCACCCAGAATGGGAAGCAGACATGAGACGGTGAAATATAAAGTTTCCTGCTGTTCAGAAGAGAATTTAACAAGATTTTTGCTGTTCAGAAGGCAAGAAATAGATTTCTGTCCCTTCTGATTGTCTTTTGTTTTCTGTCATCCTAATTCTGTCATAAGGTATCTGTTAATTACTTCTTTTATTCCGGTCCGTTTCCGAGGCATTTCTAGTTTTTATAACAATTGAGTTTTTACAGGGCAGGGTGGTTAGCCATGCGCTCAACCCTCAATTTGTAGGACCTAACTCTTGAATTTGCAGTGGACGGAGCTGGGTGAGAAATGTTTTTCTCAGCACGCATGGACCATATCAATAATGCATAAAAAATTATTTGAATAGTTTGAATTATCCAAAAAAATTCTGCATAGGCAATTTCTAGACTTGTCAAGAGTGAAAAAAACAGTTTCAGACCTAGTAATAGGTGCAAAATATACTAATACATACCTTGCTTTATCCCTGCTCAGCTGTCTATTCTTGGATAGCCTCAACCAATCTTTTGTGACTTGCTCTAACTCTTTCACTGTTCCATTAAGATGAAAATTTATAACAGCTCCTAATTGGGAAAAGACAATAAAAGTCAATAAAAAGATAGTTACTAAAAAGCAAACAATTTTAAATAGTAATTGATCCTGATACTTTTTGGTAACTCGGTTGTAAATTCACTGCAATAACAGATACTTCAAGGATAAATTGCTCAAAATCAAATAGTTCATCATTATATTAATATGGGAAACAATACTCAGTCTTCTTGATGTTTGATGATCAGTGGACAATCAACAGAAATTTCCTTCAGAATAAAATACATCAGTTTAAATGAAGTAAAATAACGAGAATAATATTACTTCATCACTGCTACTATAAGGTTGGTTTTGATTGAAGCTGATTAACAATCTTGGTTGTGTTCAATAATATGGCTGACTGCTCCCATACATTATTGGAGCATAGGATTACCAGCCATTTTGCTATCAAATGCAACCCAAAATCCAGCAATAATTGCTTTCACCAAAACGCACCTTTATTGATAAAATTTGATATATAATAGGTTATACAGACATGATAATTTATACAGGAATTATTTTGGAATAATCATTGGATATTGAAAGGCTGTAATTGAAAAATAGTATACACACAGTTATTTAATGATACATGAAAATAATCAGAAAATGTCCAATAGCAACTTGAAATGTTAGAATTTCAATATGGAGTGGTGTTAAGCAAGTAAAATATAGGTCTGGTCAAAAATAATTATAAAATAAAATATTAGGCCTAAGAGTGGAAAAATTATGTAACAGGCCATGTCCATTTGTTTTATTTAATGGAAGAGAAACTAAATTACTAGGTTTGTTTATCAATGGCTCAACAGCCCATGAAGGGCCTAGTTCTATCAGCTGGTTGCCAGTTTCATATTCACTCCACTGTACAGTTCATCCAAGCAATGAAGACACCCCGGCATATGGGAAAATGACTCCAGACTGGGCAATACCGGCCCAAAAGCCATAAATTCTCAAACAGAACCCACAGTCCCCAAACCAACACTGTCTGAGCCAAAGCCACCTACCACACCACTTGAATATCCTCCCCGCCCGGACAGACCATACAGCAGGCGAAAAATCATCAACCAGGATAGAGGTGAGTTAGCACGTTGATTCTCTCAACCATAAGCCAGTTTTTGTAACCATATGACGGCACAGAACACCTCTGAATAACATGCAGTTAATCAGTTAGAATGTAATGCAACAGTTGATATTCCTCCAGAGACTGGAAACGACTGACTATCTTTACTAACTTCAGCCAATCTCCCAAAGAAGGGAAAATTACAAGTATAGCAATGATTCATTCTATGCTTGTGCAGATCTTGAATTAACATTTTGCAAGTTGATGATGACAATAAATGTTTACTCTTCCAAGAGATATAATAATAGTAAAGCAGTTCATGTACTTGAAAAAAAGAAAATGTGAAGAATCACAAAATTAATTTGAAAGCTATCACAGGAAACTTCCAATTTTTAGAACAAATATTATTGAGAATTTGAATTGAAGGTACTTACTGAAAATTACGAATTTTATTCCCAGACAACTGAGGGCACGTTTTCCATTCTGGTCAACCCAACAGAATTTACTGGCAATCTCATAAACCATAAAGTGATACAGGACTCTTCTTCATGTCAGCCCCACCAAGGCGCAAGAGAAAGTTGATCTGAAATGAAATTACAAGCCATTACTTCATTTCTCAAAATCTAATGCAAAATAGTATTAATAAATTCACCTGATAGTATGAAAATTGACCATAACAGTTGATATAACTTATAGAAAAAATCAGCTATATGTTTTGGATTCCAAATTAATTAATCCATCCATTCTACTATTCAAGTTGTTTGAATAATTATTGATGACACTGCACTCCATATACTTTCTAAATACTAGTTTTTATGACTAATATTAAAAGAATTGAAACTGCAGTGTAGTCAATAATAGTTCAAAAGTGAATTATCAACAATTCATCAATTACATGTACATCATTGATTGAGTTCATCAATTACATTTGAAAAAATGTCATGCATCATTATACACACTTCATTACATGAAATATTCCACAATATTTCAAGAATGCATTTCTTAAAAAATCTCCTCTATTCCTTTGTGAGTTGAAAATTGAATTGAGTAATCTACAGCTACAACCCTTTGAAAAAAACACTGGAAGAGTACCTAATTGATGCATTACACTCTAACTGATTAATTGGATTTATTCAGAGGTGTTCTGCACCGTCACTTGGTTACGGAAACTGGCTTATGGTTGAGGATCGAAGTGCTAAACAATAATTACCTACATCCTGATTGATGAATATTTGTTTGCTGTATGGCCTGTCCGGGTGGGGAGGGCATCCTGGTGGGTGGCTTCGGCTCGGTCAGTATTGGTTTGGGGACTGACGGTTCTATTTGAGAATTTATGGCTCTTGGGCCGGTATTGGTCTTGCTGGGATTGTTTTCCCGTCTTACCAGAGTGTCTTCTTTGCTTGGACGGACTGTAGGCTATAGTGGATTAAATATGAAACTGGCAACCAGTTGGTAGGCCAGGCCCTTCATAGAGCTGTTGAGCCATTGAAAAAACAAAAAAATCTACAACCCATATAAGTTAAGCTACATATGGAATGCCAGAAAATAATGCATAGCACTTCGCTTTGTTTCTACTTTCTACTCTCTTCCGATTGCAGTTTTGACGTCTAGTGTGATCGGACTCACAATGGAAACTGGCTGTATTTTATGGGGTTCAAATATTTGAAAACATATTTTGTAGAACATGCCTTCCTTACCAACTCTGTGTATTTATAATTTGCAACATGTAATAATTATAAAACAGATGGGCAAATATATGAATTATTAAGGCCTTGGTCATAAGAGGATAAGACAGTCATTTAATTCCTTGGATGGATACATGGATTATGTTACTTCTAAATTGAGAAGCCCACTCTCAGAAAATGACCACCGTCATAAAAATGAATTTTACAGTGAATTGAATTTATCAATTAAAATTCAAATTCAGTGCAGTAGGCCTAAACTAAATTTCAGTTACATAACCTATACATTAATCTTGGACAGAAAGTAGAATTAATCAAATCAAATGTAAACATGTCTTGAATAATTAATTAATTATAGGATTTTATCAATGGTTATTATTACTACAATAAATGTACCTACTTGTACTTACCAAACTTATTGAGATAAATCCACTGTATTGTTTCAAAACTAATGAAAACCGCGAAAATGAACTAAGAAAAGAAATCGATAATCGATCATTAGCATCGACTGCGTATCAAAAGTAAGGCCGGGCGTATGCTGGGACGCATTCTGGCAAACGCACGCAAGCCAGCCAATCACAGTTCTTATCTTGTCCTCAACAAGAGCTCTGATTGGCTGGCTTGCGTGCGTGTTCATGCATGCGTCTCAGCATACGCCCGGCCTTATAGTTGGGCGCGAATTTTGAAAACTTGCGCACTTCTCAATTTAATAGTTAATAGTAGAATAAAATAATACATTCTTCAAAATAACAACAACATGGAACTGATAAAGCACAAGAAGACATCTTGATGAAGTTTGTTAATAATTTTATATAATGTAGTTGCATATTGCATAAGATAGTGTCCATTACAGACAAACTGTACCATGGAGAAATCCTAATGGTTTTTGCAGACAACTTCAAAAAGATTATCTCGAGTACAGAAAAGCCAAAATATGGATGAATAAGTTTTATAAAAAATAAAATGAGGAGTAGAAAACAATTTCATTCATTGTCTAGGTGGGTGATACAAAAGTTCGTCTCTCATGATGGCTTACCCACATTTAATTTGAAAAATTTCTATAATTTTATTGGTTACGGACTGATCGATTTGAAAATTTAGGGGAAAGATACTTGTGTAAAGAGAAGGTTCCTGAATTTTTGTAAAACTCCCCCACCTCTCCTTCTCCATCCAGGGCCAAAATTATTGCTGGCGTTTTTTAAGCAGGCCAGTAAAAATTTAAATTAATTTTTTTTCTCGAAATATAACTTTTTGAGCACTGAACCAGATGAAGAATCAAATTCTAAGCATTTTTCTTCTCATGAAAAAATTATGTCAGACGCACCGTTTTCGAGCTATTAGCGTTTTGCGCTGATTATAAATGACAAAAATTTTCAATCAAATTTTTTTCGCGAAATATCACTTTTTGAACACTGAACCAAATGTAGAATTAAATTCTAAGCCTTTTTCTTTCTATGAAAAATCAATGTCACACACACCGTTTTCGAGCTATTTAGCGTTTCGCGCTGATTCAATAACTTTGAAAAATTTTCAAGTAAAATTTTTTCGCGAAATATCACTTTTTGAACAATGAACCAGATATAGAATTAAATTCTAAGCATTTTTCTTTCTATGAAAAATCAATGTCACACACACCGTTTTCGAGCTATTTAGCGTTTCGCGCTGATTCAATAACTGAAAAATTTTCAAGTAAAATTTTATTTCGCGAAATATCACTTTTTGAACAATGAACCAGATATAGAATTAAATTCTAAGCATTTTTCTTTCTATGAAAAATCAATGTCACACACACCGTTTTCGAGCTATTTAGCGTTTCGCGCTGATTCAATAACTGAAAAATTTTCAAGTAAAATTTTTTTCGCGAAATATCACTTTTTGAACAATGAACCAGATGTAGAATTAAATTCTAAGCATTTTTCTTTCTATGAAAAATCAATGTCACTCACACCGTTTTCGAGCTATTTAGCGTTTCGCGCTGATTCAATAACTTTGAAAAATTTTCAAGTAAAATTTTTTTCGCGAAATATCACTTTTTGAACAATGAACCAGATATAGAATTAAATTCTAAGCATTTTTCTTTCCATGGAAAATCAATGTCACACGCACTGTTTTCGAGCTATTAGCGTTTTCTGCTGGTTATAAATGACTTGGTAAAATTTTTCAAGACAACATTTTAGGATGATGAATTTTTGATAGTTTACCAAATAAAAATATTATTATCTCTTCTAAGTATCAAGATTATTTTTCAAACCTTTATTATTAGTGTTTAATTTGATGTTGAGCTTACATTTTATTGATATAAATTTATATGTACTGTAAAATTACGAAATAAGGGGTCGTTTCATATATTGAATTGAAAAATGAAACAAATAACTATGATCAAATATTAATCATTGTGATATAAATGTATATATGTAGTATGTATTTCATAAAAATCACATATAATACATAGGCTATGATATATGAAAAAAGGTGAAAATCATTATTCAGATTTCATCATTTTTTCACAATAATTTCACGTTATCAATTTCACTATTTTTCCACTTTCACCTTTTCTACGTGAATATCACGTTATTAATTTCACTAGTTTTCCACTTTCACTTTTTTCACGTGAATTATACGTGAAAAAGACCATTCAATTTTAACTTTTCACCTTTTCACTTCTTTTGCACGTGAAAAAAACGTGATTTTCACTTTGTGTGCTATCTGGGTTCCGAATCACTGAAGTGTCTTACTAAAACCACCTACTGAAATCTTGGTTAACTTTACAGCAAAATAATTTCTTATAATAAAGTCTAGAACTCATGACATTGAATCACTTTTGCATGCGAAATCTTCTGGGGCTTTCTACTTCATTTTCCAACATATTTCCAACATACGGTATTATACTTCTGAACTCTTATTTGGAATGCCAGTACGAAGGTTTCTATCAATTTTCAGAATATCGGAATAGTCTTTCTTTAGTGCATTTCATTCGAAAAAATGCACTATTGGTCTTGCCCTGACAATCGAAAATTCATGATGTGATATATTTTTTACACGTTTCCAAGCCCCTAGAACATGAATTTGATGTCCGTTCAAATTCATATATCTCTATATATATATTTATATTAATTTATATATATATATATATATATATATATATATATATATATATATATATATATGTGTGTGTGTGTACAGATTCTTGTTAAGGGTCGGGTGTAGAGACGCCATGATGGATTTTTATCCCCATAAGCGCAATGTTAAACTTGAACCCAAATAACTCCTTCAATTTTTATAGGAAGGTTACAGTCAATACCTCATTTTGAAGGTTTATTTGTCCTCTATCCAATTCATGTATTAGAAAATGCATAACTCTAATCATTAAAAAAAATTAATTATAATAAAGACATAAACTTCATCATTTTTTTCTTAATTTTAGGATGAAGATATCGAAAAAATTAAAAAATGGAAAGATCCGTGCATCTTTTCTCTAATACAATGATTTTTTTGAAAAATATTCGTTCATAAATGAGGGTTTTAAATGGATTCTCCCAAAGCAATGTTTTGCAATTCGGTTGCTGTTCATATCACTAGAATATCAACATTTCTAGAGACAGTACCTTCACAATTGACTCAGGCACGCACGAGGGCCGACACGCGCACGCGCGGGCAGGTGAACAGGTCGCTGAATTTTGACTGCACAATGGAAGGCTTCAGACAAGACATTCGTTTCTTTGACCAGCAACGAATGAAAAGAAGAGAGGTCTAGACTAAACAATTTTGGAATGTTGACCAAACAAATGAATATTTTTGTCTCTTCAAAAGTAACATAACTTGCTTCTAGCGTCTAGCTTCAGTTTAGTTGCAGAAATTATGAACTTCAGAGCTCGTTCCTCACAGTTGAAAAGTTATGAAAGTGTGTGGCACAAATGCAAAAGCTAATAAATTGAATTAATCACAATAACACACGTCCAGGCCCGGACTGGCGCCCCGGCTCGGGGCCGGTGCGCCCTTCAATCTTGGCGCCCCTTGCTTCTCGAGTAACTTATAGAATCACAATATGGTCCAGATAATTTATTGAGATACAAATTCAAACTTGAAATTCATTTATAGAATATCAAAATGTAGAAATAGAGTTTTACGCATGAAATTATCATATTTTAAAGAATCATCTATGAATTTTATTTACAGAGTGAGAAATTGAATCACCTCCTTTTCATCTCGGTAGCGACAATTTGGCTGTCAAAAATTACCGTTTGCAGTTAATGGAGTAGGCCTATATCATTTTCAATCTGTCCAAAAATCCCCAATTACCGCAATTTATAGCTCCTATAATCCAAAATCCGCTATTTTTGTTTCTCATTTCTCTCTAATTTCCAATTCTCTAATTTTATGGCTCGCCTTATTAGGGTAATTTAGTGTCTTATTCGTATGCAAAGTAAGAAATTGAATGTAACCAGTTGGGAATTCGTAACTTTGTTGATTATTGAGATGATGTGCGAAATAAGATAGAGAAGGCTCAATTTTATAACTCCAAAAGAATAGAAATGGAATAACTTGTTGAAAATTATTGTATTGAATTGTTGAACATTTGATTCTAAAGGAAAATGTTAATTTTATTTGGTAATTTTTGGTCTAAAATGCACCCAAACCTGCCAAATCAGGATTTAAAGAACACAAAACAGACAAAAAAGCGTTTTTAAAAAGATTGATGGTTGATTAATTAATAATAATACGGACTTTATTGTCTGTATTTTCACCCTTTATTGTAATTTTTCAAATAAATAAATATTAATATTAAACCTTCACTTTGGGGAGCTTGTTGAAGGGAGTGATAACGCGTCTCAGATTAAATGGACAATCATTTCACCTACCTATTCATTAGGATATGTGGTGAGTTCAAAGCAATTCTTGCAACAACAGTTTTAAATACTCATTCGACGGCAATTAATACTATGTGCCCATCTCCACCTTTAACCCGCATTTTTAATTATGCCCCTACAAGCTCTACCTCATCAATGGTTGAGGTAGAACTTCTACAATCACCATTTTTAATAGCAAAAAATTGGTTGAGCATCATCAGAAATTCTTAGTCGATATAAGAAAAAATCAATAATCTATAATTAAAAAATTATAGAAGATTAGCTTTTTATTTCCCCCCAACCATCCATTTGTAAATTAATGTTGTAAATCAGGAAATATAATGATGAAACAATTTTAAACAAGATTGGACAATTCAGGATTCATTCAGTACAACATTTTTTTATCTATTGTATAAAATCTATCAATATTTAAAATTGATATTAAAATTAAATTGAAATTGTATTGTAATTGATATAGGAACAGCTTATTAATAATTTATGGTCTATCTTGATTATCATTACTGCAAAATTTAATTGTGAAGTTTTGAAGTCAACTTGAAGAGGTGGAAGTTTGAACGCCAGTTCTTCAGCCCATGCCGCTGCTCCATTTGTTCATTCTTAATTGAATTCATTCTTGAGCAGTTGTTGAGTTGGTGTCGGTGGTCGCTAGTGTAAAGCGGTCGGCGTAGCAGACAACATGCGCACGGGCAAGCACTCCTTGAGTTGGTGAGGGTCAAGGGTGATGGGAAGGACAGGTTTCTAGTGGCGAGGAAATATTATGTCTCTCCCCTCCACCATGACAATAGCACCGCTCGAACAGAAATCTGCATCTGAAGACACAAGCGCTCCCTATCGGTATGAAATGCTAAACATTTTCAAGCGCAACTCCCCATTTGAAAGTGTCCTCTGTTTCCTTCTCTGTGGCGGGAGTTTGAATTTTCAATGGAAGCAAATGGTGAAATAGCTAAAGTTAATTTACAAATAATTTTTGAGCAATGAAATTTAATCTTCCAATCATTTATGATGCATTTATGTCATAGCAATATCAATGTTAAAATGCCATATCAATGTCAAAGCAAAAAATTTGATCATTCCAGAAGACTATTACTGTTTTTCCAACTTGTGAATTGTAGTAATTATGTTATGAATTATTTGGCACATAGGCTACCTTACAGTACAGATGAAGTAGGCTACAATTTCGTCTGTTAGTGTTACAAACTTATTTTTAGTGATCAATATGTAGTGTGTTTATTAACATCAATGGCACATAATCTATTTAATATCAGTAGTAGGGTGATGTCATCTATCCATAAAGTTATTCATCTAGAAAGATTTCATCAATGTGGTACTGCAGCCTATTCTTCAAATAGCATGTCACTAATTAAGTTATGGCCTACTGTCTTGTCACTACTACTATTTTTCAAACAATAAACGCCTTTACAAGTTATGAATTTATTATCTGGACTTATTTTACTTTACTTTTGGTAGAAACTCTGCTGTTCATTGATATATATTTCTGATGCTCTTCTAAAATTTATCAGCACTACTTCTTTATTGTGCTTTGAAAAATGTGATAAAGATTGTTGAATGGAATTTAAACTTCAATTTTGGCGTTATACGATATAAGTTACCTAATTATTATTGTACAGCCTAGAGCCTGTAACACAAAAATGTCAATGCTATTCCTTTGATCTCATAAACTTTCAATGATACCAATACCAAAGACACTAAATACCTAAGACTTGGTATTTTTATCACTGATAAAATTTTGCAAGAAAATTTAGAAGATTAGCTTAAGTTACTGTCATGATTCAAAGACTTCAGTGTAGGCTGTAGGCTTATTAAGCTTTAATGGAGCAGCATTTTAAGAGATTATCAATTATCAATATGTATAAAGTTTTATTCACAAATTTGAAAGCAAAATGTTCTTACAATTTCAAATCTACATAAATAAATTATTACCTAAATCAAATTCATAAACATTCTGTCATTGATAAATTAATCCTACAAGGTCATAATTGACAAATTCCATTGTTATTTAATCCCATTATCAAACAAAATTCAATGTAAAAGGTTTATCCTCAACTTAGATAATAGCTCAATATGTAATAATAACAGACAATTCAAAGATTACCTATATAAATTTCTCATATGTGACTTCAGAACTTTATATCTTTGCATTGAATCATTTTCACCTGCCTATAGGCACCTATGGAAGTCTAGAATTAACAATAAACAAATAAGAAGTTTGTAATGAACAATGCATTAACAAGGAATATATTTATTAGAATGAACATTTTTAAAATTATTTTCTATATAATCATTTACATTCACGATTGCTGAAAAAAAGCACTTAATTTTTCAAACATTATGTAATGTTAGTAACTTTGTCAATCTCCGTCTCATTCTCATGGGCGGAGTTAGAAGATATTGCTTGGGGGGGCACCTGGGGGGTATGGAATACCCCCAGGGAGGGTCGGGGGGGCCTCCCCCGCAAAATTTTGGAATTTTTAGTTGGAAAAACGCAGTTTTGAACAAATCCCTGACGTCCAAAATGAATACTACGGCTGTTAATAAATTAACTTTTTTTTTCAATTTATTGTAAAAAATATATTATATTTTATAAACTTTTCCCATACATCATTGGAAAGCCAATACATCATCGGATTTTTTATAACTTCAATTACCTTATACGCCGTCTCAAACGCATCCTTGTAATTCAAAATAGAAAATAATTACCTACTTTTTTGGAATTTTCTGCACAATATATGCAGTTTCAAGCACATCCTTGATGTCCAAAATAAATAAAAACAATGTTGACAGGTTGAATAAACTTGGAAATTCATTGATATCTTGAAAGCTAATTTAAGAATTGAACAAAAAAATGGAAATAGCATTATACATTTCAATGACTTAATTCAATTGTTGCAAGAAATTTCTTATTTGCATTGTGATAGAACATATATAATTTCATATTTTAGCATAATATTGTTAAAATTATACAAACGAAAAACAAACATATACATTGGAATTTCTTACACAATTTTTATTAAAATATAGTCCACATTTCTTATATATTAGTGATAGTTTTAATTTTTTCCTAAAATTGTTGTAATTCACAAATATGGTAATATTAAGAAGCTTGAATAAAGTTAGTTGAATTCAGAGAAATCAAACAAGTCATTGCATTAAATTGCAATTTAGTGGCATTGAAAGGTTGAGCTTGAATTTCAATACCATGAGCCAAGAAATGGCAGCGCGCCATTGGACAAATAAGGTGTACCAACTTGATGGTTACAAGCGCAAAAATTCAAATATCTATAAATTATCTATAAAAGCGAAATGGCACTGACTGACTGACTGATTCATTCATCACCAGAACTAAAAATCCACTGTATCAAATGCGTTCAAATTTGGCAGGGATGTTCAGTTGAACGTTTAGACGCGCGCTAAGAACAGATTTTTAAAACTTTCCAAGGATACGCCCAATATTTGCATTTTTCTATAGTTTCTCTGTGTTTTCTCAAAGTTTTCGAGAACCAATCGGCAGAAAATGTTGAAATGTTGTGGAGAGGTTCGTCTAAGGTCTAGAAATGTTGTGTTGAAATATTTTTGAAATCCGTTCAAGATTACGCCAGTAATCAGGTTTTTCGAAATTGTAGATGTATTGCGGGTTGCATATCTTCCGCGTTCATATGACCAATCCTTACTGTAAATTCAATGGTTCAGCAAGATTATAGATGAACTAATTTAGGAGATATTAAATAAATTTTCAAACTATGTCCGATATACTTCCCAAGGTTATGCTCAATATCAGCTTTTTACTATTTTTCGGAGTTTTACTTAGATTTTTCGAGAACCGATTAACAGTAAATATTTAAATTTGGTAAACATCAGAGAAGGCGGAGGAGGCTAGGCGGAGAAGGCGAGCGAAGCGAGCCTGCCAGCTAGTATAAAATAAATAACTTTTAGATAGAAATTTGAAAAAAATTGGTCCACTAGACACTGAAACGATCGGATCTTAGTGAAATACTGCTACCCCGAGTTAATTGGGGTTTTTGATGTTAGCAGCAGTTTTGAGATGTAGTTTTTCTTACATAATTTTTTTCCTTCATTTGATTTTATTTCTTCATTTTTTTCTGGGACGATCTGGGGGGGCACTGTGCCACTGCCCCCGATCTAGTGGACCACACACTGAAACGGTCGAATCTTAGCCAAATACTGCTACCCAAGTTGATTGGGGTTTTTGATGTTAGCAGTTTTGAGACATATTTTTTTACATAAATATATTTTCTCTTTTTTTCTTTTCTTCCCTTTCTTTTTTTCTCTCTTTTTTTCTTTCTTTTTTTCTTTCTTTTTTTCTTTTTTCCCCCTTTCTTTTTTCTCTCTTTTTTTCTAGAACGATCTGGGGGCACTGCCCCCATGCCCCCTAAATCCGCCCATGCTCATTCTAAAGGCAGCCTTTTTCTCATTCAAGTTATGAAGCGGGCTTCCTGTAATGGCGGAAATAGACAGACGGAGTACCAACCTAACGAAAAAAAGGCCGTAACCCGTAACCTCGTCTCATACTTCTATTCAAACCAGTGTTTTCTCCAGTTAGTATCCTTTAGCTCAGTGGCGCTGACTGTAGTAGTTAACCACACAGGAAAAACTCAGAGGTTTAACTCACTTCTCTGTGAGTTAACTTAGATAAGATATGTAGGCCTATAAGGCATACTAAATTGGGAAAGTTAGGAGAATAATATAGTCCAATGTCTGTCTCTTATAAGCCTTTTACAGCATATTGGTTGATCTTTGAAATTCAAGAGATTTACAGTAGATATTTTAAATTATAAAAATAAATTAATAAGACAACGTTTGCCAGTTGATTTTCAGATAGGAAGTTTATGAAACAATTTCATCATTTGACAATATATTTTCCACTTTTGTTTCAATTTTAAGTTATCACCGCTCATAGACTAAACAATGTAGCCTACACTTACAACAAATAAAAATTAATATTTTATTGTGAATCTTAACATATTTTTAATTAAGCTCAACAGCAATAAAATGGATCCCAAAGCAGTGTACTTGAATATCACAGATACAGTATTAGAATCCATATCAATAATCACACGTAGATTCCAGCATGGATTTTAAATGAAGTGAGAATTCATTGACTACAGAGAACAACAGTAACAGTAAACTAAATGAAATTATTCCCATGCGGTAACTCTTCTCATATCTATAGTCTATAGATAACATTAATTGCATCTTGAGTTTCACATTCTCAAATGCAACTACACAGTATTCTCATGATCCATACTATGCTTTATAGTACCTGATATGATTTTCAACAGCAGGTTGTTTTTAAGTCACAACCTTTCAAGGCTTGACAGGACAGAAGTATGAAATCAATCTTAAAGAGACTCTTATTAATCTTTAGGAGTACTAAGAGAATATACAAGAGGTTAGACTATACTATATTGGAACTCAGTATAACAGAAATGAAATAGACAGTTTAAAAAATTTATTTCAAAATAGATAAACCGATATAGTACATTACGCCACAAGCCCGGGAAGGAAAAGTTTACAGTATGAGGATAGTTTCCCGGGCGAGGCTTGCCGAGCCTGGGAATAATTCCGAATACTGTAAAAAAACTTCCTGGGCAAGTGAGTGTATAATTTTTTTTGGTACACTTCAAATAAATTTTATTAATCTAATCTTATAAATGAACAAAACAAATAGGATTAATGAGATCTAAGAACAGCTAAACTGGATAACTTACTATACTAGCTTTGGCTGAGCTGAACCTGGAGTAGGCTGAACTGCCAAGCATTGAAAGTTTGCATCACAAGTTTATTGATTTAATCAATTGGATATTACTTAAAAACTATCAGAATACTCGATTTTCTTAGTCCAGAAACGTTTAAGCTCATGATAGTTTCTGTACGATCATCCTAAATTGTACAATAGCAATACAAAGTTTCTTGTTTTTGACAAATTTGTGGCAGCATTACAGACACATGCAATGGTCATTGTAGTTGCATTTTCTCTCGCTAGATGGCGTCAGCTGTCCACTCTTGGAAAGGAAATGAGCAATCTGGTCCTCGTATGGTAAGAAGCTCTTACCGCGCGAGGACAACAGCTGATTGATTACGCATGTAAATGACGACTTCCTAGTCTACATAGGGATCGGTAAGGAGCTTCTTTCCGTGAAGTGTAGCGAAAAATAATTTTTATTTACTTGAGAATTTACAAACATAGAGTATTGTCAAAAATAATTAAATCTTGTAATATATAGAAAATTATTTGAAACGAAAAAGTTGAAACGAAAAAGAAACATCAGTTCTTGTTGGATGCTGGATGCTGAACATCACCAGTTGTTGGATACAGAATGAAAACAGATGCACTTGCTGGCTGTTGATATACTGTACACAATTTGGTACCTGAAATAGAAAACAGAAGAAATCAACAAACATTTTACACAATTGGAAAAATTGTAGCAAGATAATTTAACAACAAATCACCCAATTTATAGGAAAGTGTTATTACTTATTGTAGGGTACCAAAATTTTGCTTTATTGAATGGAATTTTGCAATAAATGGAATGATTTATTGCATGTAATATCTTAATTTAGATTTTGAATATAGAGGCAATCAATCGTCAAAAATGTCTATATTTATTATTTCGAATTCCCTCACCACAAAAAATAGAATTAGAGGATTCACTTTGATAAACCTACCACCATCGGGGGTCTTGTACGATTTCCAAACTTAATTATAGTTGTCTGAGAACTGTAGGTTCTCAAACAGAGACACTACGTATTATATAAATTTATGCAAAAAATGTGAGCAGCCAATTATTGTGACTGAAGCTTATTGAAATAGAGTACGATTGTTTTATGGAATTTTGAATTGTCCAGAAACTGTTTTTGATAAGAATTTCTCACTATAGTCCGCGCGTGCTAAGAATGTGGATATCCTGGTCAATTTTACCATACCTTTCTCGTTCCATACCTTTACATAGCAACAGTTAATTAAAATATACAGAGTTCTAGTACTTTTTTCGGCCCGTTTAATGCCGTTAAGATGGATTCCTGTCAATCTTGAAATAAGAAAGTAATAAGCAAAAATGGACGAAAAATTATATTCTCAGGAAGAGCAGATTATGACACATATAAAAATTTTTGTTCAAATTACTCTTTCATCTTTTTGTATATATTCAATATTTAATAAATGATAAATGTTTAAAGTACCACTTTACTCACCGTGTAAGGATTATGGGTTTCTTCAAAGCAGTTACAACTGCCTTCCCAAGCATGCTTACTGCTGACTCCAAGTTTTCTAAGGAAAGAAAATTATTAAATTTATTATTAAATTTACAAAAAGAAAATTATCAAACATCAGTGGGACTATACAAGAAAAATTAATTAATGATTATTAAGTGGAAAGTGAGAAGCAATACACCGATACAATGGAGTTTCTAATTTTGTAAATTATGCGTAATAGCGTGAATATCCAATAATTATTATAGGCTGCATTTTCGTAGGGTTGAGTTTGAGGCCATTTAGTTTGTCCATTCAACTATTGAATTTATATCCTCATTCATTCTATCTATTGTCTTTATTATCTCAGAGGAAGCAAGAGATAAACAAGACTAAAACCTCTACCTGCTGTGACCTAAATAATAAAAAAATGTTGGAGTACTGTAAAATTTAAAGTAAATAACCTTTAGTAATATGTTTATACCTAGTGATAAATTTAATCGTCAATATAATATGGAATTACCAGGCATCTTAAACAATACATAGTTATTTTATTAAATTTAAAACCTGTACAATCTTCCATTCGTTAGATATCTTTTGTACGGACTGTTGAGTTTTCATCAGACTGACACATTGGCAAAATTACGTACAACTTAGCTGTAGAATAATTTTTTTTATAAATTATTTTCAACAAACTAATAGTTTAGTAAAATCAACCAAAAGTTATAGCTCTCTTTCAAGTTTGAACACCGTGCATAAAGCATTAAGAGATAAAGGCTAATATGTCTATGGTATGATAAAAATAGTTTATAGTTGGCAGACACAGCAGAGAATATTAAATATTATTGGGTGGCTTGTTGGAGTAAGTGATATCGCGCTGGTCTGATAACCAAGAGGACCTGAGTTCAAGTCATGACTGGGGAACAATTCTTTCATTACATCACATATAATAGATACAGCCACCCCGCCTTTTGGAGGAGACGATAAGCCGTCGGTCCCGACTGCCTGAAAAGCAGTCTGTCATCATGACATTTCAACGGCTCTTGCTAAAAACATGGAGGAATTATGAAAAGGTACCACAACGTCAATAGTTACTCTAGAAATTTTTTATAAATTATGGAATTGAATTCACAAAGAATTGTTGTTGTTGTTGTTGTTGTTGTAGCAACTTTAGGAACTCTGCCGCTTCACTCTTTCCTTCAGGGTTCCTTTGGTTGAAGATTTTTGGAGGCCATTAGTTGCTGGTAGTCCCGGGGCGAAGACCCGTCCTCTATGGGAACCAATTCACAATTCACTATCACCATGGCAAGTTTGAATGAAATCGGTAGGGCTGTTCCGGAGGAGTATTGTTACAGAGAGTGACTTTCCTGATCCATTAGAGCTTCTCTTTGCTCCGCTCAATAACTTCAGTGAATGTGTTGTCTGTTATGTATTAATTTGTGAGAAGGGAACCGCTTTGTGAGAAGGGATTCGACTGATAGCGAGATCGCATCGCAAGCTGCACTGCAACAACAGTTTGATTTTGGGGGAAAACGCAAAAGCACGTAGCTCAGTCGACAAAGCCATGTTTACGACTTATAAAGGTACAAAATATATCAACTTTTAAACTACAGCTTCATTTTCTCTTCTTCCAACTCTTCCAGCATGCCCCTACTACTAACAGTGCCATCTCAAAATTGGAGATAATTCCCTGCCCCACCCTGTATATCGGTATGCACAATTTAAAAACTACTGTTATTGGAAGCAATTTCTTAGTTTTATTATGTGTGATAAAGGAATTGGAAATATCAAGATTTGATAAGCTAATATTGAAACGAGGACTAACCTGGTAATTGTCACCAGCCACACGTTATGGTAAACCAGGAAGCAAGAGTCAACAAGAGCCCAGTAAGGAAATCTGAAAAAAGCACGTCTGAATGAAACATAAAAATTAATAATAATCTATTAAAATGCTTCTCGTTGGGAACACAAAAGAACAAGTTTAAGTCTATTTCAATTGAAGAGTGCTCCAGTGTCCGTGAAAGCTTGCGCAAGCTGAGAAGCATCTAATACAATTCTTGTACTACTATTGTACTATCAATAGAATCAATTCATTGATTTTTATGTTAATATATTTCAATTTTTTATGCAAAAGGTCTTTTCAAGTAGGCTATCCAGATTGATAAGAAGTAACAGTCCTACTAGCTTATATTCTCCGAATTTATAGGCACATAAGATGCCATGGAGACTTGTCTTAATTTATAAAATTATAACATTTTTTCAAAAGCACAAAATAATATAAGCTACAACATTGAAGCTGGGTTCGATGTTGCCTTCAACCTACAATTTATGAAAAGAATCAAATAATTCATTTGCCATACAAATAAATACATCTTCAAAGCAATAAGAGAAAAAAAGAGTATATAATTTTGCAATAAATAAACTCAATTTGGAATAATATTTTAAATATAACGTAAAGAACACAAAATACTAGGCCTACAATTATATATATATCTTTCATGAGTAGCTTGGCATCACTAGAAAAAATAAAACATTGCCGCTGGTAACAGTTGCAATCAGTTCATTCTTATCCATTATCAGATCATTTAAAAATTAAAGAAAAATTATAGAATTACATTAGCGTAAGTTTAGGCTAAGTTAGGTTCTTTACGCTGCACACATATAACTTAGCACACTACCTAAAACTACAGATACCTTTTTTCAACTAGCTTAGCCTAAAGATCTGAAATGCTATTTTTCGCCACACTTCACAGAAAGAAGCTGCTTACCGGTCCCTATGTAGACTTGAAAGTCGTCATTTACATACGCAAACAGTCAGCTGTTGTCCTCGAGCGGTAAGACTTCCTTTCCATGCGGGGACTTTCTTTCCGTGCGTGGACAACAGCAGCTGACAGGATTAACGTAGTAGTTATCAAGCCGTCCGCTAGATCGGGTGACAGTGCACCTTTTTAACCTATTCAGTTATCAGTTTGAATCAGCAATCGCTATAACCTCATTCAGATTGAATTGTTAATCGTGAAGTATTGATTAAATGAAATTTGATAGATAATGCTTATCTGAAGTGAGGCGAAAATAAATATACGCAAACTCGCCTAGGAAGTTTGTTTACGGTATTCGGAATTATTCCCAGGCTCGGCAAGCCTCGCCCGGGAAACTATCCTCATACCGTAAACGTTCACTTCCAAGGCTTGTGGCGTAATGTACTATTGCAGACAAGGTAGTCTGTAGACAAATTTATTTTACCTAGTTGGGCATTACCTAGCTGCCATTCAAGTTAGAATGAGAGCAACAACCAATGAATAACTTAATCAAAAAAAAAAATTATTCACTAGGCCTACTATGTAAAGTTGTAAACTTTTTAAATGAACTGAAATCAGTTGTGAAATTCATTCATTCTTATGCCGTATTCGGTGGGGAGTTCCAAAAGGAAGTTCCACCGGCACCATAACCTTGATTTACGTCAATGGGAAATCATGGTATTTCTTGATGTTATACACTGAGATTTGAATTTTCAAAAGTAGTTGTGAAATGATATGAATTGAACTAAAATACATAGGAATAAATTATATTCATTTTAATATTATCAACTACAGCCAAAATATGGGTAGCCTACAGTACCAATAATATAATATTATAATTATATAGTTAACAATAATATTGTAGACTATCAAGCTACATGGAAATTGCAAGAAACAAAAATGTGCGATATTTTATTATTGAAAATAATAATAAATCAGACCCTAACTTACTGGTTTTAGAATTTCAATTTCTAATAGGCTACTTACCTGGCAATTTACAGTAAAGTATCCTATAGTTATTATAGCTGAGCTTTTTAACAAATTCATCATCTTATTTATAAAGCTTGTCAGCGTGACTAGACGATTAATCATTTTATGCAATTCATTAAGTAGATCAATTTATATCAATTTAGTCAATAATTATTGTACTTATTAATCTAATCTAATTAATAATATGCCTACTATAAGGAAACTATAATCTGAACACTTTGCCGCTAAAATAATAGCATGACCTACACCTACAAAATATTAGTTGTTAAATCTCAGCAACCACATAGCAAATTTGTATTTTGTGGTCGCTAGAATTTTTGTAGTTGTCTATTGTCCTGGGTCGTACTGCCTTTAGACCGACTCTGCAACAAGAAACAACAAAATTAGCCGAACATGAAGGCGAATGTGTGGATGGGCAAAAAGTTCGCTATTTGCCGAACATTCGTCCACTTTGATGTGTCCAAAAGACCGACAATGGACGGAACACACAAACATTCGTGTTCGCTATTTCCCAAATAGCGAACACTCCGCTCCACACTAGTCGTGATTCGGCAACTAGGTGTTCGGTGTTTCCCGAATAGCGCATGTATGGAGCTGGCTTTATGATTATCATATTATTCAGTTATCATATTATTCTCAAGAACAAGAATACTCGGCAATAACGGTAGCCATTCTGGGGAATCATTTATCATTGGGAAATATTATCTTATCATTCCCGTTTTGATAAGTATGAAAAAGTATAAAGGTTTGACAAAACATGAAAAAGAAAACCAAATAATTGCAGCATAGTCTTATTGTTTTATTTAATTCATTTGTAGATTTTGAATTTCTATTTCTTGATAAAATGCATGTTCCGGTACCTATTAAGTTAGTTTTTTTGTTTATAGCTATGCATAGATAAATAGGTTATTGTAATATGCATTGTACTCATGGAAAAGAGATTATGGAATTAGTAGGCTTACTTTCAATAGAAACCTTATCTTAAACATGAACTCCTCATCGAGCAAGTTCATGCAGGATAGGCTTCAGACTAGGTTAAGAATTACATGAGCTTTGGTTTACAATTATGATACTGGTTTTTTATCAGCTATAGGCTAATAATTCTCAATTCAAAATAACTCAATTCTCAATTGGATAATGTTGGGCTCAAGTGATTGAAAAATGACAGCCAGGAAGAAACATCTCATGCATTGTGGTGGATTGCTAACTTTGGATACTAGGAAAGTCAAAAGGACTGGAAGTTCTAGCTGCTGCATTCCCATTCCAGCAGCCGATACTTCTTCTTCCGCAATATTTTTCAACGTACGTATTCCAATTTTCACAAAGATGATAACTTTGTATTTCCAGCATACAGTACCGTGTGCTGTATGTGGTGCGCGTGAATACACTTTCCACCACAGAGTACATAAAATGGTATGAACACTGGTCTAGTAGCATGCACTCCATACATCGACTACTTCGATGTTCATGTGTGCTGTCCTGTCGCCGTCGCCATGCAGGTGTTCAAATTTTGTTTTGTCTGTCTTTTCAACTAGAGCTAAATTGAATTGAAAGTGGTTTTATAGAATTGCTTATTTATTTATTAGTGGAAATCATTTATAATCATAATTTAAACATGATGATCATGTTGTATTAGTATTTTTTTATTGATAAAAATATTAAGCTTAGAAATGAATAATTCCATTGCAGAAATAGACGAAATTAACGGTTATGTTATTGAAGTTAAGGCCGATGATAATAAACATTCTATCTTACAAACGGTCATATCGAATTCCAATAAAGTCAAGGTAATTATTAAATTATGTTTAAATTCATATCCCTAATTCTATGCATGCGATTATTATAAGTTATAATGTTGTATTCTTCCATCAGTTAACCTCTATGCAATGAACAATCTAACCTTATTATAAGGTACCGGACCGGTACCTATAAGTTTTTAATACAATACCAACATTCTACAGTCCCGTGGGCTGTTTTCTTGTTTTCAAAATCCCATTTATAAGATCTAATTTATAAAAAAAATCTATCATTGACCTAACTAAACTACAACTTCACAATGCTTATTTTTGTTTTCTGGCTGGTTCCTTTCTCTCTTTTAGTCATATAAAAACCTATGTCGTAGGCCTATTATTCGGCTGGTTTTATGCGTTGGACGTAGAGAAACGCCTGTGCTAAGTGTGGTTTAATCCCGCCTTTGGGAGATTGGCTTATCGTTGGTAAAGATAGTCAGTCTTTTCCCGTCCGTGGAGGAATAGTAATTGTTGCTACACTCTAAATGATTAACAGGATGTTATTCAGAGGTGTTCTGCGCCGTTAATTGGCTACGAAAGCTAGCTTATGGTTGAGAGGATCAACGTGCTAACCACACGTTACCTCTACCCTGGTTGATTATTCACCTCTGCTATATTATTGTGGAGTGAATATAAAAGTTACAACCAGCTGGTAGGCCTAAGCCCTTCATGGGCTGTTGAGCAATTGACAAACAAAACAGTTTTGTTTACATACTTGCATAGTGCTAAATGGTATCGGTGAAAATAACGGAGTCTTTTTAATGAAAATGGGTTTGAATAAGGGGTTTGAAAAGGGATCTGATCATAATGATCTGGTAACGTTCTCATATCTTTGTGCTTTGAATATTTATTCTAGGTTTTCTATTACACTAAAAATCTCCATAACAATCGTAGTTACATCTACCCTACATTTTAGTACATTAGAACACTTTACCCTATTAGGAGTAGGCTACTGCTCTTGGAAACTTTTTTTCTGTCAATTGACTAAATATTCATTTAGCCTATTGGCTAAACCTTAGTTTAACGGTTTATATAAGCTTTGTTCTCTCTTAATCATCTCTTTTAATAATCAATTCTGGAATTAATTTATTTGCATGTTACAAATTCTGATTACTAAAAAACCCGGTCGGTTCTAAGCAACTTTGATTAAGAACTAACCATATTAATGTAGTTCAAATACTAATGTATCCTTAGATAATATCTGATGTTTTGATGATCTAAAATAATTGAGTTTGTTGAATTATTTAAGATGAATTAATTCTGGTTGGTTAGATTTTCTGGCAGTTTCTCTCAACCGACAAATGCCAAAAGCCCAATCTATGGTCTACTCATAAAATGGTTTGAATGTAACTTGTTATTTTAATCTTTATATTCCAGGCTCCTGAAATAGATGATTTCAAGATTTTGAAGCCTATCAGCCGAGGCGCTTATGGGTAAGTTGAGATTTCATCTCATTCAGTTCCTCGAAACTAGGTATTAAATAACTTTAAAATTCCTCAAAATTGAGTATTAAATAGCTTTTTTAAGCTCTGAAGAACGCACCGGAATGTCATCCCGGTACCTCTCTGCAAGGCACCTGTATTTGCTCATTCCATACATTTCCAGATTAAAGAGTTCCAGAACCCTCATTTTCCAGAAAAAACCCTGATTATTTGTAATGGGGTTTATCTTCAATACGTTGCTTAGGGCTATTAATGATGTCGTTGAAAATGAATTTTTTTAATGTTTAAAAAGTTATATCTTGTTCCATAATATGATGCTCATGGTTCTTACTACTCAATACAGAATGAACTTATTTATAACGTGTTTAGAAAAAAATACCAATAATAGAATTATTTATTTAATTGAAACCTATATAGTGAATCATATAAGCAAGAAATGTGAATTGTTTAGCAGTTTGATTAGAACATTATTCATAAAACGGCTATGTGAACATTAAAAAAATCTGGGCTTCGAAAATAGATGGTCCCTGTGCTCACCATTTAAACTCTGAGTTAACTGTATCTCCTTGTTCTAAAAAAAAAGATTTTTTATAACCCTAATCGATATCAAAATCAAGTTGATGTACTCAGTAAAGATGGATCAAACATAAAGTATAGGTCCAATGTTGTTAGCAAGTATTGAATGCCACTTCTAAAGAATTGCCATTTTTAATGGTGAGCTTATAATATTTTTGTAAATCCTGTGCGTTGTAAACGAAAGCTCTACAAATCATGAAGTTATGAGTCTTAGAGGAGTCATAAGAGTGGTAGAGGACGGCAAACTGCCGAATGGCAAAATCAAGCCCCATAAGAACAATATAATTTTTATCAATCTCTTGGAGCCGATAGAGCCTCTATTTATGGACAGAATTTCACGTTCTTTATGTCATTGGGAAGAGAATTGAAATTCTCCAGGGGCGTGACTATACTTTTTCGATTTTTAGTTTATTTCAATAATTAGAGTTCAATACTTTTATAGTTAATTAATTTTACAATAATTATTAAAATAAACTAAAAAACGAAAAAGTAAAAAGTCACTTCCCTGGATAATTGAATTCTTGAGTAAGCTGGCTTGAGAAGGGAGCTTAAGCTCCTTGGACTTGAGTTGAATGGTCATGGAGCAACGCGAATTAAAAATCAGCTGACTATAATTGTGTTTTAAGGCCCGTATCCATAGTGCGAGGCATGCGCCGGGATTTTTTATTTTTTTTAAATGGGTTGGGCTTTGTAACCCTTAGCCACCGCGACCGCTATTCGGTCTTTTGTGACATCAAGATCCGCCGGGAATGCCTCAGGACGCATGTCTCGGACTGTTGATACGGGGTTGCTTGCTACGAGGCATATGCGGCACACAATTCGAGGCGAGCAGAGTGCTTGTCGGTAAAAGGGCCGTGCTCAAAGGTGCCTTGCACCGAGGCGTGCGTCAAGTGGATACCTGTGCTGTTTGCCACACCACACACAATAAAGCCGGGTATCTGGCTCTAACCAAACAACTTGTTTTGCGTGCTCGTAATGAGCATACGTGGTTACAAACAGCGCAAGACGACGCATGCCTCACCCTGAGGCAGATGTCTCAGTTTCGCTTGCACTGGCAGACCTGAGTAAAGCTTTTGAGTGTGTGTCGCATTGCTTACTTCTCGGGAAACTTGCTGCATATGGAGTCAGCAAGTCACCTGATCTGAAGTCACCTTCAGATCCTACCTATCTGCAAGGAAGCAGATTCTCGCCTTAAATGGAGCAAACTCAAGGCCTCTTGAGGTCCACCATGGAGTTCCGCAGGGTTCAGTGATTGGTCCTGTCCTGTTTTTGGTGATGATCAACGACCTTGGGTCTTTGAGCAACATCCTAATGTTTACTGATGATGCGACAATATATTCGAGAGGTAGAGCTCCAAACCTGTCTCAGATGGCAGCAACAGATATCTTTCTTCAAGCCAAGCAGTGGTTCACCAACAACAAGCTGATGCTGAATGAAAGTAAGACCCAGGAAACAACTTGCAGTCTTCGACGTGGCGAGCTGAGTGGCTTCCGAGAGGTGAAGCTGCTGGGGTTCACACTGGACACCAGATTGAGCTGGAGTAGTCACACCGACAACATTTGCCTAAAACTAGCCAGAGTGATAATTCTACTTAGACGTCTGAAGCCATTGGTCTCCAAAAAGCACCTAGTGGAGGTTTATTACGCTCTTTTCCATAGCCATATTAACTATGGACTTCAGTTATGGGGTCATGCACCTTGCTGTAAGAACATACTGCTCCAGCAAAAGAAAGCTCTCAGGATATTGGACTCGGCAGGTTGCCTGAACCACTGTCGACCAATATTCATCAAGCTAGGAATCCTGACAGTATTCAACCGTACATCTTGGTCTCCCTGCTACATGCAAGAAGCAACCTTCACTTGCTGACAAGAAGAGCAGACAAGCACTCCTATGACTCCAGGGGGAAGGTGAAGATCAACATCCCATTCTGCAGGCTGAGTAAGAAGAAGGATTGTTTCCCAGTGCTAGCTATGAAAATCTTCAATGCGCTGCCTGATGGAGTTAGGAGTCTTGATGACAGGATTTTCTCTGTGAGGATCAGGAAGTGGTTGAGAGAGTCTCTGTTCTACTCAGTTGAGGAGTACTTTGAGGCCAACAAGGGTGATATATAATATAGGGATGATGCCTTGTCGGCTAGCCATCTTGATAAAGTAGAAGCTTTTAAAATTTTATTTTTCTAACAAATGTTTGTACATATAATATACTAAGTGTTCTGACATAAACAAAATTTATGTCAGCTTTTCGACAAGGACCCATCCAGGTCCACTCACTGACAACAGTCAATCCAGTCTCTGGTCATGACGAAGAGAAGAAGTATGAAGATGTCATGTTTCGCTGTGTATACCCGGCTTCACTCTGTATAAGTCTGTGTTTCTATTGCATCCTATTGGTCTTGGTCGCACCAATTTGCGTTCACTCTTGGCCGGCCCACTCTGTGAACTGGTTTATGAAAATATGGCATTCCTAATGTGACAGAAGGGAGGAAATGTATCATCCATTAGAATTTCAGTCAAAGGTTATGGGTTTATTATTCCGGTCCACTTTGTGAACTGATTTATGAAAATATGGCATTCCTACTAAGACAGAAGAGAGAAATATATCATCTATAAGAATTTCAGTCAAAGGTTGTTGTGTTTTATTTTTCTAGACTGAGATATCATAGTCTTTAATTTAATATTGATTACACTTTGATTTTTTACAGGAAAGTATTTCTTGGATGCAAAAAGGATAATCCAGATCAGTTGTTTGCCATCAAAGTGATGAAGAAATGTGAAATGATTCACAAAAACATGGCTTCGCAAGGTAACGTTACCGTGAATTAATATTTGTTCAACTTATTCTTGAATGCCTTATATTAAATTCTATTACAATTACAAAACGTGAAAATTAAATTGAAAAAAATTATCAACTCTGGTTCGACTATCTACTTGCAACCAGCCTTCCTCAACTAGGCTATCCTTCAGTATTGTGGAAATTTCTAAAAATATTTGCATGATTTTTGATAATTTTTGCACTGTATCCACCACAAAAATATATAGCTCCAATGACTTGTACATGACTTGGTGCATTATAACCGACGCACTTGTAAGGTATTGTATTTCTTGTTGATCATGGGGAGGCTATGTTGTATCTTCAACATCTGTGACATCTTCGAATTGATGAGACTATAATTTATTTCTTGGTACCTTGGATATTACTTCGATATTAGGTTGATAATGTAATGTCGATACAGAACACACTGAAGAGGTACTCCGTGATTCATAGGCTTTGTTTTGTGTAGTCGTTTTATGCACTTGTAAATCGGTTTATACTGTAAGATTGTGTTCCAATTAATATGATATATAACGAGAAAGCCCCTGTCCTACTAACACTGTCGTCTCTCATCATTTACTTAATGAAGATACTATTTACAAAATTGACAATATTACTTTATAAGATACGTCTTTTAGACCTTGATTATCTTAAAACTAAGCCATTAAAGACTTTAATTACCATAGCAATACATGTGTACTGTAAATGTTTCGTGATATTGTAATTTCTATTCTTTATAATCACTATCCATCTGTTCACTTACAATCGCTGTCGGTTTTTTGCAGTTGTCAACGAACGAAACGCACTTGCTCTGTCTCGAAGCCCATTCTGCGTGAACCTCTTCTATTCATTGCAAACGCCTCTTTGTGTATATCTGGTAAGAAAATTATAAACTTTTAATATTTTCATTTTTAAAAACTATTCCGAAAAGGAATGCAGCTCCATCCTTTAAGGGCACGACTATTTTATGGCCCAACATCTTGGATCCACTGTAGACTATTAATTTAATTTATACCTATTCATGTTAGTAAGGTCACATCACCCTTGTATAAGAAATAATTAGCCGCTTCCAAACTTTTCACTGATTCTGTATAATACCTACTATTACAGTATATTCAATCATAACAATCTATACTTTCAAAACTACACTCTGTTCACTGAGGGTTTGGAGCAAATTCAATCTTTCAGGTTTCTTTGTACCCAATTTATTATACCCTGTCAGATTGCGTTTTTCAGGATAGACTTAGAAACAGTCTCCATATTTCTCCTAAAAGATTGAAATTTTACAAAAATACTGCCATAACCACAGAATTAACTCACAAACTCTTAATATGTAGTTATTTTTTATTATAATTGTAGTTATAATTTCCAGTCTTTTTATTATTCAATTTGGATAACTTCCACAATGTCAACCTCACAACTCATCATTGTAAACATCATGATTCACTCACTCATCCATCACCTTTGTTTAAAATACTTGCTATCAAGTCGCAATTGTAACAATAAATAAAAGAACTACACAAAATTATTTGAGTTACTCCAAACAATGTTTAATTTTAATAGTAAATAGAGAGCTACTTGTCTTTGAAAAATATTATTAATAATCCAGTCAAAATAAGGAAAAAAGTGAAAGTCGGAGGACCCAGCTGAAAATTTGCAGATATGATCAGAAAAGGGCGCTGAATAACATACTAAAAGTCCTCAAGGGTCCCCTGTGAGCTTCGGCCGCCATATTGAAAAAACCGTAAAATTTACCTACTAGGAATTGTTTTTTCGGAATTGTGGCTGAACCAAGCGTCGGACGAGGAAATTTTATAGGACCTTTTTTGTAGACAATAAAATTTGGAAAATAATAAAACCAATTGCAACTCTGTATCATCAACCGTTTTTGAGATACAATTTTTTTAAAATTTGGCAATTTTTCATAGGATCGAGAATTTGAAATTTTTCTTACTTGAAAAGTTTGTAACTATAAATTGAGCACCCGTACATTCGTATTTCAAAATCCCTCTCGGCGAAATTCATTTCTCTTTCATTTGAGACCAATTCCACACTTCTATGCTCAATACTTTTTGTGCTACATCGATTTTAGAAAATCCTTACACCCCCAAAAACCCAAAAAATTGCATATTTTAAAACAAGAAACTTACTAAAAAAATTGGGATTTGCCTATACTTCTTAAATATTGTTCTTGTGACCCTAGGCTGGCATTAGCAATGTTCATACGACCAAAAGTATCGTAGGATTCTCGGGGGTGAGTCAAAAGCATCCCCTATTTTTTAAATTATATATATTTATTCATAACTTTTGAACGGTATCTCGGATTTCATCGTGTGATGAATCTGCTCATCGTTTTCAGCTCATTGTGGCGGTATAAATTCATACATTATATGTCAAAGTTATTATTACATTTATATGTATTACGTATTATTACGTATATTATTAACATTTTACGTTAGAATGGTAGCCTACTGTGTGTAATAATACCTCCTCGTTGAAAACACACCTTTTTTACATTCAAGTGACTCCCAATCGGGAACCTGTGGGCGCAAAAATCTGACACTTTTAATGAAATGTAGAGGAAATTTTCCCCTTCCAGGTAGTTAGTGTTGGAATTCCGGGACTTCTTACTTGAGATTGTAAATAGCCAGTTTTTATTATTGATTTTCAGATAAATTCGCACCTTTTTCCAATATTATCGAAATTACAGTAAGAATAAGCCTCAAGCAAGCAAATTTCATTATACTATTCAATAGAGGATGAATTTCTCTAAATTTCAAGACCAAAAAAAAAATTACTCTACCTCTATTAGTAATCAAGTTATAATATTAATTATTTAACATTTTCGAGCAATTGGAGGAGCAGATTTTTGGGCAGTGTTATAATTAACTATTTATCAAAGGAATATAATATATCAAATATGATATTAAAGAGCATATTTTTCTCTACAATTTGATACCAAATAAATAATTTTTTAAGAAATATTGAACAAGCTAGATCCATTTTTAAAATCATTTGTCGTCTCCTTCAGCTCACTGAGGCGCTCCACGCATGTAATACGACACATTCAATAGCTTTTCCTCCTTTATACCGGTTTCAAGTGATGAGTCCCGGAATTCCGATACCAACCATCTGAAAGAGGAAAACTTCCTCTACATTTCATTAAAAGTTTCAGATTTTTGCGCCCACAGGTTCCCGATTGGGAGTCACTTGAATGTAAAAAAGGTGTGTTTTCAACGAGCAGGTATTATTACACACAGTACCATTAAACATAAAATTTGAAAATTTTCATCAAATTTGACATATAATATATGAATTTATATGTTTTCAGCCACAATGAGCTGAAAACGATGAGCTATCACACGATGAAATCCGATATACCGTTCAAAAGTTATGAATAAATATATATAATTTACAATATAGGGGATGCTTTTGACCCACCCCCGAGAATCCTACGGTACTTTTGGTCGTATGAACATTGCTAATGACAGCCTAGGGTCTCAGGAACAGTATTCAAGAAGTATAGGCAAATCCCAATTTTTTTAGTAATTTTTTGTTTTAAAATATACAATTTTTGGGGTTTTTGGGGGTGTAAGGATTTTCTAAAATCGATGTAGCACAAAAAGTATTAAGCATAGAAGTGTGGAATTGGTCTCAAATGAACTATAAGCTTTACTAATCAATTTTCATACACATAGAAGTAAAGATTTGTTGTATTGACTAAACGGAAATTAAACTCACAGAAGTATTAATGTTATTTTTGGATGTGGTAATGCCTACTTAAGCTCTTAGCTTGTGCGTTAGTAGTGTGAAGTTTGATGATTAGATAAGATTGAATTAATTTATTTATGTAGATTACAAAAATATCGGCTTAATTCCTAGATTGTGTACAAGCAATCATGAGTAATGTATATTTGTATACATTTGACTAATGACACTCGAATTACTCCTTTATTGTACATGCTATACAATGAACTTCTATAGATATGGATGAAAACCTGTATTTACCATTTTTACTAAAAATGGAAAACGTAGGAATGAAAATTTGAATCCATTCAAATCGCTTTTTATAATTTCAGGTGATGGAATACATGATTGGAGGGGATTTGAAATCACTATTGAGCATGTATGGGTGCTTTGATGAGCACATGGCTGCCTTCTACAGTGCCGAAGTGGTACTAGCTCTTCAATATCTTCATAGGTAATGTATTTGACACAGTCTTATAAACTATTGAATTATGCTGTATCTCATCTCATGAATGAAAAAGTTTTATTCTCATATAAGCAACATATTACAAACACTTTGAAAAGTTAATACAATAATTTTATACAATAGTACTCCTCACCTAGAACGAGTCTGTGTGTAAGGAGGGAATCAACCACTCATTTTGATTCAGTTTGTGATTTTTGTTTGTGTAGGGGATTGGAAATGTGCGTAAGGCGATTTATGATTGATAATATGATTGATAATTGATAATATGATCAATTGATAATTGATAATATGATTGATATGATTGATTTATGATATATGATTGAACATCTTAGCTGAGCTCCGGTGGGATTCGATCCAAAAACCCGCAAGAGTTAAATTGTGTAATAGTCTGAAGTAGAGAGCTCCCTACTACTATCTAAAGAGCTCTAAATTGCGACTAAACACAGATTTTTCACTTGTGCAATGTTTTGTCTTTTTTCGATCGTGATTTCTGAGATTTGAGTAAGATTTGTTATAATGTGAACTAAATAAAACTTCAGAGATTCCTCGAATCGATGACAGATAGTGCTCCACTCTCCGTTCATTCTTTGCAGAATTATCAATTTTCAAATTTGTAGTATTCTTTTTTAATCACTCTGTATTATATTTTGTATAACGACTCCTATTTGTTCTCAATAATTGATCCATTTTAATTCTCTCTATTACAGACATGGCATAGTGCATAGGGACCTGAAGCCTGACAATATGCTTTTGTCGGCCTCTGGTCACTTGAAACTCACTGATTTCGGATTGAGTCGAATTGCATTGCATCGAGGTACGTGCATTTTCATTAATCGCAATTATCGAATTTCAATTTTCTATCATTCCTTGAGCAAGCAGGATGCACTCAGAGTAAATTCATTTCATGTAACCAGTGAAGTGTGAACCCCTAGTTTGTGAAACCGATTCTTCATTGTATTCAGTACACAAGTCACCTAATGAAACAGATGAATAACAATAAGTTTCATTAAAATGCATTTCAATGAAATCCGGAATGCATACTTACTATTGGTTAATATTGTGGAATTGTCTGAAACTATCATTTTACATTATGGTATTTCTATGGTTTCATAAAAGTGTTTCCTTGGTGTGCATCATTCATAAGGCAGGTCGTAGGATTATCATCTCTGCTCTTGTAAACTAATTTGTATATTTCATTAATTTTCGAAACCTTTTAAGGACAGATACTTTGCAATATCTGTTCTGGATATTAGATCATTGATTAATATTTTTTTTAATTCAAAATGCTTGGTCTTATCATATCCAACTAACGACGGGTGTTTTGTATTCTGTTTCATCTTTGAACTTAATTTGAGTTGGAATTTGAAATAACTTTACATAGAACAAGAACAGAAAGATTTCTTGGGCTTTCCAATTTGAAAATGAAATCTTTCCAATAATCTACTCAACCATGTTGAAGTTCATCGTGAAAATATATGTTGAAAAACCTGTATATTAAAATAGGTTTGCTAAACTCATTCCTCTTCCATCTAAATTTGTCTTTCATTATAATTTTTTTCAATCTATGTAATTGTCATTTGGCAGACATCAAATTGGGAGTTTTCAAATTCAAATAAGAAGTCTTCTTACGAATCGTTCTTCCATAGTTATAAATTGAACATGTATTTGTTGAAATTTAAAATTGAGATGTAACATACAATATCTTACATCAAATTGACCTCTTCATTTCATGTTTTTAACTATCAAATTAATAAAATATGTGTGACATTGAATTTTGAATTTCACTGTAATTCTGTAACCGTTTTACGTCTCATTCAATGTCTTTGTATCTGATTTCAGACCTTGTAATGGAAGATCTGATAAATCAAACGCCTTATCAGGGAAGTAAGATCAGAACGCCTGGTCAACTCTTATCGCTCACATCACATCTATCTTTCGTAAGTTATTTCAAAGCATCATTTTTTGTTCTATCCATTCTGTAAGAATTCCACTCCCTTGTGCAGCTGTAGTTGAAATGAAACTTCTTCCGAATTCAACTGAAGGGGAGGCCTCTCTTCATTGGGAAAAGGAGAGTCAGCTGAGCCAATAGAAACGAGAAAAAACGACCCCGTAGCTATGACTACAGGCGCTGTTGCTAGCTTTCCACTCCCATGCACACAGGTGCATTTTTTCAGTTCTTTGAGCGATGAGGATAACCTACTGGATTTGCTTGTATTGTCTGAGTCTAGTGAGTGGATTGGCAACACTGCTTTATCCCCACAAATTGCATCTCCTCAAATCCCAATGATCCGGAAGAAGTTTCAATTCAACTATAGGTTGAAAGGACTTAATTTTTATTTTATTTTTTTTAATTACGAAAGTTTTCATCTAATCTACTCAGTTCTTGTACTTAGCCGTGATGAAAACGTTGTACTTCAACATTATTTTAATGAAGCAGGTAGGTAGTCAATTTATTCAGTTTGAATTGTATCTTCTTCTGCAGTTTCATAATAATCATTTATGATACTGTATTCTGTGTATTAATTTCTGCAATTTTCAGGGATCAAATGATGGAACTCCTGTTAGTATGAAAGCACACCGACTGAATATAACTGATGAATATGAATCTGAGGAAAGCCATAGTATCTTATCTGGAGTGAATAGCTTCATAGCCGATCATAATGAAAGTCTCAATTCAAGTTCCTATTATACTTGTAAATCGAACACGAACCCAACAGATGCTGAATACTCGGTTAAATCGGACTTCTCATTCTCCCTGTCTAAATCGAGGTAAATTGTTATATTATTTCTATTTCAATTGTAACTATTCATTTTGATTTCTTCTTAACTGCTGAAATATGAAGACGATTACAAACAACTGAAGAGTAAGAACAAAATTTCTAATCACTGCTTGTTTTCCGTAGGTCAATCTCAAAATAACTTTTGATTGTAGCTTAAAAACTCACGGTAAAATTACAATAAAGATAAAAAAAATTGTATTGTAGATAAAATTGTATTTAAGATATATCATTTGATAGGAAAACATTAGAATCATAATCATACAAAAATACAGTATTCATTCCATGATTTGAGTAATTCATCCAAAATAATAAATCAAAGAAGTTGTTGTTTTCATTTGTCGATTAAAAAAAAAAATTAGGTAGCCTTACCCAATTGTCGAAATAATCAAAGTTCAATGTACATTGTTTAAAGAATTTTGAATTGCTATTGTCAGTTGAATTGAATTCTAGTTGAATTTATATGATTGTATAACCAGTTGACGTCTCAGTTCAATTAATAAACAGATTTTGTGAATTTCCACAGAAGCTACAAACGAATGAACTCGACAGAAGACGACAGGGCGTCTAAACGTTTGAGGACGCCACTCGGCGAAGTGTCTGTAAATACTCAAAATACTCAGCTCACGCAAGAGATTAGCAAACTAGATATGTACGGCCACTCGTCAATACAGCATGAGAGCCCATTGAAGAGTGTCCTTAAAAACAGGTAATACTCTTTTCAATTATCATCGTTTCTCTATTCTATACAAATCTCAAGTCCTAGCATCAAGACATTGTCTAGTTTTTTTTCGAAAAATTCTAGGGTATAGTAGAATACTTCTATTTGATATTTATTAATCTATTGGCAAAAACATATTGGTAAGAAAGAACAGGCCCTTGTTATTTCAAAACACAATTTTCATTCAAATATAGTCATAAATTTGAGGTTACAAGTCCAAATTTCTTTTTCTTTGTTGATATAAACAATTGTAATTAATTTTAGTGACTTTCTCATGTTTATTAATATTAATGCTCTAAATTTCAATTTTTTTCATTATTTTGGGATGGAAAATTATAACTTAAGTTTAGAAAACATAATTTGGACTACATTTCTGTTGAAATTTCGGGAGAGGGATAGTAGTGGGTAAAGCTGTTTTCTTTGTCCCAAATCATACATTCACGATTACGTGTATTGGTGTAGATGAATCGCAGCAAGAAGACCTTTTGCCAAGATGATGGCTTTTCTATTTAATTATACTGTATCTGTAGAGTGGATCCGGTGAGGTGGTTGAGAACATAAGCCTATTTGCTGAAAATGAACAGCAAATTCATCATTCAAAAGAACAGTCGCCAGCTTGGCAAAATGTTTTCTCATTGCAATTAATCTTACATATCAATTCATTTACTTATATTCACTCATCATTAATTCATTCAATCATACACGTAGGCTAGTGCTTATTTATTCTTATTCTCAATAAATACAGTAGAAACTCGATTAACCATCATTCTTTTAACCGTCCGTCACTCTCTGTCACTCACTACTACTGTACACACAGTACAATACTTAAAAGTACTTTGGAGTACTTTTACGTACATTAATTTGTAGCAGATCTGTGTAACTCTTGTATGTTATTACTGTATACTTGAAAAAAGTATGTATTATCCATTTGAGCATGGTTCACTATTTTACAAATATTTTCCAATATACGGTTAGGCCTACTGTTTATAACGATTATAAACTGATAACATTTCTGTTATCCATCTATTCGCTCAACCGTCATAGTCCCAGCCCCGAGGGTGACGGTTAAAAGAGGTTCTACTGTATAAAGCTTTTCAATTTAAGAAAACAAAATTTACCAGCGCACTTTATTTCATAAAAGTGCAATGAATTTATCAGTCAAAATTTATTTTAAAGTTTCTTCTCACTAGTTTTCAAATAACGATTAAAATATTTTTCAATAAAGAAACAAATTTATTTATATAATTTTTGTTAAAAAAAGAAAGCTCAGAATAATAGTGTTTATGATAATTAGTATGTGCAATTGTCAATGTGTTTTGAGCTCTTGTATGTGCTTTAAAGCTGTATGATTGGTTTTTATAGATGTGCGTCGGAAGATCAATTGTTCACGAATGTTCACGTCTCGACTCCAGTGTCGGAGAGCGCCCGTCGCCACTCTGACGTCATAACTGGAATCAAGTCCACCCGCTTCACTTTGCCAATGCCTTCAACAATGGAGGTCCACGATGGAATTCATATGGTCAGTACAATCAATTAAGTGTTGCCTTTCATTCTGTTACAAACTTCATCTATATAATTTACAAAACTGAGGGTCACGCACGATTGACTCCATATGGTCAGGACAATTCATAAATTTTGGCTTTTGACACTATCTCATAAAAACTTTCATTTACAGTTTTTATAACTGTACGCCATAAAGTGAGGTGAGTCATAATCTTCAATTTAAATCAACTTTTATTGGTTAGGAAATTAGTACACTCTTTTACACCCATTACATCAGTATTATTATAGTATACATTAGCAAATTAATATATAGAAAATATTTGATTTCCTATTATCTCAAACTTCTTCTATAGTCGTGAAGGTATATTGTGGTTGTTATTCATATTGAATGAATTTTTATCATTGTCATAACTAAAGATTTGTGTCATAGACACTACAAACTACATCTAACTATAGATGTCATAATATAGAGACATCGGCTTCGGATGTTACACCATTATCGATCTCTGGTAAACACAATATTTCACTTTAAAAATTTTATTGTTGACTCTGCAGTCGGAATTATTGAATATTAGAAAAACAAGTACTAGCATGTGAATATTTCAATTTATAATTTCAGTCTACCAGAGATTGATGATGCTTTGACAACTGATTGAATGGTTCGAGAAACTGTTATCTAGATATGTTAAATATAATTTTTTTAGAAATTGGAAATTCATACAAATTACTTTTACAGAGCATGCAACTTATAAGATGTACTTTTGTTTAAGAAAGAGGTTGGGCAGCTTCCAAATTTATGTATTATTTATGTATGTATGTAATTTATGTATTATTAAGTCCATAAGGTGGGCAATGAACCCCCAGAGACACGTCTGTGGCTCCACCCCAAAGTGTGAGTCCATACAAAATAACACTGAAAAAAGCAGAAATAGCACACCTTAAGATAAGCTGGGACACAGTATTTTAATTTCTTGAGCAGGAAAACTACCCTGCTCAGTCTGCAGCAGGCTGCCTCAATATGGTCAGCCCAAGACAGCTTCCTATCCAGGATAAACCCAAGCATCTTAACCGGCACATAATCATACCTTTCTCCATTTCTGAGGCTGAAGATGATTGATTGCGTCTTATCTTCATTGAGGAGAAAGAGGTTAGAAGAATACCAGTCTGAGGCAAACAGCCTGGTCTCCAACATAGCTGCCCTCAGTGCATCAACTCCATGGCCCTGATCAAGGAAAGTGGTGTCGTCTGCATAACAGACAACACTTCTGTCCTCCACACGAGCAACATCATTAACTGCAATCAAAAAGAGAAGGGCAGGGCCCCTGGACAGAGCCCTGAGGTACTCTACAATCAACACAGCCCTGAGACAGCACACCATCGTCGAGTACAGCCTGTCTGCGACCCCCCAGGTAGGATTGAATCAACTTAAGAGGGGAACCAATAACCCCATAGTGCCTGAGTTTACTCAAAAGGATTGCATGGTCAAGCGTGTCAAAAGCCTTGCTGAGGTCACATAATGTGAGTCCAGCAAGCTCACGCTTCTCAAAGCACTTATAGGATATTATGCAGAAGGTATCAACAACATCAGCAGTTGACTTCCCCTCTCTAGAACCAAACTGGGTGGCCGCAAACAGGCTGGACCGCTCACAATACTCAAGTAGCTGCTCAGCAATCAAAGTTTCAAAGATTTTAGAAACTATAGGCAGAATAGAGATGGGCCTATAATTGGAGGGGTCGGTCTTGTCTCCTTTCTTGAAAAGTTTCACTCACACTGTAATAAAGTACATAAATTCAATCTTATCAGAAACTTTTATTAAAACTATACCTTCTCTGTTAACACCGAGTGTTTGGTTTAAATTCAATCTTTCAGGTGTTTTAATTATTTATACCCTGCTTAAGGTACGATTCCCAAGCGACTGCTCGAGCCGCGCGGCTCGAGCTGTCCAGCTCTAGCCTTCACAACTCTATCCACATAACTAAATTATAGATGTTTACTCTGTCATTAGGGTTACAAATGTATACTAAATCAATAAAATTTATTAATAATTTATAAATATTAATAGTGAAATTTATAGCAGTCGCTTGGGAATCGTACCTTTAGATTACGTTTCCAGTATAGACTAGTCACCTAAAAGATTTAAATTGAACAAAAAGACTGTCATGACGACAGAATGAATCAATTAACAGATTCATAATATATATTTGTGACAATTTCCAGTATTTTAATTCAATATGGATTATTTCCACAATATCAACTTAACTGGCAAAGACTATCTTCTATGGAAGGTACCTGGGTGAATTTTCCACTCGGTGAATCAATCCCAATGTAGGCTACAGAACTCGGTGGAACTCAGTGAAGCTGCCGACTGGAAGTTTAGCATGCCTCAACAACGGTTTAACTCGCCCAGCGAATGCGGACTCCACTCAGTTCCCTCAACAAGTCTCAGAGTAAAAATGAAGATTTCCAAAACCAATGTCCTTATCTATTTTTGCAGGATGAACCAGCCGTTAGTCCTATTGCTACTCCTTACCCGAATGTTCTTCGAAACGTGAACAATACGCCTTTCAGAACTCCTAAGTCGACACGACGGGGCAAGCTGTCATCCGATCAGCGAATCCTCGGCACACCAGACTACCTTGCTCCTGAACTCCTTCTCAAGCAGGGACATGGTATTATCACAAAACTGTCTTCTTTTCTTCTTCTAGCTCTTTGGTTCTTAATCGTTATGATAATCGAATGTATCTATATTTTCAGATATTAGGCAAGTCTATCAGTTCAACCTTGAACTGATTTTCAGTTCAACCTTGAACTGAAAATAGGCAAGAGGCTTTCAAGTATTCTATACTGATAGTTGAAGAATCAGTTCAAAAGATCTATAAGAACTAGGGTGATACTATATTACTTTTCTCTAGATTCTTCTAAATAGATTAAAATGATGACATCATAAGATAGGCTGATGTATTTTCTGTTGATGTATGCAGAATTTTTTGATAGTTGATTTTCAGGAATTGTTTCTATCTAGTAGAGGTAATTTTTCTAGTTTCTTTAGATGTGTTCAAATGGAAGGAATCATTCTTATTCTAAACTACAATTTGAGACGAAATTTATAATTTTTCAATCAATATTGACCGAGCTGGAGTCATTTTCATATCTTGCCAGAATTTCTTCTTTGCTTGGAAAGACTATACTATCTTTAAAAAATTCAACGTGTCTATTTAATAATCACAACAAATTACTAATGAAGTGAGTGAATAAACAAGTATACTTTTTAAATAACTTTGGGTTTAAAGTGACTGTGTGTACATAGACATTTTGTATCCAAAGTCTTGTAACGCGTAATACCATAGCTTCCTTTAATAGAAGGCCTTGTCCTAATTATATGGCAACGTCGCCCTGAGGGCACAATCTACCCATATGATTGCATGGAATACAGTTACAAATCATTCATGTTGACTTAGTTTTTCTCTCTTTTAAGCATAGTTTTCATGAGATATGATCATGAAACTTTTCTTATAGAATTCTTATTGTGCTTTCTGTACTGATTTGTGATATAAATCAGCATAAAAGATTGAAAAAAGGCAATTATGTCAAAGATAGATATGATTTGTAGCAAGTCAAATGTGAGAACGCACACAAGAAACGCACCCGATGAAAAATGATTTCAATGCTTTCAAATGAACCCACTTTCCTACTCACCAGGGGCGAACCCAGGGGGGGTGGGATTGAGGGGATAGATCCCCCCCCCGAAATTGGGCTCATCTTACACTTGATAGAATGCACTTTGTAGGATACTGATATAATGCTCAAAACTTCTAAAAATATAGTTTCAGGGTGGGTACTTTTTTTGAAAAATTTCTCCCCTCACAGGGTAAATTCCTGTAAAGAATGAAATAATTTGAATTTGAGACCAAGCATCTCAAGCCTAAATACAGTATTATTAAATTTCTTGCTTGAATAAGTGCAATAATAATATTTTGTCTTATAAAATGTTCCATATGATGTTGAAGATTGGTGCAACGATTTCTTTTACAACAGCATCTTGTGAGCGCTCCTTCTCAACACTTTACTTCGGAGAGTAAAATGTTATACATGAGAAGTGCTTCAGGACAGAATCGTTTATGTCCAGCCCTACTATTTATTCACAGTGACATTTCCGTTAACTTTCGGCATGTATTAAATAAACTGTCACAAAATAAATCTCGGCGTCAAGTAGGTTTAATTTTTTATGCTATTCTATATAATTTCAAAAATTTCATTTATTCAAGGAAACCTAATATACTTATGAATTGATCTATCGAACCTAAGACTTCTTCTTCCCAACAGAATTATCTATCAACATTTTTGGAATTGAGGTATAATAACCATCAAATATACTGCTTATTAGCAAATAACATCGCAATACTCAGTATCCAGAGCACAGCTATATTCCAATATAGATTCAATGATTGGAGAAACTTCCAGCACAGCCTGCATTTGAAGAATGCTCAATTCAAAAATTGTCCAATACAGTAAACAACAACTACAAAAGACCAATAGCTCTTGTTCAAATCAATTAATGTACAATAATAAATTGATGAATGGATTTTTCATTAATACTTTACTTCAATTAACAAAAGGCATTTCTTATTCTAAATACGATAATGGTTGTTGGGTGAAGGTGAAGGCGAATTGAATACAAATATAAATACTACACACAAGCAAAATCGTCACCGAAACAGTAACTAAAATAGACTATGATGCACTTTTAATATCAGTAGGGCATGAATGTTGGAACTACATTTATTCAATGAATGAAAGTATTGATGAAATAATGAAAAGATTTGTTGATCGTTTGACCCTCCTTATAAATAAATGCAAAAAAGAAATAAAAAATACCTTTTAGACTTCGTCCCCTAAAGCCTTGGATCACTGAAGGTATTATACGATCCATAAAAACGCGAGACAAATTGCATTCCAGATTGAAGAGAGACCCAAATAACCAAGGCTAGTAAATCTTACCAGGTGGGATATTTGCCTGGAAATTATGGTTCTCAAATCTGACGTCACTAATTTTCTACAGTGTCGCACTCTAGCGCCCAAAATGAAAAGCACAGCTGATGAAAATGTGTTTATAACATATTTTCGTTAGTGTTGAAGAATATTATTGTTGTAATTGATTCTGATGATTTGAGAACATCACAATTAACAAGGAAACAATATTTTTAAGTTGTCCTAGTTGTTTTGTAGTGAAATATGATTATTTTCATTTTTATAATCGTAATCGCATAGTTTAAACCCACCTAAGTTTACTTTTTTCTCAACAAGAGCACCAGCTTCTCGAATCTTTGGCCCCAATTTAGCCAACAATAGCATTATATTGTTCTAATATCACAACATTATTCATCATTATTCGACTGTAATAATACTCAATAATTTAATTCATCATTTTTACATATTTTCACAATATTATTTTCATTGAGCTTTTTACGTGTTATTTTTTATTTTGCAATTCTCTGTGGAACAGCTGGAAAATTGGAATCCTAGATACATGTCGAATCATAAATATAGGTATAAACAATACCTACAAATACATCAGGCCCCACAACTGATTTGATGACGTCATAACAACAAGTAGATGGATTTTCACAAGTAGTGAAGTTCCCTGTCATATCACTGTAAACTCTTCAACTTTCCTTGCTACATTGATACTCTAATGAGTGAAATGAATTCTTATCTTTCAATAAAACACTCTGTCTATCATTTAGAAGTATTTAATTTGAATTGAAGCACTTTATTCCACAAATGCAATAATTTATTCGCGACTCAGCTTGCTGGATACATTTGACCCGATAATAGAGCTATCAGCCTTACGAATTCAATTCATTTCAACTAAAATACTTACGGATATAAGTATATAATATAAGAATAATGGAAAGCTGGATTAATATAATCAATTTTTTTCATTATCAGCCTTGATGAGTGGTAACTATAATTTGCTGTAACTCAAAAAATCCAGGATATGTTTTTATAAGTGTATGTAAGTTACGTGGGATAAAATATCTAATGTGTAATTATAATGTGATGTAATGTGATGTATTAGTAGGTGTTGGTATAAAGCGTAATGTAAAAAATAAAATTAGTGACGTCATCCGGCAGGAAAAACGTGGACTGCTGGGCTCTTATGGACGCTGGCCTACCTGGTAGATTTACTTACCTTGCCAAATAACAACGATCTCAAAAATTATTACAAGGCTTATCGTAATGGTTTAAATAAGATTATAAATCTAACTAAAGAAACTTACTATAAAACGAAAATCAGTCATTATAATAATAACAGTTTGAAGCTATGGAAATGCATAAATGAAGTGATTGGGGAAAGTCCCAAGGGAACCAGAAATGCTGACTTGGATGCTGACACCCTTAATAACTTTTTCACAAATGTTGGTAAATTTCAGGCTCAAAGCATAAACATCCACGATGATTCAACACTTCCAGAAAATCAACTAACTCAAGTAAACTCCACACTTTTTATAGGGTCGACTAGCACTAATAAGATTGAAACCACAATCAGTAGTCTTAAAAACTATTGCAGCCCAGGGATTGATAATCTAAGCAACATTGTATTAAAGAAAATATCCCAGGTCATATCTAAACCGCTTCATTTTCAATAGGTGTTTTGAAGAGGGTATTTTTCCTGAGCATTTCAAAGTAGCCAGAATAAAACCCCTATTTAAACAAGGTGAACCCTCAAATCCTTGTAATTACAGACCTATCAGTCTTATTAGTAACTTGGCACAAATAATGGAGAAACTAATAAAGGTAAGATTGGTATCTTTTTTGAATAAACACAAAATAATCAACTGCAATCAATTTAGTTTTCAGAATGGTAAAAGTACATCAGATGCTCTGATAAAATTTACTAATACTCTTTCCCATCACATAAATTCTAGCATGAAAACAATAGCTGTCTTTCTTGATATCCGTAAAGCATTTGATACGATTCCCCATAATACTCTGTTTCGAAAGCTTGAGTCTTATGGTTTTAGAAGAATTTCGCTTAATTTCTTAAAGAGCTATCTAACTGGTCGAACACAATCTTTAACCATAAATGGTAAATGTAGTGTTACCAATCTGACTTTTTTTGGTCTCCCTCAAGGTACTGTGCTATCTCCAATGCTTTTTGTTTTTATAGTTTATGTAAATGAAATTTTGAGTTTGAGACTGATAAATTCAACAATGATATCCTTCGCGGATGACACTGTAGAAAAATTTAATCGATTATCTAATCAAATATAAGGCAAATTTTCCTACTAGCCCAAACTCTATTGCAAATAACTACCGTTTAAGAGCCTCTGCAAACAGATACGTTACTTATAACACAAATACAGAAGGTATAAGGAGACAATTAATTTACATAAGTTCCAAAGTAATTAATCAAATTCCAAATTATTTTCTCACAAACTCGAGATGCAGCAAACAGACTAAAGTAGATATAAAAAACTGGATTAAGAGTAACTATTTTTTTGACATGTAGGAACTAGAGTTTCGCTATTTGATTTTTGCAACTAAATTCCTTGAGCCTGGCTTTTTTTTCTCTGTGTCTGCTTTAGTAATTAGTGAAACTTTTGATTTTTTATTAGTAAAAAAGTATTATTTTTTTCATCAAGTGGACTCGCTTACCCTTTCCCTTTTCTTTATTTTTGTCAGTTTTCATTTTATTTTACCTTCTTCTACCTGCCTATTACATGGGAAACCATAGTTGGCTAGGTATTTCCCCTCCATCTTTTTAAGCACACCCCACCACAGTAACTGTTGAATTTGTTATTAATGTATTATTCTGTTTTACTAATTTTTGTATCATTGTATCATTATATATTCATTGTGTCTTTATGTGTGTTTAAATTGAAATAAATTGAATTTAAATATTAAAGGAGGCTATGATAATACATTTTGAAAGAAACAGTTTATTATTTTTATCCACTCTAGCTGTGAGTTTACACTGTAACTCCGAGCGAAAATATCAATTTATAATGCGAGACGATCAAATAGATCAAGATCAAATCTTCCATGTTTTGTAATAATTGTTGTGTATAATCTAATTTCGAGTCATTCATGCTTTTTACAGGACCAGCTGTTGATTGGTGGGCATTGGGTGTTTGCATGTACGAGTTCTTAACAGGAGTGCTGCCTTTCAATGATGAAACTCCTCAGTTGGTATTCAATCATATCCTGCAAAAGGGTAATTTTCTCATTTCAATAATTAAATTTTTAACCAAATTTTCTTTTAGAATAAATCATTCATTTCTTATTCATGAAGAGAACTTCGAAAATGTTGGGCTATAGATGGATATTCGACATTCAAACATGTATTCACGATACAGTCATATTATGATGAGTGTGTTAATATTAATGTGCTATTCATGTAGCACGTGTAGAACATGAAAAATCCATCACGTGCTAAATTTCGTAACTTACTATGTTATTTGCTAAATGAAGTGAATATTCCGCTAGCGAGGATATATGCATAGTTAGTTTAGTAACTTTACTTTTTTACTAATGAATATTTTTAAAGTGAAATTCTACCAGGTAATATTATTGGTTATTTACTTTTGTATACTGTACATGTTTTGATACGAAAACACGGAATGGCGGATTCTGCGTTTACCTTGTCTTTATAGCGCCCTATGACTGTTGGGTTGAGTTACATTTTACAATAAACGTCACAACTCAATGGTTGTCCGCGAGAGACAATCATCACGAATCGTGTCGTGTATTGGAAAACGTGCCTGTAATCTGCGGCAGCCCTGCCGGTGCATAACCATTTATCATTTCTATAAATGATAGATGGTTGGCCGGTGAGAGGATGGTAGATGGTTCATAAACATCTGTTCAAAATATATTATTTATGGATGTTGTAAGTCCTACACAGAGTGTTCCCAAAATAGACCGACAAACTTCTTGATTGGTTTCTTGACATTAAAATGAATAAATAAGAAAGTTCCCTTAAACATGGGTCCTAAAATACTCTGCTACCAAGATTATTGCGGAAGATTGCAAATTTCTCTTGAATTTTTCATTTTATACTTTAGTTACGGCCTCATGAGAATACTGTAATTGAATTAGAAATTAACATCTAAAATTATCTGAAAATCTAATATAACCAATAAGAAGTACGTAGCTTTAGTCAATTTTGAGATATTGGGGGAAAATATGCCAAGAAAAGTAATTATCAAAGGAATGTAACTAGGATATTAGCAATTTTGTTGACTGGCATCTTCAATCAATAGATAATAATTATGTGTGCTATCAATTCTCTGTGGTGTTTTTTTTAGTGGAAATTGTATTAAGAGTGGGTGGTAGTGGACGGAAAACTGCCAAACGGCAAAATCAAGCCCCATAAGAACAATGTAATTTTTATCAATCTCTTGGAGCAGATATTGCCTCTATTTATGGACAGAATTTCACGTTCTTTATGTCATTGGAAAGAGAATTTAATTCTCCAGGGGCGTTACTTTTTACTTTTTTGATTTTTAGTTCATTTCAATAATTACAGTTCAACACTTTTTTAGTTAATTAATTATACGATAATTATTAAAATAAACTAAAAATCAAAAAAGTAAAAAGTAACGCCCCTGGAGAATTAAATTCTCTTTCCAATGACATAAAGAACGTGAAATTCTGTCCATAAATAGAGGCAATATCTGCTCCAAGAGATTGATAAAAATTACATTGTTCTTATGGGGCTTGATTTTGCCGTTCGGCAGTTTGCCGTCCACTACCACCCACTCTTAAGTGAGTATTGAAAAGGGACATAACCTGAATTTGGATATTTTTATCAGAATTGGATCAGAAGAAGTTTTGGGCTAACGCCTGTTTTTTCGTTTCTTCAATTTCATTTTTTCAATAAATATTAGTATAGCAATTTAATTCTTGATAATTTTCATTCAATTTTTTCTTATTCTCAATAAATATTGCTAGTGGAATTTAAATATCTCATTTCAAAAATTCATTCATAATTGTTATTAATACTGTATAATCTTGATCACTTTCTTCAGATATTGAATGGCCAGATGGTGAAGAGGCTCTAACAGAAGCGGCGCAGTCTGCCGTTGACCAGCTATTGACACTAGACCCAATCGAAAGACCTTCTGGCCCTGAAGTTCAGGAGTTTCCTTTTTTCTCTCACATCGACTGGGACAAGCTACTGGAAGAAACTCCGCCTTTTGTACCACAGCCGGATGACATTGCAGACACTTCTTATTTCCAAGGTTACACATCTTTTATATGGTGTTGTGTATACTTTTTTTTTACTTTTAAATTCAAACTTGATAAAAATTACTTTCAAATGGAAATAAACTTTACGTACACAGTAGAAACTAGTTTCGACCTGTTGTGGTGGTCATCCTCGAACTGAGATGAAGATGATTCAGTCTGAAGCTGACCACCACAACAGTTCGAAACTAGTTACTACTATGTAAATAAAGTTTATTTCCATTTAAAAGTAATTTTTATTAAGTTTATCTTTTATATTTCATAATAATTTGCATAAAATTTAATTTTAGATTATACCCATGCAACTCAGTAAAGGATTTGTCTCTTTCCTTAGCGTTTGCTATTAATGGCGCGACGTACGTGGTCGTTTTTGAGTCAGGTCGACTTTTCAAGGGATACGTCGAGTAGATGATAGAGAGGCTTCAAATAGAAACTCAGCTTGACCACGAAAATAACTATTTTCATATGTTCAAACTAATAGTGGGTGGAGTAATTAACTTCTAATAGAAGAGAAATTTGAACTCTCTACTTCATTTTCTAGAAACTTCGCCCGGCGCCAATCAATCACTATGATTGATAAAAAAAAAATTATGAAACTCCTCTCAGGGTGTGAATAAGGTAGATTCAAGTGAAAGGCCAAGTTAAATAAATAATGGGAATTTATTAAAAAAATAAATTAAATTCAAAAACAAGGCTTCAACAATTCAAACAAACTATTTTAAATAATATATAAAAAATAATAAATAAATCAAATTGGAAATTACAGAAATTTGAAATGACAGAGTTTACAAAACAAATAGTTACTAAGAATTTATAATTATTTGAGGAGCCAATAAATATAAATATTGAATAATTGGATTACAGATAATAAAAAAGTAATTTTGTGAAAATAATATTTAAATGGAAATTACTGAAATTAGTTTATATCGGAGAGAATATTTTTAATAAAACTTTATTTGAAGAAAAATAATTAATTTTAATTTTAGCTTGGCAAGCTAATAGGATTTTTGAGAGGCTGGTGAGGTATATAATTTAGTTAATAAGATAAAAAATAAGTGATTTACATAGACGAATTCAATGAATAACTACTTGACCTTTCCAGCCAGGGCCCTCTAAGCATACCTGAATTTTCTGGAGTTCACTTCACTTCACTCAAACACACAAAATCACAAAATTGAACTCAAAGAGCACTCCACAGAACTGAGCTGTCAACTCAACTGTCAACTGAGAACTGAGAACTGTCAACCGTCAACTGAGAACCGTCAACTGAGAACCGTCAACTGTCCACTCCCTCTCACACACGCATGCGCTCTCACTCACACAAGGACCTATTGTTCTATCTCTTAGAATATTCACAATATGGAAGTTTCGAGACTTGTGTCCTCTGAATACATAACGGTTCCAAGAGACCCTTTCTTCTAAAACCTTCTTGGAAGTTCTATTTGCTGTATTTGAAAGAGAGGCTTCTAGAAGCTTCTCTCTTCTCAATAAGATTCCTGGAAACTATTTATTTGTAATTCAAAAGGTGCAACCAAAAGCGTTCTAGAACATTCTTATTTAAAGTTGGGGAAAGCAAATGATTGACACATGTCAATGGCTCAAATTTTTCAACAACCTGTCAATCACCAACATTCAATATACAAACTCATCCTCCATAGCAACGTTGAAATTCACAATATCTTATTCTTCAGCTAACGCTTTTCAACTCACTAAAACAACTGTGCTCGCAATTCGTAAAACTGTCCCCTCTTTAAAAATTGTCCTGTCCCAGATTAAGAGGAATTTCATTCATACATTCCTTGACTAGTGTTCATTTATTCTTGAGACTTCTCCTTTTTCATGTATTGAACACGCAAACAGCAGTTTTGATGTTTGTGGATTTGAAAATTTTCTGCAGCTTTTTCTCACTCTAGGCCATTATACTTGCTTCGAGGTCTTGGTAGCCTAAGCTTCTTGAATCTCAGCCGCTGCAGTTCATACTCCAGTCAACCGCACATGACCAGAATCATACCTCAGCGGATCATTCCCATGTTGACAAGATGCCAGCTCTCTGCAGTCCATCCTCCAGCCAACCCTGTGCCCAGAATTACACACCCTCTTCAGGCTTTACAAGATGGTCATCAAGTTTACAATATGCTGCTCTGCATGTCACTACTCCTTCACTCCACTGCAAACATGCTGTCTTCCCTCAAATCAAATGTCAAACCTACTAATTTTTCTTTTTTCACATCTGCCTTCTTCAGGTACCATTTCTTATTTCCGCTCCTCTTTTGCAATATGTCATCAGAAAGAAGATGAATTCATGTAGTCTAGGTGTTCTCAATTCCAGAAGAAATTAACTGCTTCCCTAGGATGTCAGAAACAGTAACTGCCTCCTGATTGGTCAATTTGTCCTCTTCATTACTGCTCCCAAGGGTTCTTCTTGGTGATATCCAATATCTACAGACTGCCTCACTGTATGAGTCGTATCACAACTGGAGGTGGTGGCTATTTCACCTTAGGATTGTCACATCCCAAGATCAATGCTCATCCAATCTGTCCCAGTTGCAAGTAATCCAAGAAATGAACGCACTCTGAAGATGTTTCCTGATTTTCTTCATCACCAACCTTGTAGAATCCTGAAACTTCACAGCCCACAGCCCCTCGCCATTTCATTGCATCCAGATGACCAGGATGTAATCTAGGTATTCAGGTATGCAAACGTACTTTTCATTTCTTTCTTCAGTGGTGCAGATACACTTTTCAATCACTCGATTACTTCATTCTCCAGTGATTCTTATATTGTGAATTGAAAAGTATCCAACTAAAATACAAAGGTCCCATCTCGTCTTAGGAAAAAAGATCTATAAAGCCGCGTATAGTCAGTGCGAGGCATGTGCCGCGAATGCCTCGTGGTACGTTGCTACTATTGCGACTGGAACGCAGCCGATCAGCTGTGGTCAATCACAGCTCTTGCTTTATTCTTGAGCTTCGATAACAAGAGTTATGATTGGCCACAGCTGATTGACTGCGTTCCAATTGCACCATTAACAACATACCGTGAGGCATTTGCGGCACATGTTTCGCACTGTCGACCCGCGGCTTAATAGGTTGCCAGAGACAATAAAATTTATTCAGACTCTTTGTTCAGCAAATCACTATTTGATATAATGCGTGCAAACCTTTTCTATTCTTTGGAGGAGTTTTCCACTTATAATTTTTAATTAAGGGTTGAGAATATTTTTACTGACATTGCCATACATTACTGTATCGTCCAATGGCAAAAAAATAAATCTATCTTCTCAAAGACGTTCCGAGAGCACTGGTTTTTTGCCGAATCCATTTAACGTATGAAATCAACCACTTTCAAATCACCCAGTAAAAATTTTACCGACGTATCGTCTTAATCAAGTCAACTTGACTCAAAAACGACCTCGTGTGATCTCGCCATACCTGTTCATGTGGAAATCACTTGTGGTTTATGAATAAATAAATATTGGAACAATATTGGTTTTGTGAAGCATAAAGTTTGAGCTCATAAATATTTGTGTAACCTGGCTGGCTCAGGTCTGGTGTCAGAGTTTTCAGGTCGCTCCTAATCAATTTCAGGGCCTCTGACATGACTGTTTTTAGGCAGCCGGGACCGACGGCTTAACGTGTCCTCATTGTATTGATTAGTGAAATTCTGTAACAATTTTTCACTCTTCTAATTTCATACATGAAAATATTATCTTTCTCTGACAATTTTAGAAAGATTTTAGTCATTAAAAATATAGGGTCATTCAAAAAGAGCGCTGGTTTCAATATATCAAATAAAGAGGGTTATTCAAACGGAAAATCAGAAGTAAATACATCAAAATGTTCATCTGACTTTCCAGTTTAATGTATGGAAAATGATGTCATGCATGTGTCCTCGACTGCGCTGGCACGCATCAACTCTGTCCATGTTATTCAGTATTATATTGTGGTCGAGCAAAGGATACATTCTGGCTAGATGGAAAAATGACTCCAGCTCGGTCAATATTGGTTCAAAAAAATTCTAAATTCTGTGGGAAATTGTAGAAAACATTCTACTTTACTAATTTAGACCAAATTTATAATTTTTAAACCAATATTAACCGAGCTGGAGTGATTTTCCTATCTCGCTACAAAGTACCAGATTATAATAGTGAATTATATGAATTAATTAATTAGTGAATTAATGAACATGGACAGTATTGATGCGTGCCAGCGCTTTAGAGGAAGACACATGACGACATGGGTGACATCATTCTTCATACATTAAATCGGAAAGTCTGATGAACATTTTGATGTATTTACTTCTGATTTTCCGTTTGAATAACCCTCTTTATTTTATATATTGAAACCAGCGCTCATGTACGTATTTATCTCCGGGTTTTCGTTGAAATAAACCTCAAAATTTTATACATCAAAACCGGTGCTCTTCTTGAATCACTCTATGGATATAGTTGCGTTTAAACCGCGTATGACATCATCATAGTAGCGATAAGCTTGAAAATTATGGAAATTTTTTCCCTTCAATTAATTTTTTGTATTTATTGTTTTTTGCAGCTCGTAATCAGATGAACCATTTGAAAGTCTCAAACTTTGATTTGTAAACTGGAATATTGCGCAGTTGAATCAAAGTGGAGTTGTGATGTATCCCTCAAATGAAATGGTTATCGAAGAACTGAACTTGAAAATATGTTTTACTGAACTTCCTCTTGGATATTAATTATACTTCTGGCCAGTGATTGAATGTATTTTTATTAAGTAACATGTACATATTAAATTTCTGAGGGAAATTCATTGAATTAATGGTGAATGATTCTCGTGTATTGTTTGTAATTCTATAGTAATTACTGTATTTTCGAAATAAAAAAAAACATGTAAAATATTGATAGTCTTGAACCACCTCTTATTGAACTTTCGAGTTGAATTTTTAATGATCAAAAATATTCATTCTTGATCAAATAATCTTGAAAAAAATAGAAATTCAAGTTAATCTTTAGTTTTTAATATCTATGAGTACAAATATTAATAACTGATAAATTTGTGAACTGTATGACAATGAGTAGAAGTGAAATTTTATTGAATATTTCAGTTGGGTTTGGTGGAAAAGTATCTGCATCAAAATAATTATTTTACTAATATTTTTTGTGTATCATACGATGTACCGTACCTGGGGTAGTTTCCAAAATAAGAAGTACCAGAGCGCTCTGGTGCACCAGAACATTAGAGCATCCTAAAGGGGCTCAGGCATGCAAGGCATTGCAAGGTATTTAGTGAAATTCACTACCCTTGTTGTGAAAGCTTTTTCAATTCCAGCATAATTTTCGGATTAACAACACATTTTTAAATTTCCAACTGGTTTCATTGGATTTTTGACTTCTTTCCTAGATACTTGAGTTATGTTATAGCTGACGCCAAGTTGGCTGTTTCTTTTCTTGTACGTGATGTAACTTAACTCATCAACAGTAAAAGCTGAAGGACTGCATCTATTGTCTCTTTAGTTTTTTCTTTCCTTTACATGCATGGAATAATATGTTTATTATTTTGACATATTTTCTTGACATTGTAAATTAATAAATAAAATAAATTTCAAAAAACATTATTAAAGCCGAAAGAAGGCCCCTTCTCTGTGCTCAGGCCTAGCTAAAAGACAAAAGTAATATTGACAACATCAGCTGTCGAAGGGCACAAGGAGCAGACAAAACTGCCAAACCTTTTGTCATCAGCTATAGGGTATAATTGGGCAGCTTCTTGCGCTCCAACAGATGATGAGTCAATTGGAGTTGCCATTTAGCTAAGCCTAATAGTCCACCATATTCTTTGCTTATAGCTTCGAGAGGCTGTAGAAGTAGAATTATAAGAGAATCTCATCTCCGCTTGTGGAGGTTGTTGAATACGTAAAAAATTCGCTCCGGCAGCTGGCGGTCGGAAAGAGTGCATTTCAAGTGATGGCTCAAATCATATGACTTATAATGAGCTATTTAGGGTATGAATATTCAAAGGTGCCGTTTTCGGAAAACACAATTTTTGGCATATTATTCGTCATTTTCTCCCCCATTTTTGATTGGATTTTTTCGTTAATGGCTTAAATTGTAGGGCATGATAAGGGTATTATACACACCAATTTTCAAAAAGATCAAGTTATTGGTCGATTTGTAGTGATTTTTCAAAACTTTCATCCCCTAATTTCACCCCCAACCCTTTGGACCAATTTGGCTTGGTTAAGAGTGGGTGGTAGTGGACGGAAAACTGCCAAACGGCAAAATCAAGCCCCATAAGAACAATGTAATTTTTATCAATCTCTTGGAGCAGATATTGCCTCTATTTATGGACAGAATTTCACGTTCTTTATGTCATTGGAAAGAGAATTTAATTCTCCAGGGGCGTTACTTTTTACTTTTTTGATTTTTAGTTCATTTCAATAATTACAGTTCAACACTTTTTTAGTTAATTAATTATACGATAATTATTAAAATAAACTAAAAATCAAAAAAGTAAAAAGTAACGCCCCTGGAGAATTAAATTCTCTTTCCAATGACATAAAGAACGTGAAATTCTGTCCATAAATAGAGGCAATATCTGCTCCAAGAGATTGATAAAAATTACATTGTTCTTATGGGGCTTGATTTTGCCGTTCGGCAGTTTGCCGTCCACTACCACCCACTCTTAACGAACTTGACCGAGATATAACACTAATGATTTTTGTGCAAAATTTGGTCGCTCTCCGACAAGCCCTTTGGGAGTTATCGTGTTAACAAGAATCTGTACATATATAAATATATATTATATATAGAGATATATGAATTTGAACGGACATCGGATTCGTGTTCAGGGGGCTCGGAAACGTGTAAAAAATGTATCACATCATATATTTGCGATTATCCGGTCAAGACCAATAGTGCATTCTTTCAAATGAAATGCACTAAAATGCAATTTTCTGTTCTATTCTCAGTAAAAAGCATTTTTAGTACAGTACGGTATCTTGATTAGCATGTACTGTACAAGTTAGTTGTACACGTAGAATTTTACAGAATTGAAATTATCAATATTCGCGCGCTTCAAAAGTATCTGCTTTATGTAAAATCCGCTAGGTGGCAGTAGAGTTGCTGTCTTGTGTCACTTCAAATTCTTGTGCTGGCTGCTGGCTTGTTTGTGTTCGTGTGTTTGTATGTGTGCGTTGAACAGTGAACAACTGAACATCGTGATTCGTGAACACTGTTGTACTTGTAGTCTGTAGATGTTTATGGTGGAGTCATCGAATATAAAGTCATACGCGTTGGTCAATTATTAACTTGTGATTATTATGTTCAGTGGTAAGCACGATGTATTTTTTATAGATTTTTCTAGTGATTATTCTGAATGCTAACAGGCCATCCTGGATTAAGCATGAATGCTGGTGGTATTATTTGTGTCGTCCAATCTACATCGATCTAGGCTAGGTTTCCGTTAGGTCACCGCCATGAAGGATGGTGTCTTCTGTTTTAGCGGTTTCAAGTGTTTTTTGTGAAGTTCAGTGATTTCTGTGTTTTGGAATCATCATATCTACTTGCTGTAATAAAGTAAGATAATTTACCTTCCTAATATCATGGATTTTTCCAAGTAATGTCACCACTCACGCTTCGTCAACATAACCCATTTTTCTCTTAAAGGCTAATATTTTTGTTTTCTGTCAAATCAAGAAGGGAAAATTTTACTTTCCTTTTTATTACTTGAATTTTTGAAAAATTGAAATAAACCCAGCCAAGAAACAAGTTTGGAATAACCATTCAAGTCAAGTCAATCTTCGATGAAGCGGTAAAATTTCAAGGATTTAATTTTTTTTGTATATTGTACCAAAATATCTTATGGATTTCATCATTATTATCAAGTATTGGTCCATAGTTAATGGTTTTGAGCACTTGGATAATCAATTACGTCTGAGTTCCTGTGATTCCTAAACTTCAAACTTCGAATAAATTTTTAGGTTAGGTAAAGTTCTTGATTCTCTGATGTTCGCTACTTCAAGTAGGCTACTTCTTCCACCGAACTAATTCAAAAAATAGTTGAGCCTTAAGTGCAATCTTCTAGATTTGTGGAATATTCGTACTAGTTTGGAATATACTTTACTTTTATATTGTATTGACTTCGAATAGAACCTATAATATTAAGTTATAGAACCGGGTTCCACTTCCGTGTCAAGTAAGTAAGTTAATTTAGTAAGTTACACCTCAGTTATAAAAGGTGTCAGTTCTTGAATAAATCTAGTTAGTTCATTCTTGTCTCAAAATTATTTATGCGAATTATTGCAGAGACCTGAGTACTCAACTAACTTGAATTAGAAGTTATGATTTATTCAAAATATTAACTCTAGTAGGTCATTAACTTAGTAGAAATCGATGGAGCTTATGCGTTTGTCAGTTAACTGAGTTTCAAGTACCAATCCTGTATTATATCAAATGAAGCTCTCAATTGATTATGTTATTCTTGGTGATCGTTTTCTGACTGCCATCATCATAAAATCATAAGTCCCCAATCATGACAGCTTTTTTACATCACATCAGTTCTTTAATGTTTTGGTTCTCTCACAATTGAGTTACGGTATAAGTTCAACAAATATTCAGGCTCCTATTTTGTAGTTTCAATGTAGAATTAGCCTAACTCAATTTCAAGAATATTTTCTGAATTTGTCCACACTCGGTAGTCATGAGCATGGATACTTACATGGCTTGCTATTATTGAATAATTTTCAATCTTGAACACAATATCTAAAATCTTCTCGAAGACAGCCATCTATCGTAAAATCATTCGCCTCAAACCTATATAGTCGAGTCATTCTAGCTCAAAACAGGGGTCAACCTGGAACTAATTGCAACAAAAATGTTTTATGGTGGAAATGGTAGCTGACACCCCCCTATTTAACGTGTAAAAAATCCCACTCTCAACTCGTGTCGGAAAGTTGTTTTTTTGGCCGCCATATTGGAAAATTTTGCTCATTTTTTGGTTTCCTTGGAATAACGTTAAAACGAAGCGTCGGACGAAAAAACTTTCTGAACCTTTTTTTAGTAAATAAAATTTGCAATAGAATGGTGGTAGAATCATCTCTTGATCTGCACTAGAAACCGAGTTACGATTTTTCAAAAAATAGGTTAATTTTCAAGAAAAACTATAATTGAGTATTTTCAGTTTTTGCTTGCTCAGATCTTTTGACATATTCCTTTGAGTTGTTCAATTCGAAATCCCTCTGGGGATAATTTTGTCCTCTACAATTTGAGACCAAGTAGACCTTTCTCCCTTGTATAGTTTTTGAACTAGAGCAATTAAAAGATATCCTTGTATTTGAAAAAACCTATTTTGGGGGAAATGGTCTCCAAAAAAATTTATAACGTGCTTGTATTGATATTTTCTTTGGTAATAATGTCTTTCAGATCAACTTCTAGCAGATAAGCTACTCACCGACCTGAATTTAGGTTATGTTCAATATTAAGGACCCTTCAAGGATCATAATCCAAGGATACCTCTAACTATTGTAAAAGTCATCGGATCTCAACAAACCATATTTCATTCTTTTCAGCTCATCAAGGCGGTCTAAATTCATATATCATATGTCAAATTTGGTCAAAATTGTGGAAAATAACTCCTGAGAGAATATTGACTTTTCCATCATATACCAGAAAAATCTCTTTTTTTGCTTACAAATGAGTATATTCTCGAAGTCCTCCGTTAAAAAATAATTAAAATACACTAAAAATGTAGCTAAATTCTTCCTCTTCAATCTCCTATAAATACGTTTAATGGCATCACGCATTTGAAATAGTTGCATCAACTTAAATAAATGGTGAAATTCAAAACATCTATTTTTTAATGAATTGTCTATCAATCAATAGCCTCTAAATCAAGAATGGAGCAAGATTAAGTCACGTATTTGGGCTCAAATTGTAGAGAAAGATTAGTTCTACATGCTAAATTGTCTCATTTACCTCTTGAATCACTATGATTGAATATGATTGAAAAGTGAAATGAGTTATATATAATATTTAAATATTAAATATTTAGGAAAATATTTTTTCCTCCTCTTAAACAGATAATTGTAGTAATATTATATGCAAATGCGAGATAAAGTTGTGTTTAAAAATTGAAGACCAATTACAATTCATTATCATCAAGGACTTTGAAGATATACTCATTTGTAAGCAAAAAAAGACATTTTTTTTTATATGATGGAAAAGTCAATATTCTCTCAGGAGTTATTTTCCACAATTTTGACCAAATTTGACATATGATATATGAATTTAGACCGCCTTGATGAGCTGAAAAGAATGAAATATGGTTTGTTGAGATCCGATGACTTTTACAATAGTTAGAGGTATCCTTGGATTATGATCCTTGAAGGGTCCTTAATATTGAACATAACCTAAATTCAGGTCGGTGAGTAGCTTATCTGCTAGAAGTTGATCTGAAAGACATTATTACCAGAGAAAATATCAATACAAGCACGTTATAAATTTTTTTGGAGACCATTTCCCCCAAAATAGGTTTTTTCAAATACAAGGATATCTTTTAATTGCTCTAGTTCAAAAACTATACAAGGGAGAAAGGTCTACTTGGTCTCAAATTGTAGAGGACAAAATTATCCCCAGAGGGATTTCGAATTGAACAACTCAAAGGAATATGTCAAAAGATCTGAGCAAGCAAAAACTGAAAATACTCAATTATAGTTTTTCTTGAAAATTAACCTATTTTTTGAAAAATCGTAACTCGGTTTCTAGTGCAGATCAAGAGATGATTCTACCACCATTCTATTGCAAATTTTATTTACTAAAAAAAAGGTCCAGAAAGTTTTTTCGTCCGACGCTTCGTTTTAACGTTATTCCAAGGAAACCAAAAAATGAGCAAAATTTTCCAATATGGCGGCCAAAAAAACAACTTTCCGACACGAGTTGAGAGTGGGATTTTTTACACGTTAAATAGGAGGGTGTCAGCTACCATTTCCACCATAAAACATCTTTGTTGCAATTAGTTCCACCTCCAACCCTAGAATGACTCGACTAATATTGTTCATCTGATTAACAATCCAAGCTGACTTAACGCTCATAACCTATAAGTTATAGTGAGGTCATTTCCGAAATTGGCAGTTTTCTGTCTATAACAATGTAAGATAAATGTTTTTTTTTTAACTTTCTGAATATAAAATGGATAAGTTAATAATTTAACAAATGAAACCGGTAGAATATCTCGATTTAAATAAAGGGCCTGAGAAGTTTGGCACCTTCCTCCTGAAACACTCGGTAATCCTCGTACTAATTCTGGTTGTAAACCAACTTTACTTCTAGTCACTCTTTAAATCAACAAATTCCAAAAAAATATAAACAAGTTTTTAGTTATCTTTATCTCTGTGAATATTAATAGAACTTTACTCCCTATTTGTAGAGAGGTCTAATATGTAGTTACTTTGTAAAGTAAGCAATTCACCCTCTAAGTACTCTTAGTGAGTTATGGGAGACCACTGGCGGCTCGTGCCCACGAAAAGGGTGAAGTGCTGTACAGTAAAAGATGCGGGCACTTCACCTGTTTCGTGGGTACGAGCCGCCAGTGTGGGGGACTGCAATAATTTCTTATTTCGCTGTCTATGATGCTTCAATTCCAACTATTTGTTTATAAATTGAAGCTATTCAGAAGAAAGCCACTAAAATTGAATAGAGAATAATATTGGATAAATTTCAATCGCGAGGTAGCAGGTTGTACCTTGTCAGAAAAGTTTTTCCTCACTTGCAGTGTTGTAGATAGATGTACACATCTAATCTTAGATAGATAGACACAGGAGTTGGACGGTTTTTAATAAAATAGTACTCAGCTATTTTTCAAGCTAGATATTTTTTACACGAAATCAAAGCTTATATGCCATTTGAGTTTACAAAGCTCATTTAGTTATGTGTGAATAATAATGTCTTCAATGTGATGACCATAGTTTCGAATACATGATTCAAGTCTTTCTTCTCAAAATCCTCCATCACATGGGCTAACATTTGTGCAGTGATAGCAGCAATTTCTTGAATGATTGCATTTTTCAACTCGTTCAAATTTCGCAGGTTGTGAGAGAAATTGCTGCTATCACTGCAGAAATGTTAGCCCGTGTCATGGTGGATTCTGAGTAGATAGTTGAGACCATCATTCGAAATGATGGACTTAACCTTGACGGCATTATTTTCCGCACATAACTAAAATTGCTGGTAATGAGCTTTATCAACTCGAATTGCATATTTCGCTAAAAAACAACAGTTTGGCTTAAGCTTTGATTTCGTGTAAAAAATATGATTTATCTTAAAAAATGGCCGAATATTATTTCATTGAAAACCGCCCGACTCCTGTGTGTCACTCTGTATTTCTGTTAAAAATCCATTATCATGTTATTCAGCTCTTTTAATTCTCGATTTGAATTCACACCCGCTTTGACAAATAAGTTATTGTTATTTTGAATATTAAAATTTTTTCAGAAAGTAGGCCTACTTAGGCCTAGGCCTATTCTATTCCGAAAAAAATATTGTGATTTTTAACACTAGTCCTACTTTATTATTTGGATAGAAGTCCTAGAACTGTGACATCAGGCTTGCAATATTAACGGTTGGTGAATGGAAGAGACCCCTGACGAGAGGAGGATATTCAATATCGCTTGATTAGTTGAACGACCCACTGATTTGTGCCGCTATTATTTCCTTGTTGAATAAAATGATAGCATCGATTTGGACGCCTGAGAGATAGACTAGGCTTCATTACACATGTAATTACTGTATTAAAAACAGTTTGGCTTTGGAATCAAACCAGTTCGTGGAAAGTCCGATGCCACCAGATGTCAAATCTGCCATGTAACTAGAAATATATATTTTTTAAATCAAACCTATTGTGAAGAAGTATGGAAAGAGCAATTTGGAATACCATCATCCACAATAGTTTGTAGTTCTATGAAAACTCATTTTCTATATTTCAGCAATAAACAATTGATTCTTTTGACGAATGGTCTACAAAACTATACTACTAAACTATTTTGCAGTAAATGAAAAGAAAATATGTTTTCAAACCACTGATTTATAAAAAAATTGAGATACTAGTTTCGGTTGTTACACCATTATCAATCCCTGGTAAACTCAACTCAATCTGGTAGTATCTACAACAGGTTAGAGAACTGTTTTGCATGTCAATGGCTCAACAGCCCATGAAGGGCTTAGTCCTATCAGCTGATAGCCAGTTTTATATTCACTCCACTATACAGCAGAGGTGAATAATCATCAACCAGGATAGAGTTAACCAAGTGACATGGCAGAACACCTCTGAACGACATCCACTTAATCAGATAGAGTGCAACAATTACTGTTCCTTCAGATACGGGGAAACAATCTTTACTAACGACTAGCCAATCTCTTAATGAAAGGTACAAAAATGTTTTGTAGTATTATTAAATTGCAGGGAGAAGAGCTTTTATCAAGATGGCGGTCTCTCTATAATATGCATAGAGTGATCATAACGGAGTGGGTGACCACATAACCCTACACGATGAAAAAGAAAGTCCATACATCCAATATACCGTCACTGCCGCCATATAGGCTACAAATCGTCTCCCAGGTTTTTTTTTGCGTTAGGTATTGTATTGATAAAATATTAATATAATTTATTATTCTAAAATAGGTTGTATACATCGGTCGTTTGAGTCGTTTCCCGTCTCTGGAGGATTAGTAATTGTTACATTACTCTCTAACTGATTAACTGGATGTTATTCGAAGGTGTTCTGCACCGACACTTGGTTACGGAAGCTAGCTTATTATTGAGAAGATCAACGTGCTAACCACACGTTACCTCTATCCTGGTTGATGATTTACTTGTCTGTTGTATAGTGGAGTTAGTAAGAAACTGGCAACCAGCTCGCAGACCTGTGCCCTTTATGGGCTGTTGAGCCATTGGCAAACAAACAAAAATTTGATTACATTCATTATGTGTAAAACTGTGATTCATTTGATAAGCAAAATGAATTTTAGTTTTGAAGATATCTTTTAGCGGGAAGTTTTGTTGAATATAACTTACACATAAAATATGAAACAGTGTTGGTTCAAATCATTCATAACTCATAAGTATAATCTCGCGAAAATCCAGGTTTTAAAAGCTTTAAAACATTTAAGGGTGATCATACATTTTATTCTCAAAATAGAATTGATCAAGTAGGTATTTTATTATTTTATGGAGATGCCGATTAATCAATCAATAGTGATTCAATTGATCGTTTTAAAACTTCTATTCATGTTCAATAATAAAATTTATTTGAAATTTAAAAAAAGTTAGCTAAGAACAGGAAATGTATAGAATAGCTTTGACCGTCCATTTCTGCGAAGAAGCTTTTAGATCACTGGAAGAAAGGAAGATAATTTCCCCAAAAGTTAACTTATTTCGAGACGCGCTATTAGATTTTTGCAGTCGATAGAAGAATATACACATTCTAATTTCTAGTCTAGTTTAAAATTCTTTTTTAAATGCAAAGTACAAAACTTTCTTTGTGTGCCCGATGAGTAAGGTAGTAAGAAATACTTTTCTTGTTCAACTTGGAACTGCATATGATTGCAAGCTTTGTAAAAGGTAGACTGTATGACCTTGGCCCGCTCAACTTGTTGGCATGCAATTCCCCTTGAGGGAGAGCAATTTCAATCTGAAGCTATTTTCCGTGTCTATCAACTTTACTGTACATTTATTTATTCAATCAATTAAAAAATACAAAGGTTAGTACAACAGGCATAATACCCAAAACTGTTCCTAAACCAATTCAGTATTAGGCTATTCAATTCTGTAATAGTCTGGAAATTTTAATCACTATTCAGATCAATTATTGGATTTGGTGTCCTTCCTTTATTGAAGTCAATGCCTTTCCCTTATGATGTGAAGTCTTAAATCACTATTAAAACTGAAAGTAAATCTTATTGTGATTCTTTGTTTCTCGTTTATTGAAAAAATACTTAGCCTAATTGTGGTATAAGTAATATAATGAATTCTGGTTTTGGTTCAATTATTACACATTTTATTATGTATTAGGTCAACAGTATTTAAATATAGAAATCCATCCTGGATAAAACTGTTTGGCAGGAAGAGTATAAACCCTGTACCGGTAATGAAATCTCTATTAAATGCAATTGTCGATTATACAAAATGTACTAATTTTGCTGAAGAATATCAAGTTTCAGATGATATCATAATCTCTTTCAAAAAGTGATACCTCTCTGGTATTATTCAGGATTATATTTATGCGTAGCCTGCATTTTAAAAATTTCAGAAAGTTGCGAGTGAGAGGCGGTTTTAACAGTTCTATTGAAAATTAGTCCTGCTATCATACTCTATTTAATTCAGTAATCAATACGGGAGCCACTTCAACTGACAATTAATAAAATTTGTGACGCCTTTTTCAGTGAAAAATCGAATTATGCCAGGAGTTCAAAAAACTTTATAAGTTACTCAGTTTTATGAGAAACGCTTGGCTCTATTTTAATATCACTAAAATGACAATTAATAATAATTGTTGATTTCTCCAATGTTATAACAACTTTGCATATCAACAACCTTTTCTAATATGTTAATATTCTCTTTTGAAATACAGTATAATTACTAGGGAAGCGCATGCGGAGGCAGCCGCAAATTGAGCGGAGCGAGCTTTCTTTTTGTCCAAAAGTTTTTGAAGCATAGACTCGAAAATTTGATCCCGGTATTTTAAGCCTAGCTAAACCTAGCTGATGGTGAAAGTGGCTCATTCTATTACCATGTAATGTTATGAAATGAGGATATAAAATAGGAGCAACAACCTTTAAGTGAATGTTTTCTCAAGTGAGTGTTTATTTTGATAGAATAAGGCAAGATGAGAAAATGACTCCAGCTTGGTCAATATTGGTTGAAAAATATTGATTGGGCTCAAATTGAAGGTCAGAATGTTTCCTACGATTGAGACAAAATCAATCATTTTCAAACAATATTGACCGAGCTGGAGTCATTTTCTCTATGAGTGGTTCAACTTTGGAAATACAGCATTTGACGGTACCTTTTTTGGTCTCAAATGTGCTCTGATTGTTTGAAATAATTATTCAGTAGCAAATTATAAAGGAGAATCAATATAAACTTGAAAAATCGTGAAAAAATAAGCCTATTGGATGAAATTTGGGCAAAATTTATGTGTATTTCCAAAACAAGCTTCCATTGTTTGTTAGCATGTTGAGAAATATTGAATGCATGCAAATGAATAAATAATTTTATTAATAAAGACATCAGGTAAAAAACCCATTTTGCCTCCTTCAACAATACAATATAGTTATTAGTGTATCAGTACGCATAGAGTGATTTTGCTGCATCAAGAGAAACATTAAGCCGCAGGCCGTATTACACATTAAGTTTTTCCAAACTACCATATTGAATGTGAAAGGTTGAAATTAAAATTAAAATAGTCATATCTCAGTTATTTATCATTGAATCCTGACAAATCAGGCACCATTTTATTCAGAACTAGCCGGTAGGCTCGCTTCGCTCGCCTTCTCCGCCTAGCCAGGGGGCTCCGCCCCCTGGACCCCCGACAGTATAGGCAGTGTAAGTGAGACAAACAGGCTCGCTTCGCTCGCCTGCAAAACCTCTGTCAGTGTCAGCAAATTCCGTTCAGAAGGGATTAGAAATCTATTGAACACAGCATATAGACCTAATTTGGACCTGTTTACTCAATTTCAACATTTTCTGCCAATTTGCTCTCAAAAAATCTAAGAAAAACTCCGAAAATTCTGAAAAATAGTAAAACGCTAATATGAAGTGTAACCTTTGAAAAGTATATTGGACATAGGTAGTTCAAAACTAAATTCAATATCTTCCAGATTAGTTCATCTATAATCTTGCTGAACCATTGAACTTACAATTTGGATTTGTCATATCAAGGTGGAAGATATGCAACTTGCAATACATCTACAATTTTTAAAAACTTATCACTTGCTTAATCTTGAACAGATTTCAAAAATATTCTAACACAACATTTCTAGACCTCATCCGAACCTGCCCACCAAATATCAACATTTTTTACCAATTTTTTTTCAATTTTTAATTTTTGATTCTTAATTCTTAATTCTTGATTTTTAATTTCGAATTTTTAATTTTTAATTTTTAATTTTTAATTTTTAATTTTTAATTTTTAATTTTTAATTTTTAATTTTTAATTTTTAATTTTTAATTTTTAATTTTTAATTTTTAATTTTTAATTTTTAATTTTTAATTTTTAATTTTTAATTTTTAATTTTTAATTTTTAATTTTTAATTTTTAATTTTTAATTTTTAATTTTCTCTTAAGAGTGGGTGGTAGTGGACGGAAAACTGCCAAACGGCAAAATCAAGCCCCATAAGAACAATGTAATTTTTATCAATCTCTTGGAGCAGATATTGCCTCTATTTATGGACAGAATTTCACGTTCTTTATGTCATTGGAAAGAGAATTTAATTCTCCAGGGGCGTTACTTTTTACTTTTTTGATTTTTAGTTCATTTCAATAATTACAGTTCAACACTTTTTTAGTTAATTAATTATACGATAATTATTAAAATAAACTAAAAATCAAAAAAGTAAAAAGTAACGCCCCTGGAGAATTAAATTCTCTTTCCAATGACATAAAGAACGTGAAATTCTGTCCATAAATAGAGGCAATATCTGCTCCAAGAGATTGATAAAAATTACATTGTTCTTATGGGGCTTGATTTTGCCGTTCGGCAGTTTGCCGTCCACTACCACCCACTCTTAACCTAACAAATCTTAAAAGGTCGTTTATTTCTTTTATTTCTATGTAAAATAATATTGGAAGTTGTTCTAAGTTGAAAATAATCGGCAAAAAAAAATGTTCTGCTCAGGTTTCGAACCCCCCCTGATTGGTAAGCAGTGAAATACTAGTCCACGTCGCTAACCCCTGGGCTATGAGGGTTTCGATAAGGAGCCGATTCTGCCAGTGATACCAACATGATTTCAAGAGCATAATAGACTTTTCTGACCAGGAACGTTTCTCAAAACTGATGTTAGGTTGCAATCCTGCAGTGCAGAGAGCATGAATATAGCATGAATAATGTGTATAGTAATAGTGTGTAAGCAATCCTTTTTTTCCTTTTTTCATCCTTAATATGCAAATTTCCAAAATGCTCTATAGCCTATAACCTGGGCGTCCATGTCTACTATCACCATGGCAAGTTTGAATTTAATCGGTCGAGCGGTTCCGGAGGAGTAGTTATACAAAGAGTGACTTTCCTAATCCATTAGAGCTTCGCTTCGCTCCGCTCAATTAGTATTTCATTTTTCGTGATCTAATCAATGTGGGTCTAACTGAGTGGCCTCTCTCTATAAGTTTGAAAACAATCTAGTTAATTTTGTAGGAACTGAGTTCTCTATTTCAACACTAATACAGTATTCAGTAAAAGTTTATCTTTAAACTTCAATATTCTACACTAATAACCTTGTCAAATATGTGAATATGTCACTTTTGAAATTACAGTTGTCATTAATTTATTGTTATTATGTATCATACTCATTGTCATTCATTTTCAATTGTTTTATTCATTAGGCTATTTATTTATCAAAAACTCAATAATTAACTCTATTCTGATAACAATTTTGTTTCGAGTATTTCAATTTAGGTCATTGTGAATTTATGATTTTTTACAAAATGACTGACTCTTCAGTCTTCATTGATCATCAACTTATAATTATTGTATAGTTGTTATTTCTATCTTTTATCGGTGTAGTTGGATGGATTTTGAATTTCATCTCAGTGGGTACAGAATACAGTATTTAGTGCAGCAAAGCGTTGATTGTAGTTCACCTACTTTGAATCGTGAATGTCGGCCGGCGTGCCACTTCCTTGATGTGCGCGTTTCGGTCTGTTGATCGCAATTTGATCTTCCTACGTTGCCTTACCCTCTCCTGTCACAGCTTGGGAACCCACAACTCTCTGTTTCTAGCTAGTGTTTACATTCTCATCACATATTATTGTTTGGAGAATTTAGGAAAAGTACACAATTTAGTATAACGCTCATTTTTTTATATAAGAGAAAAACTTTATGCTGTGTCGAATGAGCAAAAGATTTTTTCGTTCGCGGAATGGAGCAGATTCATACGTCGAAAGGTCGCGCTGTATTTGAATAATGAATTGGTCCGTGGGCGTTGTAGCCTCCTATCGTTCGTTCAGTTTGGGTTTCATTCAAATAGAACAGTGAAGCAGACGCCCTTCATATCAGCCTGGAGTGAACATTATATTTTAATATCTAGCTATTTGTTTCTCCCGTTTGTGTTCAAAGCTTTCATGATGCAGTTTTCGTTTCATGAATTTGAAAATAAATTTCTATCTCAACGTTGATTCTATATTATAGTTGTATGAAAATAACAATCAATGGTTATTTTCCATGCGATAATATTAATAATATAAATCTAGGATGAAATAATATGTATTGTGAATTACTTATCGCATAAGCTGTTGTCTGTTAAAGCTATCAGTCCTACCTCGTTGTTTTGGAGATTTAAGTTCTAGGCCCAGTCCTATCGAGAACTTTGAAGATATTCTTCCCAGACAGCAGCATTTCATCATGATTGTAACAGGAATTGGAATATTTATAATTTTTATCACCATGTAATAAGTCCATAGGCTCTAAATTAATATTCAGTGCCGGACTGGCTAGAATATGGGCCGTCGGCTATACTCGCTCAAGGGCCCCCCTAAAGGCGGGTTGTGGGGGGGGGGGGAGTTGGTCCCTTAAACTATTTTCAATGGAAAGGGGGGAGTTTGCAGTTTTCCTTCAAATACGTTGAAATCTTTCTAATTAAACAGTTCATTTACTATTATTGTAGTACCTAATTCATATTTGTGTAATATTTACGTTGATACAGGCAATAGAATATAATAACTTGAACATCACAATATTGGAAGCAGTATTAAAATACTGTGGGCCTATCTTGATGAAAATATTGTCTTTTTATTTCTAAGCTACCAGTATAGTATTAATTCTTTGATCAGAATCTGATGAACTTCTCCTTCTTTTGTACAATATTATCTATCAATATCATAAGCTGTAAAATGCATTTAATTGTAAAAACAAGTGTTCGGATGTCTTGATCAGTTTTAGGACTCTATTCATCATCTTGATATAGAAAAGGGGGTCCGGGGAGATTCCCCCGGGAATTTTTTTTTATAAAATTATGCCATTGAAAACAGCATTCAAAGTAGTTTAAGAGCCTGCCTTTGATTGATTCAAATCACAAAAAAGAGAAATCCTTTTCCCCACTTATATTGAGATTAATTGTGATTTACTCCTTCAAAACTCAACTTAACTCACGAATTTTATATTAATGAATTGTTTCATCAACTTGGCGTACTACAAACAACAAACTGCAAATATATAGTTATTTTATTTACAAAATGGCAGTTTGATAACTTACTCTATTCATTCCCTGATGGTGTCATTCATAAACAAAGATCGCTTTGTGCACTAAAGTATTCTCCCCGACAGGGGGAAATTTTTTCAAGAACAATGTACTCTAGGAATATATTTTTGAGAGTTTCTAGCCTTATGAGAAATTTTAATTGGAAGTATAAGTACCATGATCAATCATTCTATCAATGCACTAATTAAGGAAGTTACAACATATATATCGGCAATCATTTTTTACAGTGATATAATCAAATTGGGAAAATTAAAATTTGTAGGAGAGGAGATGGAAAGCAAGCTGCACTCCAACTATAGTTATCTTTTGAATTTTGAAATAAGTTGATGTTCTCCGAATAAGATGATGGTGCAAGCTTTCTTGAATACATAGTTTTTGGTTCAAGAATGGTAATGAAAATTTTGAATTTATAGTGTTGAGGGTTGAGGGTGTTGATGAGGCAAATCGAATCATTAAATATAACAATAAAAACTTGAAGAATATAAAATTTGTTATTAAAAAAAAAACTATGAAATCACGATGTTGCCATGTAGAAAAATATCAGTATTAAAGTCTACACACTTTGAGTGCTTTATTAGTAACTAGTCAATTTGATATTCACACTCATAGGCAGATTCTTGTGGGTCCAGTGAGTAACTTATGTCGTAGATTAGAATGCAGGGCCCTCAAGGTTTGGCCTTCGTTTCTGGGCACTAGACTCGATCACCTCACAGAAGATTATATGAAAAAGGATTTCAGCATTTAAGGGGCCCTTTCAAGCTCTCTTGTGATGTGGGGGCCCTCATGTCTAATAAGGGGTTTTAAAAGTCTGGAAAATTTGACGAATTGTAATAGTATTTATTATAAAATGATTTACTTCTTATTGAATTCAATACAAAATTTTTAGTATCTTTGCATTCGATTAAATTTTCAATTTTTGTACTGAGGTTATCTTGGGCCCCTCTGGGCCCCTGGGGCCCAGGGCCGTCGGCGATCGCCGACTAGCCGACCTGGCCAGTCCGGCTCTGTTGATATTCATGTAATTAATCAATTGAGATGCAGAGTTATGAGAATATCTTAAGATGAAAGATTTTATTCAATCTTTCAACCTGTTCGAAGTTTGAAAATACCACCAACATTTTCTTCAATATCCACCATTCATCATTTTTGTTATTCAGACCATTTAACTTGTTGGAATTCAAATTATAAAACAGTTTGATTTTAATTTGTTTGCAAGTTAATTCTGATGTTAAGTTAATGCAAGTTAAGTTCTGATGCAAGTTAATTCTGATGTTTGTCATTTTAATTGTTTGTAATTTGTTTATGAGGGTGAAGCCCACATGAGCTCATAGGCTTGTGCGTGGGTAATGAAATGGATGATGAATGACGACTACTTTTTTTATGTAGTCGGGACCGACGGCTTATCGTCTCCTCCGAAAGACGGGGTGGCCGTATTTATGTGATTGTGCTGTAGTCAAAAATTGTGTCCCCGTTTGGGACTTGAACCAGGGTCCACCTGATTATCAGACCGGCGCTTTATCACTCCTCCAACGTTTACTATTTGAAAAGACGTTTTACTATTTGAAAAGATTGCTTTGTTATTGAATAAAAATTGATCTGCATCGAAATAATATAAAACCCCATAAGTGGCTTTTTAAACCTTTAGGCATAAATGTCACTATAAAATAGTACATAAGTTACGCACTACTAGATAAGATGCTTGTTGCTAAGATGAGTATGTAATAAACTCACGTCTCCATTGTTGAATTATTTATGAATAGAAATAAGTAGTGAGATTGAGATAAATCTTCACAGCACAGTACTTTTCATGGAGAATTTTCTTGAATTAGATGTAAGCTTAGGTTTGAAAAGTTTTTAAACTGGTACTTTACCAATTTTATAATGTTTGATAGTCTTCTCATTTGAATTATTCTCTTCACTTGAGCCATGTGAAAGGCTTCCTTAATGTCATATAAATTAAATTAAATATCACTGTATTCAATAAAAGTTGCTTGAATAGAAAATAGAAAATTATTACACGTCGCACAGAAATTTACAAAATCAGCTATGATAATCTCTAGTCTCAACATTGAGAACTTGTTACAACTTGGTATCAGAGACGAGTTGAGTAAACCCAACACCTTGGAGTAAACCTCCCCTCATCGTTATAGTAGAGAAGTATAGTATAGCAGAGTACCACTCTCTTCATCTCTTCCTCTAACCTCTCCTTATCTGTGGTGTAATGTCTTCCATTCAGAGCTTTGGCAATTGAATGCGTGAAATTTTTGAGGCATAAAATAGGAAATATTTATAAATGAAAATAACTAGTCTATGTGATAAGCCAATTCATCATAAATCAACTTGAGCTCAATCAATATCACGATCTTCCAATGTTTAGTTAGCTGGACGGACTTGAACTTGAATAGAAAGGTTTAGGTATTGGAATGATATTACTGATTTGGTTGTTATTTTGTGACTTCGAAATAAGTTTCTTGAATTGATGAAAGTGAAGTGTGTTCCTTTTTCGTTGGTTGCCGCCTGGAACATGCCAGTCACTCAGTTGATGGTCGAGTGACGGGCTGACATTTATCCTGATTTCTTCGGAAAGTGTTACAGCTGAATTGAAACAAGTGAAAGCTGGATTGCTCAAAATCGATTCAGAAACAGTTTGATCAGTTTCTATATTGTGGACTTTTCAAATATCATTTCACATGCATCAAGGGTATATTTTTGGGGGGTTGATTTCCACATGAGCTATAGGCTTAGGTGTCGGTTAGGACAGGAGTGATGAGAGACGACGACTACTTTTCATGCAGTCCGGACCGGCAGCCAATCTTCTGGCTCGAATGTAATAAAAACATGTTTAAAAGATATCTTCAATACGAATACGAATCAGTGTTCATTGAAAGGACTTGTTGTGTGGACACGTTCTTATCAGTGAATTGATTTGTGTATTCTCCCAAAGGATGGTGTTCATTAAAATTTCAAATTAACTTGAAATAGTAATTTATTTGTCACAATAATGCAATAACAACTATGCTAAATCAGGGTGTCTAGCAGTCGGGAAAGTCGGGAATTAGTCTGGAAATGAAATAAGGTCGGGAAAAGTCGGGTAAGTTGGGAAATCCATAGATTATAAAGTTGTTAATTTTTTTTTCTTTTTAGTTGAGCTATTTTCATATTGGGCGGGCCTGAACAAGTTTTAAGTAAGTTATCGAAAATCGATATTTTGCAAATATTGATATATTTAAACCGATATCCGATATTTTTGACATTGATGGCCTGACACTAGAGCGAGCTTAGTGGGGAGACGGTTCAGTGATTCCACTTTGCTTCTTCAATATTTCCCTAGCTAGTGCTAAAGCATATTAATTAATACGGTGAAATTATTTAAAAAAGTGGCCCAAACTCAACATCCAAAGAGAAAGGACGATTCCTACACCAAATTGTTCAATACAACCCCTTTATTGTTTGGTAAATAGTTACACCCTTTTGAGGGAGGGGATTGAAAGGTGCAAAATTTCAGTTTTTCGTGAATTGGTGCTGAACCAAGCGTCGGACGAAATAATTTAATGAATGTTTTTTTTCTAGAGAATATAATTTGGAAGAATTTGCAAAAATTGGATAAATGAGTGAATTTATCACAAAAAGGATGATAAAAACCGGTTGTGAACCTTCTTATGTCAAAGTTCTCGCAATTCTTCTAGTAACCATCTGAAAGAGGACAATTTTTCCACATTTCTTGATAAGTTTCAGATTTCTCGATCACAACTTCCGGATTGGGAGCATTAAAATGGAATTTCCTATGTGCAGGTATTAATATTATTCAAGAGTATAATTTAAATCTGATTTTTGGAGGTTTTTACCGAATTTGGATTATAATATTTGAATTTATACCGCCGTAATAAGTAGAAAATTATGAGCTATTGAACGATATAATCCGACGTACCGTTCAAAAGTTATAAGGGAATATGAATATAAAAATAAAAGGATGCTTTTGACCAATCCCCATAAAGTATATGATATTATTGGTCGTGCGATATTTATGATACTCTAGCCTCTAGGGTTTTAAGAGAAGAAATCTAGAAGTATCCTGATATTTTTAGTATTATAAAATTTAATTTTATTGGTTTTTGGGGGTGAAGGGTTTTCTAAAATCGCTGTAGCACATGAACCCCCGAACATAGAAGAGTGAATATGGTCTCAAATTAAAGAGAAATGAATTTAGCCGAGAGGGATTTTGAAATAAGGATGCAAGTGTTATCAATTCAAAGTTACAAACTTTTAAAGAAACGGAATAATTCCTGTGAAAAAATTATGGAGTTTTCAAGACATAGTTATTTGAAAACAGTTGATGATACAGTGTTGTAATTGGTCTCAATCTCTTCCAAATTTTATTCTTTAGAAAAAACATCCATGAAATTTTTTCGTCCGATGCTTGGTTCGACATCACCTCACGAAAAACTGAAATTTCGCACTTTTCAATCCCCCTTCCCCCAAAACCCGAAGCTCAAAAGGGTGTAACTTTTTACCAAACCATAATAAAGGGGTTGTATAGAACAAGTTGGCGTGGGAATCGTTATTTCTCTTTGGATGTTGAGGTTCGGTCTTTTTTTTTTAACTAATTGCACCGTAGTACTAGTTGTAAAAATTGAATTAAATAGAGGTTCGTGTCTAATTGCACTGTACTATATTTAAACATAAAATAATGTTAATTGTATGTTTTAAAATATACCCTATTCTAATATATAGGGTGGTTTTTTAGACATAAAATCATATATCACGCTTAAAAACGCATAGAGAAACTCCAACTATGTCTTGAAAAAAGTCGGGAAAAAGTCTTGAATTTCATTCATGCTAATTGCTAGACACCCTGTAAATAGAACCATATTCTTTTATAAATACTACTGAATATAGAGGCGTATTCTCTGATTAGACAACTAACTATTCAGTCTATTTACTACTAAGTATTCTGTAACATTCACTGGAGTAAAATTATCTACAAGTGCAGTCACAATTTTTACAAAAAGGAACTGTTAGGTTACCTTTCTGGATTTCTTTCTGTAAAAATTGTTACTGCACTTGTCGGTAATGTTACTCCAGTAAATATTAACACATAGCAGCTCGTCATGGATCAAGAAACCACCTTCTTCTATTCTATAACAGTATTGTACATTCATTACCTACCTACGTGATTGATTCACACTTACGTATACACTTGAAAATCTATAAGTTGTTGAAGCTTGTACGTTGTACCCCATCAGTTGTTGGAGAATATTACTAGTTATTCTAGTATTTGGTTGTAATGCATCAAGCATGAGTGCAATATTATCATGTAAACGAAGCACGTGCTACGTCCACGAAATGACTACGGAGTGCATCCGGTCAGGAAGATATGAGTTCAGTGCTGTAAATGGCCGATCCTTTCACTTTGGGCTTGTGGCTGCAGTTTGCAAATACTGTACTGGACTTTACGAATTGGAGTTGCATTGTAGAGTTGAATGTATTACATTTTGTTTTTGATTCACACTGAGCCATCTACTTGGATAAATTGAATTTATTTTTGTACAAGCATTAGCCTAAAGATTTTTCAACTATATTTAATATTATATATATTATACATTATATATATTTATATAATGTAACTCAACTTTATTTTTAAAGTACTTGATTTTTTGATTCTTCTGTTTAAACCACTCGTCTGCGTGTGGAGAGGATGTGTGTAACGTGGTATAGCTACTGAATATAAATTGTATAATACGAGTATAATAACTTACTTTCGGTACCACAAAAAGATATAACATATCAATGTTGTCTATTGCAACTAATATATTCTACACAAGATATTTCATTTTTACTAAGACTGACATCTTACAAAATAGATTGCTCTGAGAAGTACATTAGTCATTCAATCTATAATATTGACTTTTGATTCTTCTCCTTAAAAAATTGCTGAAACTGTATTTTATTCTTTTGTATGCAGTGGCATTCACCTTTCAACGCTAATATAATTTCAGGGTCTTTATTACTGCATAATTTAATCAATTGAATTTTTGTCGGTTTTCCGTTCATAAGCGTTTATTCTTATTATTCACTTTGGCCTTTTATTTGTGTTATAGACTGTCTACACAGAAATACATGAATGAATGTCCCATATATTTCTCAACTGTCTACACAAAAATACTTGAATGAATATCCGATATATTTCTTATAAACTTGAATCTAAATGGAAAATCACAATAATTACGGCTTCTCATGTTACTGTATGTGTAAGCTATACTATAGAAAATTACTTGGGAGAGAAAACGTTTGAGTGCTCAAGCTACACTTTTTCATTGTATGGTAAAACTACGATTATAAGGAAGTATGTTTAGGAAAAATTGAGGGGGGGGGGCTTGTATTGATGATGAGGATCTGATTGAAGATCATTGATTGATTCTTGTACAAAGAACCTCGAAGCCCAATAGGCACTAGGCAGTGAGCGTATTTTCGTCTGTGTATAGTATTTTGTGACAATAAGTCTGCCAGGATAACATTCGGTTGGTTAGTGATGACCGTTGTCTATTTGTATGTTGGACCTTTTGATATATATGTTGATATATCAGGACTTGTATATCTGATATCAGGTTGATTGTGTGTGATGTCTGCCGCTGTAACATGTGACTGACTGCGCAGACCGCAACGACCTTCCAGGCGGAAGCCGCAGCGGTACTGCTCTATTCATATCACTGCAGTGTCCCCGCACTTGGTTGATCCGTGCTGTACTTTACGTCTTTACCTAACGGATCGGAAAAGAGGGAACCGGTTGGCGGTCGAACGATTGCGGCACTTGCTTATGCAGTACTGTAATTGCAAATCACCACTTAGGTGTTGCTCTCTTGAATAGGCCTTGCACTGTATTGTGTCCTTGATGTTTTTTGTACTTGGTCCAGACGTCATGTATTGCAGTAGGCCTACTCACCGTATCACATTGATTAGATAGCCAATCTTCCATTGACACGTTTTTATCATTAAAATTCATATATTTATTTATTGGAAGACACTAGAATTTGATTCGGGAAAAATTTCCGTTCAAAACTGTTTAGATTTAGAATTTGTCTTCCAAAACCTTTCTTCATCGGATTATTATCACTGAAAAATATATATTCATTCATTCATTGATATTAGGCGCAAGAATCTTGATTTGTATCTTCCCTTCGAATTTGTAGTCCAAAACAAGTTAGTGTTTCTTGAATGCTTTCATCATGTTAGAAGCACATAATGATTTTATAATACCCATTATTCATTCAACTGCTGTTCCAATTTGTGCGGTGTCCGCAAGAATTATGTTGCACAATTAAGTAAAGTTGACTACTTCAAAATAGAATGACCGCTGGATGGCACATGAATAAAAGATGTCATCAGCTTCCATAGTGACAAAATCCTGCGTTTTATCAATTCTGCGAAAAATTAATCCATTTTTAAGTTGGTTCATTACTTTGCACATTGTTCTGATTGCGGTATTCTCCTTATGAAGTTACTAATAAAATGAGTCATCTTTAATTAGTGAAATCTGAAATTTGTATAGGATGAGAATGTGTGATATTGAGAAGTTATTGTTGATGTAAAATTTTGATAGAGGAATACTTCTGATCAAACATTTGCTATAACTGATATAATTTCAAACAAGGATTTTTCGGAGAAAAAGTGCTTAGTAGAGAAATGAAAGGATGTTGATCATTAGCCGAATAAAATTGTCATTAAATTGTGCCTCGACCAAACAAAAATCCTGTTGATTGATTTTATTGTCTTAATCGGTCCATTTGGGTGTTAGTAAGATTAATCCATGGTTTTCCACCAAAATATCTGGAGGCATAACTTTTGGGAGCCTAAAAATCACGAAATTTTCTGACTTTTTTCAGTTTTTTCACAATATTTCAGAAACCGATTTTTCTATCGATATTTTTATCCAACACTTTTTAAAGAGCAGAAAATTCCCTACAATTTTCATCCCCTAAACGTTTATCTCCAATAGGAAGCGAGTTATAGCTCGTCAAAAATTGCTAATTTTTGCCAACTTTGCGAAAAATCGCAAAATCTAGGTATTTTTCATTTCTTACACCCTTTTCAGCCGTCTTTGGTATTATTTATCTTGATAAGGGTGTTATCAAGATGTTCATACTATCTATAATGATTTAGTTGAAAGGGAAAAGTACATTCAACGGTAGTGATTGAATTTATGAGACTCAAGATTTAGAGTCAACCAATGCTTCCGTAAACTTGTAATGTAGATTCTATGGTTGAGTAAGGGAAGTGTCGTTAACCCTTCCATTTACATTGAGACTTCAAGGGGCTATATGGAGCTCGACAGCATAATAATGGGTAGCATTCCTAAGCGACGGCTTGAGCTGCGCAGCTCTAGCTGCACTTCTATGGCTTTCAATATTATATTCCAATTATATAGGTCTATATAATATAGAGTATATAAATATATATGATGTATCTTTAGTTATCTATATCTGTAAAAGCGAAATGGCACTGACTGACTGACTGATTCATCACCAGAACTAAAAATCCACTGAACCGAATGCGTTCAAATTTGGCAGACATGTTCAGTTGGACGTTTAGACGGGCGCTAAGAAAGGATTTTAAAAACTTTTCAAGGATACGCAAAATATTTAAGTTTTTCTATAGTTTTTCGGCGTTTTCTTAATTTTTTCGAGAACCAATCGGTAGAAAATGTTGATATTTGGTAGGTAGGTTCAGATAAGGGCTAGAAATGTTGTGTTGAAAATATTTTTGAATTCCGTTCAAGATTTCGCCAGTAATCAGGTTTTTCAAAATTTCAGATGTGTTGCAGGTTGCTTATCTTCCGCCTTGATACGACCAATCCTTAATGTAAATTCAATGGTTCAGCAAGATGAAAGATAAACTAATTTGGAAGATTTTGAATCAAGTTTCAAACTATGTCCGATATAGATCCCAAGGTTACGCTCAATATTAACGTTTTACTATTTTTCGGAATTTTCAGAGTTTTTCTTGGATTTTCGTGAATAAATTGGTAAGAAATGTCGAAATTTGGTGAACAGGTCCAGATTAAGTCTAGAAATGCTGTGTTCAATAAGTTTTGAATCTCTTCCGAACGGAATTTGCAGGCGAGCGAAGCGAGCCTGTTTGACTCACTGACACTGCTGATACTGTCGGGGGTCCAGGGGGTGGAACCCCCTGGCTAGGCGGAGAAGGCGAGCGAAGCGAGCCTGCCGGCTTTAAGACTAGATATGAGACGGCTCGAGACGCGCAGCTAGAGCCCTCCAGCTTGATGCTTGTGCTGCGCAGCTTGAGCCGTCGCTTAGGGTTCTTCTGCTTCCCCACGTAACGTTCACCACACAACTTTTTCCAAGAAAAGACTTATTGTGTTTCAACTTTTTTATCATGTCAAGCCTTTTCATTTAGATAAACATGTATATATTATTGCAAACGATGAAAAGTATTTGTATGCTAATGATATAGCTTTAATTTTGTATTCACCAGTAGGGCTCCAGTACATGCTAATTAATGAACAGGAACTATTCTGCGAATGTATAGGGTGAAATGTGAATTGGAAGAAGTCGAAGATAATGGGTTTTATGAATGAAGGTGAACTAACTAGGTACGGAAAATGGACGTTTAAAAATGAAAGAATTGAATGTGTGGCCGGCTTCAAATATTTAGATGTAGTTTCAACACCAACTCTTCATTTTGATTATCCGATAAATACGATACGCCAAGTTGATTATTGAAACTGAACTAACACCTCTTTCCGAGTACTGTCTAAGGCTGCATTACAATTAAATTGAAAAGATTATAAGAATGGAAGAAGATAGGTTACCAAAATTTCTATTCCAAAAGTAGTCCAATAGAAAATAGAATCTTTCTAGTTTGAAGATTTAAGAAAGTTGTGTAATGATAGTGGCATAAGCATAACGAGATCAAATTTGTTGTTACATTAGGGCGCTGGCTGCTCGTGCCCAGGAAACAGGTGAAGTACTAGTACCTGTATATTTTACTGTTCAGCACTTAACCTGTTTGCATTAGGGGTACCAATTCAATTGACCAGTTATGAGTCGTGGTATCCTGTTATTTGGTGAGTCAATGCAATATTATAATTTGTACATTGGAATAAATTAGCAGCTGATTCGGTTCAACAAATACCTCAACTTTACTGATCAAGTGAATACTCCTACCTAAGAAATTTATTTCATACTTTAGAACAATTCATAGGGATGAATTCTTGCAGAACCCTCAAGCGAGGCATTTCCGTACTCTATACAAATCCCCACTGGCGGCTCGTGCCCACGAAACAGGTGAAGTACTGTACAGTAAAAGATACGGGCACTTCACCTGTTTCGTGGGTACGAGCCGCCAGTGCGAAATCCCTCAAATATCACAATTGGGTGGAAAAAATTACATAAATAACAACAATTTATTTATACATGTGGATGATGAGATGGGTGTTTGAATCAAAGGGGCGAGCTGATAGACCTGATAAGCCATGGATTGCTTATGATGAGAAGTTTACTTGTTTCATGTACAATATTTGAAGAAGTTAGAGGACCTTTATCACTTTGTTGTCTGATGCCCTTTTTTAAAGAAAGGGAGAATTGGTCTGTTATGGGCGGCAGTGCTCTCAGAGGAGTTGTTTGAAATAACATTATAATTACTATTGCTATAAATTTTTCAAACACTTCATCAACATTCTGCATTCAGTATTGAATAACTGAAAGTTATTCAAACAATTAAGTTTCTTACTTGCGTAATTTATAGTAGGCTTTAATGAACTTTATTCAACTTAATATAATTAAAATCAAGAATCCAAGCATAAATACCATGTTATAATGCTGCTTGTAATTAGATGAAGCTATCTAATCAAATCTAATCTAACCACACACCTCGTCCCTTTTCAGCCGTCCTCCACTGGAACCCCTGAGGTCAAACTGACCTGGCTACCATACAACAAATAACTATTTCTCATTTTTCACCCATTACAAGCCTCTACGTTGTCACTTACGATGTATGAACATCGTGTTAACACCCTTATCTCGATAAATAATACCAAAGACTGGTTAAAAAGGAGTAAAAAGGGGGAAAAATACCTAGATTTAGCGATTTTTCGCAAAGTTGACAAAAATTGACAATTTTTGACGAGCTATAACTCGCTTCCTATTGGAGATAAACGTTTAGGGGATGAAAATTGTAGGGAATTTTCTGCTCTTTAAAAAGTGTTGGATAAAAATATCGATAGAAAAATCGGTTTCTGAAATATTGTGAAAAAACTGAAAAAAGTCAGAAAATTTCGTGATTTTTAGGCTCCCAAAAGTTATGCCTCCAGATATTTTGGTGGAAAACCATGGATTAATCTTACTAACACCCAAATGGACCGATTAAGACAATAAAATCAATCAACAGGATTTTTGTTTGGTCGGGAGTACTATTTGATTGGGCTACATGTAGGTACAGTGGATATTAAAAGAGTTAATAATACTGTAATAATATTTTTGTCACATATTCCATTCAAGTCATGTTCAAGATCATTGATAGTGTAACTTGCAACTTATACAACTAGTGCTTCTGAAGTTTACTTTTTAATCTATGCTCTATCTACTTTCATGTTCATAGTCTTTTTAGAATTAAGTGATACTGATATGCAATCATAAAAATTCTATTCAATGACTGAATTTTGTCCCACGTTACGAAATACTGTTTCAAATTGATTAATCTAATTTTTTCCATATTCCTTTATGAAAACTTATTCATTGTTTTGTTTTCAGAAAAACGAACTCGGATCTTCTTTTTTCCTTTGGAATAATATTTATTTGGCTACAAGTGGACAACAGACGTAGAGTTAATGAAAAGTAAGTAGTAAATGCTAGGTTATTGAATGAGAATTGAAATATTTGGAAGAGTATTCTAACTCGTTCACCATACTAGTGTTAAGACAATTTTTCCAAGTCAAGCCACACTTTTTGAGCGTTTTATTTAAATCCATGCTCTCACTCTAAATCTCAATAGATCACTAGAAGAGTTATTCATTTTAGAACATTCATTAATATCCTTGATTAATTTTGAAATTTCATCTCTTGATTATTCTTTTTTTTTATTAACATGATTTTATTATTGTTGTTGAATTTATAATTTTCTATGAGGATTATTGTGATTATATCAATTGATCTCAATATCTCTTCTACTTTGTATAGTATATCCAAGCAAAGAAAGCATTCTGCAAAATTACTCCAGCTCGGTCAATATTGATTCAAAAGTTTTACGTTTGGTCTCAAATTGTAGAAAAATTATGATCCACTATTTGACACCAAATTTATAATTTTCAAACCAATATTGATCGAGCTGAATTTATTTCTCACATTGACAGAATATATTCTTTGCGCGGACAGACTATATTTATGTATTTTAAAATGGGCTAATGCTTTGGCCCAACTGTTGATTATTGTTGTTACTTGAGCTACAAAGCTGCGATTTTATTAAATATTTTTTTGGAGGAGCTGAAGTTGTTTTGTTGGACAGAGCAACGTAGAGCATGCCTCATGCGCGTCGCTCGATCATCGCCTTGTTCTGCGCCTTTGTCTAATATGCACATGATGAGAAATATTGCAAGCGATCCCCTCCCTTTCCACCATTTCATATTTTTTTCATGTGTCTGCAAACATTTCGGCCGCATGGCTAGACGACGTTAGTGCCAACTTTATTTTCTCTGCTTGTCTGGAAAGAGTATTGGAAAACTGCCACCCCTTTTTCCGATCTCCTCTAACTAGCTATTGTACTAGATAAGGGTGTTTGTGCTGACAAAATAAACGCATCGTAAATGTTTGATGATAACATTGAGATGAGACTCTTGTTTAACTAAAATAGAAGTTGGTATAAGAATATTTTATTTTTATTTTGTCACAATAACTTATTCTGGTAATAATAATAATGATACGTAGCTGAGTGGGTTGAGTGCTGTAGGTCCCGGGTTCGACCCTAGGTCAGACCAGAAAATTTTGTCAGGCAACTTCCCGTATTTCGGATGGGCACGTTAAGCTGTCGGTCCCGGCTACCTAAAAACAGTCGTTAAGTCATGTCAGAGGCCCTGAAATTGATCAGGAGCGACCTGAAAACTCTGAAAGCAGACCTGAGCCAGCCAGGTTACGCGAATATTATTATTATTCTGATAATGCCGGTAATTCATATTATACTAAGATTAAATACATAGCTCAACTGAACAAACATTATTTCCAGCAGACCTTTTCTGAAACTTTGGTTCATTTTACTATTCATTATTCGTTATATATTATTTAGATGATCTCTTTTTCATTTCTCTATTTGAAATTTTACAAAATATGATGATACAATAATAGTACTATTGAAGAGAAATTACTTAAAATTACCATTGAAAGATAATACTAAACATTGATATGGATTCGTCTGTTCCTTGTACGTTTTTATTACTACTAGTTACTAGAGTAACTACTCTATAGTCACCTGGTTCTGTATGGTAACATAGTCGGTCTATTTGCACACATCAGTTGTTGTAGCGCTCAAGGATAAACGAAACCGTACTAATTTTAACTGGATGTTATTCAGAGGTGTTCTGCGCCGCCAATTTGTTGCGGAGACTGGATTATGGTTGAGAGGATCAACGTACTAACCACTCTTGAAAGAGAATTCACTGTGTAATATAAAATTATCCCCCAAAAGAAGTAGCCTATTAAATAAGTAAGAATTCTGTAGCCATGTGCACAAAACATCTCTTTTATCAATTTTAGTAGAGTGTAACTTTGAATGAAATTATTGATCATTATTTGTTTAGTTTTTTGTACTCTAGGAACATGACAGTCTGACTCAACTATCAAATCGTTTGAACTAAATCATTAAAAACAGTATTGCACTAGAAACCATGAATCTTAAAGAGGAACTATAGTTCTATTCGGCAGTTTTAGCATGTTTTGTGAGATGCGTGGAAGGTGGTGCAAACCACAGATCATCCTAAATCTGCTGACCTCTACGTTGAAGGTTTTTTGATAAAATGAAACTGGATTGATTATAAAGCATGCCACCCTGCCACTGCCACGATAGTCTTGGTAATTTGCTACTTCAGTCCTGCAAATTTTGCTTGTTAATTGCATGATTTGCTACTTGCATAATTAGCTACTTCCGTCTACTTTAGGCTACTTAGTCTCGGTAATTCAGTTTTCCAGTTGGATTCATTTGTCAGTTATTCAGAACATGACTTATTCTTTATCAATGAGATTTGTTGAACAACTAAACTAAGCTTTACTTGTGCCTTATCTTGTCGAGAAAAATATTTCCAACAAAAATTGAACCAATAAAGATGACGAGGTCCCCAATTATTATATTTGGTCAGTTTTTAGCAGTGATTGAGCCATGGTCGAAGAGAAACGTCGGCCGGTCAACATCTTTGAACAAAGGAAGAATGAAAGAAGGTGCTTTCACCGCGAGATCATGGGTCTCCTTCCTTGAGCGAGTCGTGAGCGTAGTGTTTAATGCCGTTACTAAATTGCGGACGCTGAAAAAGTAAGAAGGATGACTTGGACGTTGATCAGGAAGAAAAATCAAAATAAGAAGAAGAAGGAGCTGGTGAAAGAAGAAAGAGGAGAAGGAGGAAGAAAAATAGGGAAACATTCTATCAAGCGAGGTCGGTTGCCTGCTCTCCTGAGCTTTGTCGACATTTTAAGGCCAAGGTCGATGTTCCCACGGGATTCCTAATGTCTCGTGACTCGGGGCTTCATTCACCTAAATGACGTTTTTCGGATAGTGTTGTGCAACCCTTCACTTCTCATTGTTTTCATTTTAAGCTGTCAAACTACTGGCAGATATTGAAATCGATACTATTCCTAGATTTCATACTAGCCTCAACTCGTACTCGTCTCATACTCATTCTCAACTCGCTTACAAAAATTATATTCGAGTAGATTAGGCTACAAAAGTCTTTTAGTAATGACTTAGTAACTTTTGTATACATTAATTCTTAATGGAATCGGGTTTAAATCGTGAATGAACTGATATAAAAATGTAGGCTATTTGAGTGTAGGTTATCACATACTGGAAATCATTTGTTTAAATATAGTCTCTAAAACAGTATAATATATTCCTTCTCATTTTGTTTGATAAAAATTAACCAAAAGAACTTTCTTATTCTTACTAGTTTGTTAAATTTTGATTCAGTATCTTTTAAAGTTTTCATACCTTGGAAACTAATTGTCTTTATTTATGAAGTAAAGTTGATATTTTCTGAAAAATATAATTTTTGTAAACGGTGAAATAGTGTGTTTGATTCCCTTTGTTGTTATGCGAATTGCGAGCTACTATAGTAGGTAGTTTAAATTTGTTTAAATTGTTTGTAGTTTAAATCTTCATGTGTGGGGACTACATGATTACGATGCTGCTTCCGGCGCTGATCAATTACTGCTTCAGTGGTTATTATTCATTATTCTTGATTCAAATTGATAGTATTTGTACGAAATAGCAATAACATTTACTTAAGTTCCCGTAGTTAGTTTACCTAGTTCATATAAAGTCAGTTATTGTTATTGCCTATCATGAACAGAGAAAGAAGTAACAATAATTTTGTAGAGAGTATGAAACAAAAACAAAAATCAATCCCACCCACATCTGTTTTAGAGACTTTAGTGATACTTGTTGCAACATTCAAATAAATTCTAAATTTTGACTGTTGAACGTGTAGGAAGCTCACTGACCTTATCTAAGCGCAAGTTTATTTTTTCGTAACAAATTATTTTATATTAAGTATCTGTTGCTATTTGTAGTTTGTCCTTGTGCAGCGTAGAAGGCGAATAATTTTCTGCCCACCCACTTTTCGATTCCACGATTGCGTGTCCCATGATATTGACCCCTTTTCTATTATGATGATCTAGAAATCGATACAGTACTATTCAATGTAAATGTTCACTTCTTCTTGTTATAACTATCAGTGACGAATGGCAACATCCTTTGCTTGATAAGGGGAGTTGATAACACAGATTATGAAACTATCATTGTCTGTTACCAGATTTTAACAAAGGGAAACTCAGAGAAGTTTTGATAAAATTGCATACGGTATTTATTGTCAAATTAGACATGCAATGCTTTGACTTTTCTTAAAATGTTGTTGAAAATATTACTATATTTCCGCTTTAGTAGGCCTAAATTGATAAACTTTTATGTAAGAATTGATGCTATTAGACTATTAGAAGATTATAAAGATACTAGTAAGCCCCATGGGCTGAAGAACTCGCGTGCGAACTTTTTAAGTTAACTTGATGATTTTGATGGCTTTGATAACTTGATGATGAAATTTTGCAGTCAAGTCCACTTGATCAAGTTCATTGATGCGTCGGATACCGCGAATACTTAGAATATGAATCAAAATTCTTATCAATCCCTATATTTAAACAATATTGAATATTCCTTTTATTATGTTTCAATCAGTATAGGTCCACAAAAATTCAAGATTCATAAATTAATTATTATTAAAGAATATTATTCTTTTTAGTGATTTATATTATCAATCTGTTATTTCATAAAAAAGTATATTCCCGTGGAATAAATTAGTTTTAATAGGCTAAGAAAATAATCATTTTCCTCCACCTACTATCTAAAGTCGCATTTCACTCCCCGGAATCGAATACTAAAGCGCTTCATTCTCTCCCTCGGGAGAAAAAGAAGATTAAAATTCCCTAGGGAATAAAGTAGCCCCATTTAAATAACATGGGAAGCATCTCTATGATATTTTGTGTCTAAATTTGGAACTTAGGCGTGAACTGTAGAACAGTAAACAGTATAGAGTGCACAGTTTGGAAGAAAGGTTTGTTACGCTGATATTTTGAAGGAATATTTATAAAACAATGGATCATGATGGAAGAAAGTTAAATACTTGTATATTATTCATAAATTTACAGAAATGTAAAAATGTATACATATGGAAGTATAGTACCAAAGTAAAAACAATCTTCATGATTTAAAAGCTAGAATTCTCGATCACTATCGAATATCGACTATCGAATCGATTATTAGAATTAGAATCGAATTCAATGATTCGTTCCTATAATGGTTTATTGTACTTTGAGATCTTTGTGTTATAATTTAAGTTTATTATTATATTAGTGTGTTTATCGTTTTAATTTCGACTAATTATCAATAGTCCACTGTCATATTATACTGGAACAATGATAAAAGAATGTCTTTGTTGAATTAGACTTTTGGTTTTGAGGTTTGGAAGTATAGCTAACCTCAACTTATATGGTAGTTGAGGTCAGTAAAATCGTTAGTTTTGAAGTTTTTCAATTGGAAACCGGACTTTTCAACATAAATTTAAACAAATATCCTCCATTAGATAGCCTTTATTATGTTGTATGAGTTGTATCAACACGAAATATTATGTTATGTGGATTTTAATTGTCCTAATGAACAGGTTTTCACGATCGGTTACTGTTGTGTTGTGGACGAAATAGGCCTTCAAACATTGTAACTGTCTCTGAAAGTTGAATTTACAATTAAACATTTGTAATATACGGTATGTACTTGCTGGAAGCTAGTAGCCTGATATCTGTTAGAAATAAATAAATGTTATTGATGCTTTTGTTTTCTTTATTTTTGTAGCTTATAGATTAAAAGATTGTTTTCACTACTTTTATACATGTCTAATGTAACGTTAATTAAAATGAAGTCTATTATAGTAAATTTGAAATGATTCAGTTGATTGCTTGAATATCTTCTTCTTTTTATTAGGTTTTAGTTCTACATATTAGCCTAATCAAAAATTGAAATAGAAGTTTCATTGCTCAATCTAGTTTCTCATAACTTTTTTTATTATCAGTATCATTACTTAAAAACTGGAAGCAATATCAACTTATTTGCTTCCCTTTTATTGTTACTATATAAGTTAACTTGCCAGTCATTCCATTCATCATTCTTTTATTTCACCAGTTTTGTTTAGTTTGTAGTTACAAAAATTATAAATTGGGAAGTAGCAGCTACCTACCGTACTTCCTAGTGTTGAGATTTCAGATTGAACCAAGTTGGATTCATTTTACAGCTGATTTCTTTTATATGAATATACTTGCCGAGTTTAATAAAGATCGGTTAAAAGAATTTGAAGATGAAATTTTTTTGTAAAAAATGCAGAAAGGCGGATATCTGGTGAACAAATCGCTTTTTTAAAGAAGATTAATCGTGATTTTTTCTTCATTTTGAGCCATAGAATGTATTCCCAGAGTTTGGCACTTTAATTTTGGGACACTCTATATATTCCTATCAATAGCTAATTAATGTAGGTGGAGGAAAAATGTTGTGTGCATCACGGGACTAAAGTACTTTTTCTCCCTCAGGGAAATTGTCGCCCTCGGCTACGCCTCGGGCAACAACAGTTTCCCCTCAGGGAGAAAAAGTTGCCCTTTAGTCCCTAGATGCACAAATAACTATTCTTTCAAGCTTAAGAGCTTAGAAGCTAAAAAATTTCTATAATCAGCTGCTGTCGATCGCGGTTATCAACAATAGCTGAATGCTCCATTGTTGAAGCATTCGTCTTCCTCAAACGAATCCAGTCGCGGCCGCATCAAGCAAAACGAATAAAATGTATGCTCTCAATCATTGTTGTACAGTCGCGACTGCCCGCCGCGGTACGTTCTATCAGAGACAATGTATTATTATTATTATCGTATACCACGTTTGGTGGGGAGTCCTAAAAGGATGTTCCACCGGCAAAATAACCTCAATAATTATCCTCGATGGGAAATTGAGGTATTTCTTGAAATGTTCCACGGAAATTTGAATGTTTAAAAGTTTTTCCAATATGAAAGAGTTCATAAAACACACAACACACAAAAATATTATTAAAATCACTTTTGAAAAATTTAAAATTTCGAAAAATTTAGAGCACAAATATATTATTATAATACATTGTCTCTGGTTCTATCAACTAAAACCTACCTCAAGAGTGATACAGTAAATAATGGTTATGGTGTTGTGTATCCATACTTTTTTCCACTTTAAAATTTAAAACTCAATAAAAATCACTTATAAATGGAAATAAACTTACTTAATAGTAGTTACTATAGTTTCGACCTGTTGTGTGGCCATCTTCAGACTGAACAGTCTGAGACATTAGAGTCTAGTATAGTAACTACTATTAAGTAAGTTTATTTCCATTTATAAGTGATTTTTATTGAGTTTTAAATAATGGTGTTACACGAGATTATAATAGACGCCAACGAAAAAGGCGATTGAAGAGCTGTTAGTGATAAGGAACTTTACCAAGAAAGACAGTCGGCAAGCGATCTGCAAGAACATATTATTGAGTCAAGAGCAAGCGGAACTAAACTGTTTTGCTCATTTAGACAACTTACAGACTGTCCTTAGAGAGAGCTGGGTATTCACCAACCGCAATTTTTGTTACATTGAAAACATCGTGTGATAAAAACATTCAGATTTGTTTTCAAAATTGTGTTAGCTCTGAACAGATTCTTGTTTCTTGGATAATTATTGTATTTTTATTTTCAATTTTTGTCTTCTATCAGTTGCTTGCTAAATTTGAACCGGATAATTAGCCTATGATTTAAAAAATCCATAATCATGATTTCTCATCACATTTTCTACTGTGATGGCAGCCCAAGAGCAACTAAGAGCCGTTCTTTACCAAAAAAATACTGGAAAAATTAATGTCTTGTGATGAAATAATTCAAATTTGCCGCCTCTTGTCAGCTGTTTAAGTAAATAGACTCCTATCACATTTTTAAACTTTGAGATCAATATTCAACATATGACTTCAATTCAACATGAAAGTATTTTTACTTTCCTTGCCCTACCTACTACCATAGGTAAGGAAAGTATTGCTTTCCAAAAAAATTAAGGTACCCCAATTTTAGGTTTTCTATCCGTTTCAAGGTCCCCTGAGTCCAAAAAAGTTTTTTTTGGCTATTGGTCTGTGTGTGTGTGTGTGTGTGTGTGTGTGTGTGTGTGTATGTCTGTATACACTATATCTCGATCCCTAATTGTACGGAGTTATGCAGAAAGGAACCAACCCACAATCAGCTACTTTTGAGATATCGCGTACCAAAGATGAAACTGCAAAAATATCTCCCATTTTATTATCCAATAAGATATTCTGATTTTGGGAACGTATATGTGCTCTTAATATCATAAACTAGATATTTATATACAAAAAAAGCATTAAATTCCCATTTTATGGCATTTATGTGGGTTGGTTCCTTTCTGCAAAACACACATCCTACTTTATGTGTTATGCAGAAAGGAACCAACCCACATAATTGCCATAGGAACCAGACTAAGATTTTTTTTTTCAGAGAAAAAGAATCATATAAGGCTGTTTTTTTACTCATGGATTAATATTATAAAGAAAAGTGTTCTGTCAAAATTTCCCACCCCCACCCATCTTGCTACCCCTCTGCACCCCTCAAAGTTTCCATTTGTAAGGGTTTCTTACATTGAATGTATCTCAGCACTCATTGGAAATAAGAAATCAAACTTTTTCTCATTTTTAAGTAAATTAAATTCTCTTTATTATATGTCTCACCATTCCATTGTAGCTCCTGCTGTTCAAAAATTATATAAATGGAAGAATGGAGGGATTCCCTAGATTTCTGCATAAAATTTTAATCATCTTCTAAATGAAAGTTTACAGGATGATTCTACTGGAAATCTCTCTTATGAAACTTTTCAAAACCTACATTTTAATTGATAGAAACATATATTTTTCTGAAATTCAACGTAAGTAAATAAATGAAAATCGCTATCTCAGAAGCGCTTGGCGGATAGCTTGATATTATGGTCTATCAAGTGAGTACTAAAATACCGCTTTAAATTCATAAAATTTTAAAATAATACATTTGGGGAAATTATATAATTATAATTTATATGATTTTCTCCCCATTGATAACTAGCATGTTGGCAAGTGTCCTGTCTGAAGTCCCCTCACTACCCCTCTCATTCAAGAATTCTTATATCACATGTGTCTCGGTACTCTATAGAGATAAATAGTTGAACTTTGTATCATTATTCAGTGAATTCAATTGGCTTCAACTCATAATACTGTATATGTATTCATTATTACACTCTAGCTCTTGAAGTTGATGTTATTCATGGAAGAATTAATGAAAAACGATGTTTTCAGCCGCTAATTTTCATTATTTTTTAAATAAAGGTTTACAGAATTGTTCGACTTCTGCTATTTTTTTCATAAAACTTGTACAGCATGTCAAGAATAATTTAGAAAATATCAAAATTTTTCACTGGAATTGAACGTCTCTTCAAAATTTTCTGTAATGTTTATTTTTCTGTGAATTCTTGGAACATGCGGCCAGCCTTAGACCAGCCGTCAAGTGCTTCCGAGATCGTGCTTTTTGTAGGTACACGGACATGTACGCACGTTAAATTCTAACAAAATATATGTTACTATTATTTGTGGAGTAGGTATATTGAAATCCTCTACATGTTTCATGTTAGACATTTCCTAGTTTACTTTTATTAGGGAAAGAATGAAATTTTTAGGCAGAAGTCTGTACCTATGTGGGCTTCCATCATACTTCCATGCAAATAACTCCTGAACCACATGAGCTATAGTGAAATAGTGATGACATAAGAAAAGTAAATTCAATTTTCTGAATAATAAGGAGAATTTTAATATCTTATCTTCAATGATTGCTGAGATACATTCAATGAAAGAAATCCTTGCAAATGGAAACTTTAAGGGTGTGTTGGGAGGGAAGCAAGACGGGTAGGGGTGTGGAATTTTGGCAGAACATTTCTCTGTATGATAGTAATCAATGGTTAGAAAATTAGCCTCATATGATATTTTTCTCTAAAAAAAAACTAACATTTTAGTCTGGTTCCTAATAATAAAATTTCCCATTCCATGGCAATTATGTGGGTTGTTCCTTTCTGCATAACACATAAAGTAGGATATGGGGTTTGCAGAAAGGAATCAACCCACATAATTGCCATAAGGGTTGATTCCAGTGATTTTTTTTCATGTAAAACAGTTATTTAGGGGTTTATCAACCCAAATATTGAAAAATCCGATTTTTTTATTTTTGTGGATTGGTTCCTTTCTGCATAACTACGTCCATATTGATCGATTGACTTGAAATTTGGAACTTGAGGTTCTTATACCATGAGGACCCGACTCTAAGAAATTAAAAAAAATCATCGAAAAATGGCGGATAATATGCCAAAAATGGTGTTTTTCACGATTTTCTCGAAAACGGCTCTAACGATTTTTTTTAAACTCATACCAAAAATTGTCCCATATAATCCCTATCGACTGCCATGAGTCTCGTTCCTAGCAAAATCACATAAGATCCGCAGCATTGTTGAGAAAAATGGATTTTGCAATATTTCGATTCCTAATCAACCGATTGACTTGAAATTTGGAACTTAAGGTTCTTATACCATGAGGACTCGACTCTAGGAAATTAAAAAAATTCATTAAAAAATGGCAGAAAAAATGGCGGATAATAAGCCAAAAATGGTGTTTTTCACGATTTTCTCGAAAACGGCTTTAACGATTTTTTTCAAACTCATACCCTAAACAGCCCTATATAAGTCCTATCCACTGTTATGAGTCTCGTTCCTAGCAAAATAGCAGAAGATCCGCAGCATTGTTGAGAATAATGTATTTTTATCTCGATTTTCTCAAAACCTTTTTTTCCAAATTGGCACCCTATATAGGCATTACTCTATAAACTGGCATATGTACCCTTTGAGTAAGATTATCAGGGGCGCCACCCCATACTTGAAAAGTTAGGAAATTCCGTAGATAGGCAACCCGCACTACATGGCTCGGTAAGTGGAGTTCAAGCAACGCGGGCAGCGCGCTTGACGCTCGTGTACAAAATGATCATTCCGTCATTCTCGCAATCAAGGCAATCCGTATCAGGGTTAAAGAAGACAAAAATCACATTTGAAAGAAGTATTAGTGTTTGGTAATAATTATTGGTAAAATACCAGAGTTATGGAATCGAATGATCCATTATAAAATATATATATATATATATATATATATATATATATATATATTCCACCTTTTTGATCCGATATATTGGAATGCTACAGACCAAAAAATCTACTTTCATTCAAATCTAAGTCAATTCAGCTAACAGGTAGCCGAAGCGCCAAGGCATCATGGGCTTGTGAAAATTTCAAATCAAACACAAGATGTGCAGAAGCACCGGCAGGCGCGAGGCGTTGACGGCAAGTGAAAATTTCACTATAGTAATTTCTATAATAGTCTTATTCCAATTTATAGTCTACTATTGCAATTTTGCAATAGACTATAATGAAATTTGCACTCGCTGGTGACTAGGTATAGGTACAAGATACTTTTGTATTAGGCCTACGCAAATATATATGAATAGCAAGGAAAGTGGTGAGTGTACCACACCAGATTTTTCATTTTGAGAACATTATTTTTATAATAGTTCTTTCAAATTTGCCGCTAATAAATCAGCTGTTTCATTGAAATCAGATGGATTATCCAAAAAATTATTTATTCAAATTTAATATGACATTTTTTAGCCGTGATTATTGTGTTGAAATATAATAGATGACGGAGTATATATAGATATATTGTTGTTGAGAGCTTATCCTTTTTTCGCCTGAAAAAGGATGAAGGAGTCGGTCGATTTCATTGTCCAACGAACTTGACCTGTATAAAAGTATGAAGAATATATGTTCTGAATTTGAAGTTGATTAATTGAGGCGTTCGAAAGTTATTGTCGAACATACAGACAGACAGACAAACGAACAGACGGACAACGACTTCGGCCTTGAGTCGAAAGAACGAACTCGCTAACGCTCGTTCAACAATATAGGGATTCATAGTTCTTTGAAAAGCTTATCGAAAAATCTTGGACATCAAAGACTAGAGAGACTAGAATTTGAATTTCCTGTCAGATTTTTATCACTTATTTATTTTTTTCAGAATTTTTCTTATTTTTCCTGGAGTGTGGTGTTTTAGAACAAATAAATAAATTGAGTGAAAGTTTGAATTTTCTAATCAAATAGTCACAGATTTTAGATTAGTATTAGATTTTATTAATTTCTAGTTGGTTTATTGGAATAGTTTGAGAGGTGTGGTGTAATAGACAATATCATTTTCATCAGAGGTTTCTGTCATTTAGCCAATGTTGGTGCCCTTTCACAATGCCCAAGTCGTCAACTTCTTGTTTAGTATTACATCACCGAAGTTTGGTGACTAGCTTGTTCGTCTCTTGATTGTCGTCGATTGATTCTGTTGAAGTTTGCAAGGGATTTGGCATGCAACTTGCCTTTGAGTACCGTATCGGATTAAATGTTCGCCATTCTGTAAAACGGTCAGAATAGATAAAATTACAGAATATTAAAACATGCGAATAGAAACTTGAAATTTAGCAGTAGAATAGTAGCAATACAACAAAAGTTATTAAATTCATGAAACTGGTAGGAAAAATCTTAGACTAGTCCAGTTTTATTTATTATATTATAATATTATAAGAATAATTTATTAAGAATTTCAAGGGTCTTTTCAAACCCAATGGATTTTTCATTAGGTGATACTGTTACAATGCGGTTGAAACTGATAGAACTATGAAATTGTGATCTCTTCATAAAAACTAAAGGTTACTACAGTATGTTAATGGCAAATCAATGACATTTTTAAAATTAAGAGTTGAACATTATTCACCATCATAAAACGTAATAGATTATGAAGATCAGATTAGATCACCTTGCAATATTTTGATAAATAATTATTGGTCAGTATAATCATATCAATTATTTGTCGAGTAATTCTTTGTAGGCTTAAAAGTAATGAACACCAATAAATTAAACTAATTCAAGATTACTGGATTTATAAAATAATTATAGTATAGTTGAAATCATATTATAAAGATCATATTTTATGTAATAAATTCAATATTCAAATATTATAGTTTGTTGAATTATTTTTTCTTTTTAATTTTCTGAATCTGGATTGTGATTGGTGGTTTGAGTGATTACTTCATATCTGTTATGAACCTGCAATTGTTAGCTGATTCCACCCTTGATTGAATGCAAGCAGTCTCCACTTTCCCGTGGGCGCAAATAAGAGAAGAGAGGAGGAAGCAACGAATGTCGGCGCCATTCTTGAAGTTGTTTTCGTGGTAGACAAAGGCGGTCGGCAGTGCGATAGCATCTCTAAATGACAAGGGCGTCACTCAATGCTCCCTTTCACTCATTTCTCCCCTTTTAATTATCGACACACTAGATTGCAGTGAAGGGTGTGTGCATTCGCACATGCCACATACTTTGCTTCATACGTTCCGTGAAAAATACCACGACTTCTCTCATGAATATCTCCATTTTCTTGGGATTTTTTTATAATTCTATAAACTTGATGAAAAAGAGGAATGTTTGAATAGGTGGTTAATTAACTATGAATATGGCGAAAATTTAACATTCTGTATCACCCTTTCGTTCGTTCAGAAAAATATCATTTGCTTGACTTGTTTTACTAGTCAGATTTTTTATCAGATCCTTCTTTTTTGTAAATTAAGTTCAATCAGTGAGTTTTCCTGTACAGCCTAAAATATGGACCTTGAAATGGACCAAAAGCATACTTTTTTAATTGTTATACTCTTAGTAATAATTTTTTCCAATTTTTTATCTATTCATATTATTATATATACCTATGTATTTTCCATATAGTTGTAAATTATTTTGTATTATACAGTTTCAATCAGTTTAATGAATTTTAATTAATTTCTTTTAAAACTAGTCAAATCTAGGATGGATACTAGAGATGACTGTAGCTCAAACCAATATCTTTCTTTGTTTATAACATTATATGTTGGGACTTCTTTATGTGGCATTTGTAAAAATTTTGCTGTGTCAATTTGAAACCTTGATTTAAACAGATTCTGATTGAAAAAATAATTAGTTGTTTTGTTTTCAGAAGATTGGCGAGCTCTGATCCACAATGGGGAAGTTACTCTCCAAGATATTTGGAAACAAGGAGATGAGGATACTCATGCTTGGCCTAGACGCAGCAGGCAAAACTAGTATCCTTTTATCTAAACTTATGAATTGAATAATTTTTATATTAATATAAAATATGCTGAGAAACCCTTGAAAGTTCCATGAAACTATACTATATCATCATCTAACCCCTGATGGCAATATTTTCCCCATTTTCTGTATTTTTAGGTTTAATTTGTATGAATATCAATGAGATCTTTAATTTTTCTTGTCTAATACTCCAAATTTTGACATAAATTAGTTGCGCATGAAAACTGTACCTAATTTTATACCGTAGAACTCCGCTTTAAAGAAATAATGTGAACAAGACCTTCCTGATAATTAATTTCTTCGGGTAATTGGGGCTTGATTTTTCACAAATTTCAAGTTTAGATTTATGATACTCATACATAATATTAATATTTCTCAACATAAATTCAATTGCATTTGATACATCTAAAAAGATTTTCACTAAAACAGTGATTTCTTAGAATAATGTGGTTTTCGCCCAACTAAATTACTGTATTATTTTGTTTTAAATCTGAATTTTCATCTTTCTCTAGAGCTCGGGCTCATCCAGGTTCATACAAACGTGTACCCTGATTTATTTGAATTTGATAAATCATTGAAAAAATTCAAGTTGGACACTTATGATCTGAGTAACTCAATAAAATTTTTCATAGCCTATATTAGATTAAATTTATACATTCCAATACTTTCTCTGTAGCAGTGGTATAGCGTGTATGAAATGCTTGAATTAAGTAAAAATTTATCTTATATATTATAGTCATTATGTTATTAGTTTATTTTTGGAAAAAGAAATATCAAATTGAAAACAAAACATATCAATTGACTACTATAATCAAAAAGTTTTCAAATTGAAAATTGCTGGTGAGCAAAAAGGCACAGGAAAGACTAATTAAATAATTATTTGTTTGTCAAACGAAAAGAAAAATTCTCATACCTGATACCTGTGGGCATAGACTGTATAAATTGAATTTTCGTTATCACATTCTATTATTAGCTTCCTTTTCATCAGTAAAACTGAATATTGTTCAAGAATGAGTCATATTTTAATAAAATTACCACAAACTACATTCAAACCAGTGTTGTATTTTATAATGGAATTTTAATTTTGAGATAATATTGTGAAAAGCTAAACTTGAAGAAAAGTGTTGATTATAAAAATAAGACAAAGCCTTCTTATAGAATATTCAGTAATAATGAGAAATGCTTATCAACTCTTATTGATAGTGTATATTATACCTTTGGTCTGCACTCGAGTGTTTATATTTATGACTCACATATTTATTATTTGATCATCATCAATTCATCATTGTGGTTATCTCCTTAACGATTTCTTCCAGCTATTTTATACAAATTGAAATTAGGACAAAGTGTAACTACGATACCCACAGTAGGATTCAATGTAGAAACGGTTACCTATAAAAATGTAAAATTCAACGTATGGGTGAGTATTATTTATGTCTTTTTCGTCATAGTAAATTATAGTTCAAGTTATTCTATTGGTGAATTCACCTGTACAATTTCATATATATGTGAAGGTCCTCTCGACTAAAGGTTAGTAAATGTAACTCTTAATGGTTCTAAATACCTTGTTGTTGTACAGGAGAAGGATGGACACACAAAATACATAATTATCGTCAACAAGTGCCATCTGCCATGTGATAAATTCATAATCCCAACTTTTGTCCATATTTTTCATGAATTATAAGGCTTCCAAATGTTTTATTGAGCAGGGCATTGGATAAAGAATGGCGTCGATTAATTATATTAGTATTGATTCAGATGGTATTCTTTATCTATGACATTTCATTATAAAATTCCAATCTTATGAATTTGGAACATCCAGTACTCAATTTTGGTTAGAATATCTGTTGCAGAGCTACCATTAACATTATTAAAGGGAGCTACTCTCTTGATGAGTACCTTAATTACTAACAGGGATCCTTCATGTATGTTTATTTTATATTATGCATTAATATATAATTCTTGTTACTTGCATACTTATGTGTTTTTGTAAACTCTTGTGTTGGCTTATGCATTTATTTTTTGTTTTTGTGATTATTGTGCTCACTATTGTTGCTTTGTATATTTTCGATTGTATGACTTGCCTATTGCTCTTTATTTGTAGCCTGATGGTTAATAAATTATTTTATTCTATTCTATGCTGCTGCTCATTATTGAACTGTACAAGTTCTAATCATGAAATACGATAAAAGTGCGACATTCCCCGCGAAAAATGATGTTTATCATTATTATGATATGTTTATCATTAATATGAATTGTAGTTATAAAGATAATTAATCATGCAAATCATAAAAAAACGAACTATTTGAATTGTATTGTTAATTTAAAGATTTTTATAAAGATGATTATTTGAATCATAAAAAGCAAATTATTTGAGCTGTATTTTTTGTTTCCAGGATGTTGGAGGGCAAGACAAAATTCGACCTCTATGGCGTCACTACTATACGGGAACGCAAGGCTTAATATTTGTAGTGGATTGTGCGGACAGGGATAGGATAGACGAGGCCAGGCAGGAGCTGCACCGCATCATCAACGACAGGGAGATGCGCGATGCCATCATACTCATATTCGCCAATAAACAGGATCTTCCTGATGGTGAGTAGAAGTAACAGTAAGTAGGATCAGGATGTATAAAAAATGAAGCCCCAATAACAAAGTGAACAGTAACTAGGTTAGGCAAATACAGTAGTGGAATTAATTATGAAGTGCCGTATCGTAACACAAAAGATCTAGGAAGGTTTCAACATAGCCAAGGAAGTGATGGTTCAGCACATTTAAGAAATACAAGAAAGTTTATGTACTATCTGGGCGCGGAAAGAAGAACTTGTTAGAACTTATTATTAGAATACTCTATTATTGCTCTATTCTAAAATATTCTTCTTTATACCATGGACTTTAACCATTCTCCATTAACAAAGCCCCAGATGATGTATGCTGCTACTTAGCTACACTATGAATTGGTGGAACAAAATTATTAAGTATTATTATTGATGAACATTTTTTTCTTCGCGCGTGGACAGTATCAATCACATGACAAATTCACTATCCAAATTATTATATTGAATATAAGAGACATAAAAGCCACAATATACAAAACGTGTATAGTAGAAAAACAGCAGGATGGCTGGGTCATATTCTGAGTAGAGATTGTATTCAGAGGAGAATAATGGAGGGAAGGATTGAGGGTAGAAGAGGAAGAGGAAGAAGACGGATTGTCTCCATGATAAGGCGCCAGTCGGTTGAAATGAACAATGCGTGGAGTACCTCTTGGTTTCTTGATCCTGTAGACCACATCGTTGATCCTTGTGACCACCTCATAAGGTCCATCCCAGGAGGTTTGCAACTTAGGAGAGTATCCACGACGTCGTTGAGGATTGTACAACCATACCATGTCACCAGCCTGGTATCCTCCATGGTTGGCCTTGATGTCATAGCGCTGCTTCATTGTGTCACTGGTTCCCTGGATGTTGGTGCGGACGGTTGCATGAAACTCATCCATCTGCTTCCGGAGCTTGCTGGTTTAATCTTCTTGTTCCAAGTCCTCCCCAGGTTTGCATCCACACTCCAAGTCACAGGGTAGTCGCATATCTCGCCCAAACACTATTCTTGCTGGGGTCATCCTTGTAGTCTCATTGACTGCGCTTTGGTATGCCATCAGGAAGAAATGCAGATGTTGATCCCAGTCCCGTTGATGTCCGGATACCACTAGTATCATTATTTTGCAGCTCTTTAATCTTCTTATCAAATTTATCTTCCATGCTTTTAAGTTTTGTTTCAAATTTATCTTCCAAAATTTTACTATTCTCTTGTAGTTTCCCCTCAAATGTTTCTTTCAAAGATTCAAATTTACACTCCAATGATGTTTTATTTTCTTCTATTTTACTCTCCAAATTTGTCAAAGCTGACTTATTTTCTTCCATTTTACTCTCCAAATTTGTCAAAGCTGACTTATTTTCTTCCATTTTACTCTCCAATGATGTTTTATTTTCTTCCATTTTACTTTCAACCAATTGAAATTTACTCTCCAATGTACTCACCAGAGCTCCCGAATCTGTTTCAAACACATAGGTATCTGGGTCCTGACCCTCGGCCAGCAGTGCTTCCCGGAGTCTATCTTGTAAGACAGATTTTACCCCATTTGTATCCAGTTCTCGCTCCTCCAGCTCTTGCTTCAGTTGATTTACTTTTAAACTGGTGAGCTTTGCACCTTTCCCTGCCATTTCAGTTCACGTTCCAGAAATATTACACAGTTCACAATTATGTACAGAAGACTAACGTTCACTCTTGGAGAATAAAGTTCACACGCAAAAATGTTCACACTCAAAGATCACAGTTCACTCAATTGAAGATAAACACACGAAGATAAAGTTCACACACAAAAATAACGGTTCAATCAATTGAAAATAATAGTTCACTTTGCAAAGGTACAAGTTCATAAAATTGCCTCAATCAATAGCTACATCCGAACTTCTGACACCAATTGTTACGGGTTTCCACTATAATAAAAGACTTGAGGCAATTTATACTGATTAACTTTATTAATTACACTACTATAACACACTAACAAGATCAACTATAACAGAACAGAAGATAGCACCAGAGTTTATAACGTTTCACAATACAAATTACACTAAAAAATGATGAACAGTCTCTATCACGTTACACTGATTTAGAAGGAATAAGCACTGACAGAATGAATATAACTATAGAGTGTCTATACACAACGTCTGGTCTATCACACAATACGGCTGACACAATCTTTGAACGCTTGAATAGGAACTGACTGTCTGCAAACATTCCTGTCTCTTTATAAAAGGGTATGAAATTGCTAGAGAGTTCTAGAAATGAATAGAGAGTTCTAGTAAATGCTGGTGGGCCCTTAATTACTTCCAGAGACTTCCAGACGGTGTTGTTTGTTTACAAAACAATGCAACCACTTGTTGACACAAAGCCTCCCATCCCCGTCTGCCCATCACTTGGCGCCACAGTTCCAAGGTCATCAGAGACTGTCGGATTCCATAACAATATATTATAGAAAATCATGAAGAGACTTACATTTTGTAGCTGGGACTGAAGAAGGAGGCACAGCCTCTGAAATATCTCCCAGGAAATGTAAGTTTGTTCTTATTTTTCTTTAATTGTGCCTTTTATACAAAGAATAAATTGTTCATTCAACTTTCAAATGTCTAATTGAAAGTTGAATTGGTATAATTTAATTTAGGAATTTGGTAAATAATTCAACAAAATTGCTTCCGAACTGCGCTTACTACAGCCGTTGTAACAGTGATCTTTTGAGACATGATCCAATAAATTCAATTTATGAACATGAAAATGTAACTCCTAAAGCTCTTAAGTAATTATTTCAGCTTACAAATTTAATGCTTTTGAATTTTGTGTTGATAAATTTATACAGAGGTCGCAAAGTTTGGTTCTATCCTTTGCTTCTATGATACCGCAAGGTTATTGAATGAGATTATCCAATTAAGATTAGTTGAGATTATAACTTTCAAGAATGACCAGCCCAATAACTAAGAATTACAATATTTGAATGAAATGATTTTACATTCCGTTCAATTCGTTATTGGCTTCATTCGACATTAAGAACCTCTTAATGAACCTCTTAACAAATATTTCAATGAATGAAAAATATCTGCTATAGAAATTATTCTCAACAATTTACTAAATGAAGGAATTGATGAAAATGCTCTAAACTGTAATAGTTTCAGGTTAGTTATAACCTAACAAAACTATTTCATCCATAATTGAAATGCCACCATCAACAAAGAGTATATCGAAGAGGAAGCTAATCTCTTGTATATCAGCCATCAGTTTAGCTGCTTAATCTTGTGTATCAGAAATATTGATACATAACAATTATTTCTAGAACCAAGGAATAAAACACTCTCCCGCCTAATAAATATCTTCAAGTACTGTATGTCACATTGACTTTTTAATTATATAGCTCATATCTTCTAGAAATATCTAAGCAAAAATTAAAAGCCAATTTGAAAAATAATCCACAACTGACAAATATGAAAATGCAAATAAACAACACACAACAGAAATTCAACAACTTGAATAATACTAACTAATATGTGTCCCAAATAATCAGACAGGCATGAATTCTAGAATATTTTATGGTGGGATCCTCGGTAGAATGCGATATACTTTTGTCAAGTCTGGTAAGATTTTTATTGAAAATATACGTGAATTATCTGTTATGTTATACATTTCCAACCTAAAATAAGCCTATGCGCTCTGTCAGTGTTAGTTTCTGTCGTTTTGACGAATTAAAAGTAATACCGTTCTAAAAGTGGAGAAACAACTTTTAATTTTAGAGAATTGCCTTTAAGGCGTTCCTTTCGAAAAAGTTTGTCAAATAAGCAAATAATAAATTTTTTCGACTCAAATCTGATTGACTGGCAAACGTTTGGTTACATTAGTAAGTCCAGGCATTTTATGATTTAACCTCCTCCCAATGGAGAGGGTTAAATCATTAAATGGAGAGCAGCTAAACTGAAAATTAGCATAAACCTCTAATGGCATTCTAAATAAGGGTTCAAAAGTATAATACTTTATCATGTTTGCAATTTTTTTTATTCAAGGCCAAACGTCATAGAAAGATTTCTTGGGGAGTGTAAAATCTCATTTGATTGACTCCTTTTACCATGTCAACACTATAAAAACATGCCCTCCTTACACCCCACCAATAATTACAATATCAAGGGAATGCTGCAGACAGGCACGTAGCCAGGATTTGATTTTGGGAGGGAGGGGGGCTAATTTAGATGATGATTGGTGGCGACGTGGTCACCTTTTTGGCCGATAAGGTCGGTATTGCACTATATTTGTTTGTTCATTTACATATATCTATCATCAAATATATGATAATATGATAGATTGTAGTTGGTCTGGTCACAATGTAATTTTTTTTAACAGGAATTTAATGATAGATATATGTCATGAACTAATTACTAAAATAGTGTGAAGCCTTCCAAGCCCAAGTGAACTCAATGCAGTCCATTCCAAATATGAATATTGACTAAACAACAATAACTGGAACTGGAATAAAAATAATGTAGACTTCACTTCAGAATAAATATAATTAATTATTGTTCATTTGTTACAGATATTTACAATAAAAGCCTTCTTTCCTTTTTCAATGCCATTTCTTGCAATATACAATCTGGATCTATTTGGATATCTTGATGGGTGGCTATCATGACCAGTGCACTCAACCTAGCATCCCCCATCAATTTTCAGTGAACAGTTTTAACTCTTTTCATGGTAGAGAATGTCCATTCTACACTGCACGTGGTCACTGGCGTATGGTAGCCAATACGAAACATTCAACAAGTGATAAATCGACCTGAAATAGGTTTTGTCACATACTTCGATTACCTTTAGCACTTCAGTCTCTTTTTGGAGTTTTTCAGAAGATCTACACCATAAGATGTACTCAGCTCTAACAGCCTCTGCAGAAATTTCTGCAGAAAACAGATGGATGTTTTCCCCCTGTTAGTCTGTGACTTCGTCATCTTCACAATTTAGTTGTGAAATTATTAAATTTAATTTTAATAATAATATTTATTATTTTATGTTATGACATTTATTCAATTTCATTCTATTTATTTTAGCTGTGAATTTATTGTTTGAATAAAAAAAAATCTGGTGTGGCACACTCACACAACTTTCCTTGCCATTTACATTTGCATAATACAATATACAACCTATCTATACTTAGTCATCAGTGAGTGAAGCCGCACTGCCGGTGGGTAGAGCGTGGAGGGTGGAGAGTAGTTGGTAAATCTATAGAACATACACACCATCCACAGTAATACATCGTATGAATGGTATGACGTCATAATGTTTTTTGAGGTTATTTTGTCCATATTTAAGAATTTCAAGATGGCGGCTGAACACATACCATTCATACGATGTATTACTGTGGATGGTGTGTATGTTCTATAGATTTACCAACTACCCTCCACCCTCCACGCTCTACCCACCGGCAGTACGGCCTCAGCCTTAAAGCTGGAATGGTTTAAAAAGTATTTTTCAAAGTAAAGCCTGGGTCAAGTTTAGTGGGCGAGATGATATTCGTTTCATGTAGACAGATCGGTGAATCGAGTAGCGGTCAAGTCGCCATAACAGGACAGTAGGAGGGCGAGTCTAGTTATTTAGTTGGAAGGAGATTTACTTGCCCCAGCAACCCCAGCTTACCCCCTGCACCAAAATGTTTTACAGCACGACGTGTGTTCACGATTTCGAGGTTAGGTAAAGAGTTTGCAGCTTTTGTAAAGTTGTTATTAAAACTTTTTATTGTGATAAAATTAAGTGGACTAAGGAGGAGACAATTAAGTTTGTGGGTTCGTACTTGAAAAATGTTTGTAGAATATGTGCATTCCACACTAAAATTTACTTAGGCAAAAAACTTTGGACAATTTAATAGTGGGAATGAATAAAGAAGGATTTGGTATAGCCGAAGTATCTTTGATTTTCAATTATTCAAGGGAGTTAACTGGATATTGAACTATAGACTAGTGAAATGGCCGTAATTGCGTGAACCTTTCCCAAATTTCAGAAACTGTTATCCGAATGTCTTGGACATTAGTATGTGTTTTCAAACAATAATTTTATTAGTTTCTCTAGAATGAATAAGTTTAAATGTAAATAAATAAATAAAAGGCGGCAACACTCCTCACATGTGGTAGGCCTATGCTTTGCCTAGTTTGTTTATTAAGTATCTGCATGAAGCTTCTAAAAAATTAGAGATTCCATGAAATATGTTAATTTTCTACCATTTTTATATTTCTATAAATTAAATTTTCTTCTTTCTTTTGAAAGTTTCGTCTTTTTCTTGTACGTACCAATTACTAGCTAGTTACTGGACCAGCTGACTAGAGTATTTTCGTAACTCTATTCTTCAGTCAGCTGGTCTGGTACATTTACGAAGACGACAGACTATATGCAGATACCATGAGCTGTTGTTGGAACGCACAATGAACAGATGAAACCTCAATTTTTGGTACTAGCTATAACAAAGCATTTCTTCGAGCCTATGGAACTTTCTCACTATAGTACTTGGTGTAAGGAATCAACCTTGGATGATTGGCACCTTTCACAGTATTGTTATCAGGGTGACTAGTGTCCTGGAAAACCTGGAAAAGTCAGGGAATTTCAAAAGTCTGGAAAAGTCAGGGAAAAGTCAGTGAATTTAATTAGAAGTCAGGAAAATAGTTGGCACGTTTAATCTTCTATGAAATTCCTGAAATTTATTTTAAATTGAAAGATTTCAAAGTAGTGCAATTTTTTGAAGTGGAGAAATATTGTTTCTCATTGATCGTGGGTCAGTATTTTTCTCAAGAAAAAAAAACTGGTTGGAATGGGCTGGAAGATATACCAGCTCTTGTATTCTAGAAAGCACCCATTGTTACAGTCAAAAATCATTGTGCAGCTCTAGGCAATGGGACATGTTCATTGTAACGTGTCTGGGACACAAGGTCATTGAACTTAATGCTCCACCAATATAGCACCTCCCTCCACTACCCCTATACTTTAGTCTCCAATGATGGTTCAGTGTTGCCGGTTGTGGTGATTTTTCCCCTAAGTGGGGATTTTTGCTGTTGCTGAAAGCTCAGGGGTGTAATGTAGACGACTCTTATTCTTGAGGGAAAAAGTAGTTTATATTATTATTTTATCACTTTTATATTATTCAACTAACCTCTTTTTACTTTCCTTGCCCTACCTACTACCATAGGTAAGGAAAGTATTGCTTTCCAAAAAAAATTAAGGTACCCCAATTTTAGGTTTTCTGTCCGTTTCAAGGTCCCCTGAGTACAAAAAAGTGGTTTTTGGGTATTGGTCTGTGTGTGTGTGTGTGTGTGTGTGTATGTATATGTGAATGTGTGTGTGTGTGTGTGTGTGTATGTCTGTATACACTATATCTCGATCCCTAATTGACCGATTGATTTGAAATTTGGAACATAAGGTTCTTATACCATGAGGTCCCGACTCTAAGAAATTAAAAAAAATTCATCAAAAAAGGCGAATAATATGCCAAAAATGGGTGTTTTTCAAGATTTTCTCGAAAACGGCTCTAACGATTTTTTTAAAACTCATACCAAAAATAGCCCTATGTAAGCCCTATAGACTGCCATGAGCCTCCTTCCTGGCAAAATCGCATAAGATCCTCAGCATTGTTGAGAGAAATGGATTTTGCAATATTTCGATTTCTAATTGACCGATTGACTTGAAATTTGGAACTTAAGGTTCTTATATTATGAGGACCCAATTCTAAGAAATTCAAAAACATTCATCGTAAAATGACGGAGAAAATGGCGGATAATATGATAAAAATTGTGTTTTTTACAATTTTCTCAAAAACGGCTCTATTGATTTTTCTTAAACTCATACCCAAAATAGTCCTATATAAGCCCTATCGACTGCCAAGAGTCTCATTCCTGGCAAAATAGCAGAAGATCCGCAGCATTGTTGAGAAAATGAATTTTGCTATATTCCAATCTCAATGCAAATTTGTTTTCAAATTTACACCCTATATATAGTCATTTATGAGCTCTATCAACTGCTATGAGTCCCCTTTGTGTCAGATTAGCAGGGGCGCCACCTCATACTTGAAAAGTTAAGGTAGTCTGTAGATAGGCAACCCGCACTACATGAATTTGTATAAGGGCAGCCTATTTGTATATAGGCTACATGGCTCGGTAAGTGGAGTTGGAGCAACGCGGGCAGCGCGCATGCCGTTCGTGCACAAAAAGTGTATCAATGTCACTCCGTCAAACTCGCTTCCGCAATCCGCATCAGGGTTTAAAGGAGACAAAAATCACATTTGAAAAAAGTATTGGTGCTCCATAATAAATTATTTGTAAAATACCAGAGTTATGGTTTTGAATATGGATTGAACTATTACAGACAAAAAAATTACTTTCAATCAAAATCCAAGTCAATTCTGCTAACATCTAGCCGAAGCGCCAAAAGGCGTGAGGCATCATGGGTTTGTGAAAATTCTAAATCCCACACACGATGAGCCGAAGCGCCGGTAGGCGCGAGGCGTCATTGGCGTTTGCAAATTATACAATATCGGAAGATGAGGAAGTAATAGCCAAAAGCTATTAGCTTTTAGCCGCGTATCGATAGTGCGAGACATGTGCCGCGAATGCCTCGCGGTGCGTTGATATACAAGAGATTGATTGGCCACAGCTGATTGACTGCGTTCCAGTCGCACCAGTATCAACGTACCGCGAGGCATTCGCGGCACATGCCTTGCACTGTCAATACGGGCCTTAATGAAATTTGCACTTGCTGATGACTAAGTATATAGAAAGCCTAGGTTATTTTACGCAAATGTAAATGGCAAGGAAAGTTGTGTGAGTGTGCCACACCAGATTTTTAAAAAAATAGGTTTATTTTCGAGGAAAACAAGATTTTGAGTATTTTTAGTTTTTGTTTGCTTAGATCTTCTGACGTATTTATTTGAATCGTGTAACTCAAAATCCCTCTGGGGATATTATTATCCTCTACAATTTGAGACCAAGTAGACCTCTATTTCTTGTTTAGTTTTCGAACTAGAGCACAAGAGCAGTAAAAAGATATCCTTGTATCTCAAAAACCCTATTCTAGGAGAAAATGTTCTCCAAAAAATTTATACGAGCTTGTATTGAAAGTTTATCTGGTACGATAATAATGCCCTTCAGATCAATTTCTAGCTTATAAGCCACTTACCAACCTGAAATTGGTCATGTCCAAAAGTAAGGACCCTTTAAGGATCTCAATGTAAGGATACCTCCAACTATTTTAAAAGTCATTGGATCTCAATAATCTATAGCTCATTATTTTCAGCTCATCAAAGCGGTATAAATTCATATATAATATGTTAAATTCAGTCAAAATTGAGAAATATAATTTCTGAGAGAAAATCGACTTTTCCATCATAGGCTATACCAAAAAAAGGCCATTTTTTGCTTATAAATGATTATATCTTCCAAGTCCTTTGAGATAAAAAATTGAAATTATCATGAAAATTTAGATAAATTCTTCCGCTTTGATTTCCTATAAATAACTTTCACGGCATCTTGCATTTAAAATAGTTTTCATCTACTTTAATAATTGCTGAAAATCCATACATTTTTTTTTAATGGCTTGTCAGGCAATCAATGGACTCCAAATCAAGTTTGGTCATATTAAAAAGGTTCATAAGAAGTTTAAACATGTAGAACAAATCATTGCCTACAATTTGAGCCCAAAAACGTGTTTTTATCGACTTCCAAGATATTAGCCTAATATTTTATAAGTAAAGTCTAAATCAAATATATTTCAGTCCTTTTACAAATTTGTAGGCTGAACATTAAGATGTTGATTTTTCTGAAATAAAATCAATTTGTTGGTCAGGGAAAATTGGTTTAAAATCAGGGAAAAGTCAGGGAATTCCAAAATATGATTTCACTAGTCACCCTGGTTATGTAGGTCTAAGCTGGACGAGGTTCAAGTTATCCCCGGCTACGTTGTGTCTCGTTTAATTAATTGAAGCGAGTGACTTTCAATCTGAAGACCCTGATTCCAATCCTCCTAATTTTTTTTATCATGTCGATTCCTTTGATACTCTACTGAATTGCTGTTCAATTTTATGTTTAGGGCTATTATGTATAAGAAATGAAACAATTTATCGCAGTATCCTTCAAAATTATTAATTTTAACATTTGATAATGGAGTACGAAACAAGTTGTGTTGGAATAAAAACATTTTGAAGGGTACTGAGATACATTATTCTATTACTCTACTGTAGTGATCTATTAATTTGTTGGTTTATATTCTAAATTCTTATACTCCACTATATCGGTTTATTAATTTGTTAATTGTTATTTCGCAGCGATGAAGCCGCACGAAATCCAGGAGAAGCTGGGCCTGACGCGGATCCGCGACCGCAACTGGTATGTGCAGCCGTCGTGCGCCACCACGGGGGACGGCCTGTACGAGGGCCTCACCTGGCTCACCAGCAACCACAAACTATGAGACACTGCCACGTCAGCATCCACTGCTCTTTGTGATGATCGATCAAATCAGTGATCAGTGAAAACTGGTTAAATGTTGTTCGCACATTTGTGTTCAATATATTTCGTTTGAACTTGTTATACAAATTTCCGGAGTATTCACACACGGTAGACTGTATGATTTCAATTTTGTTAGAGATGATGCTGTGCATCACCTGCTGAATTCAGACTTTCGAAAACAGTACGGTTGAATCCTTCGCTAGTATTTTATAGCATTCTGAGTCCGTCTAGAACACATGACCTTGTTTAACCTGTAAAAGTTCTTCCGTCGCTTTTTTATAAACTGTACTTGCGGAACCCCAGCTGAGGGAAAATTGATTGAGAGTTGTAGTTGTGTACACATTAATGTATATTTTCTCGCTCATATATTTATTCGCTATTCGTAAATTGATGAAGAGTTTGTTATGTTATTAAATAGTATACTCATATTGTATAAATTGTTGTAAATTAATTATATTCGTAAGTTCCAATTCAACTGTGTATATTATATGATAACTATTCTACTAATGTGCATTGATTAACGAGAACAGAAACTGTCAATTGAGCTAAATTTATTCTTGAAACGCTCATTTTGTTATTGATGAATTCAGTCCAAATCAAATACTAGTTAGAATACTGCAATCGTAGATATTGTTGAAAATGAACAAACCTTTGATGCAGCGGCCAACTTGGGAAATAATATTATTGTATGTAAAATGTGCCTAATTGTTCATATTTATGTACATAGAGTGGCGTAATGAACACATTAATGCAATCCATAAGTCTTTAATAGTGAGGCTTATTATGAAAAATCAAATTGATAAATGCATATTTGAATTCTCCTTTCTAGCTTTATTGTGCCAAGTCATCTCTTATTTTAAAACATTTTAATTTATGGATCTCATCTTAGTTCTGAGAATCAGTTGAGTTGAGCATCATTGTAATATTTCCGTATGCGGAGTTATATTTGGGAGTAGCATCATTCTTCTAGAACTGAATTATTATAGTTGAATTCTGCTGAACCAAATTAATCAGTTTATTCAGGTCAAAGAAAACTTTGTAATTATTATTGCTATTGATTACCCCATCTACAGACGAAGTTGAATAAGGAACTTCCTATAAAATTGCATTCAATAACAGGGATTAAATGACAGTCGCAATAATTGATTTTGCGTGTAAATCTGTACTACCCGTTCAGATCTTGATTATTATTTCTTGATAGTCAAGTCAGTCTGTTGGTCATCAGATAGTAACAAGTAACTATATTTTTTTTCGGTGATAATACTATTGTTTTGTGTTATAAATTGTATACCAAATTATAATCGTTGGAAACTTTTAATTGCCTTTGCTTCTGTATCACTATTCTAATAGTGTTAAACTTCAGATATTTGTAGATTGAAATCTGGAATAAAAACAATATTTTCTAATGTTATTAATTTATTATTATAATTTTTTATGAATTCGAACTGGTTTTTATTTTTTTATTCGATATTATTATGTTAAAGGAAGCTATGGTATAGCTGGTGCCAAAAAATCATGCGCTTTCGTCTGTTCCTTGCACGTTCTAATTATTACTGACTATAGTAGAACGCATGAAATTAGTTCTATGGAATCTGGACCAGCTGAGTCCAAATGTTCTGTTGCTGAATAGATTGCAAATGATTATTTGCTAAACAGCTGATAAATGATAACTGCTTATGATTACTACTAGTGGAGTCATTCTAGGGTTGGAGGTGGAACTAATTGCAACAAAGATGTTTTATGGTGGAAATGGTAGCTGACACCCTCCTATTTAATGTGTAAAAAATCCCACTCTCACCTCGTGTCGGAAAGTTGTTTTTTTGGCCGCCATATTGGAAAATTTTGCTCATTTTTTTGTTTTCTTGGAATAACGTCAAAACGAAGCGTCGGGCAAAAAACTTACTTAACCTTTTTTTAGTTAATAAAATTTGCAAGAGAATGGTGGTAGAATCATCTCTTTATCTTTACTAGAAACCGAGTTAGGATTTTTCAAAAAATAGGTTAATTTTCAAGAAAAACTGTAATTGACTATTTTCAGTTTTTGTTCGCTCAGATCTTTTGACATATTCCTTTGAGTTGTTCAATTCAAAATCCCTCTGGGGATAATTTTGTCCTCTACAATTTGAGACCAAGTAGACCTTTCTTCCTTGTATAGTTTTTGAACTGGAGCAATTAAAAGATATCCTTGTATTTGAAAAAAACACTATTTTGGGGGGAAATGGTCTCCAAAAAAATTTATACCGTGCTTGTATTGATATTTTCCCTGATAATAATGTTTTTCAGATCAATTTCTAGCAGATAAGCTACTCACCGACCTGAATTTAGGTTATGTTCAATATTAAGGACCCTTCAAGGATCTCAATCTAAGGATACCTCTAACTATTGTAAAAGTCATCGGATCTCAACAAACCATATTTCATCCTTTTCAGCTCATCAAGGCGGTCTGAATTCATATACCATATGTCAAATTTGGTCAGAATTGTGGAAAATAACTCCTGAGAGAATATTGACTTTCCATCATATACAAAAAATGTAGTTTTTTCCTTACAAATGAGTATATCATTCTCTTGCAAATTTGATTAACTAAAAAAAAGGTTAAATAAGTTTTTTGTCCGACGCTTGAGCAAAATTTTCCAATATGGCGGCCAAATAACAACTTTCCGACACGAGTTGAGAGTGGTATTTTTTACACATTAAATAGGAGGGTGTCAGCTATCATTTGCACCATAAAACCACTTCATTGCAATTACTTCCAGGTTGACCCCTGTTTTGAGCTAGAATGACTCGACTATACTGCGATTATACGCTACAAATTTGTGAAATGTGTTTTGTGCTAGCGTTCACTTAATTACATGTTCCACTGAGTTCACGTCCACCGTGGACTTTCAAAGCATTGGACGGCTGCTATACGGTATTTCCCCGTTTGAATTGCATGATCAGAGTGTGTGTCCAATTTGAGGCGGTGGTGGACTAATTCATAACCATCTATTAATTCTCGAATTGATAGATGGTTATGACTAATTCAATGATGAGACTTGCTTGAATGATGATGGTGGACTTGCATTGATGAGAAGATGGCCCCTTCTATCCAATAAACCACAGTCTTCGTTTATTTTTCGGCATGAGAGAATCAGAGTGTGATTGCGATTTTTTTATTTCGAAGCATGGAGTGAATATCATGTATTTTAAACCTCAACATAAGATTCGAAGAATTCATCAGTATTTAAGTTAAATTCCAGACGGACGACAATTTCGAGAATAAAGTTGCACAAGTTTAAAAGTGTTGGCGGTGGAATGTTTGAAGAGGTCCTACAATAATGAATCATGCTCCTACTGGAATGTATGGATAAAAATGGCAATTATATAGGAAGAAAGAGTAGAAATCAGGCTTTCCAAAGATGTATGGGAAAAGCCTAAGTTATTTTATGAACAGCCCTCGTAGATATCTTGAAAAATGATAAAGTACTAGATTTGATGGAAAATTTACAAACCTCCACCATTTTTATCTCGGTAAAAAAATTTTTGATTAATTTGTCCTATGAAACTTTCCACACTATTACTAATTGGTGAAAGGAATCAGCCTGGAAATTTTGACACCGTCCTTCAGAAACACCTTACGTAGTCCGCGCGCGAACCGTAGCAGTGGCGGATCCAAGGGGTGGGGGCCGAGGGGGCAGTTGCCCCCGCCGAGAATCTGAGGACAAAAAAATTGTGTAAGACATTTATATCTTAATTGAGGATAACGAGTGCCACTGGCCACACACAAGAGAACTTTATACAGTGTTTAAGGAGGAATGTGTAATACTTCTCAGGCTAATTCCTTACACCAAGTAGAGGAAAACGTTCCATTAGGCTCACACCTAAAAACGCTTTATTACCGAGATAACAATGGCAAAAAATATCAATTTTTTTAGGCTTCATATAGGTATAGGTTCTACAATGATCAAATCCTATGTAAAATTAGCTGCGGAATTCAATGAAACCAGTTAGAAATTTGTTACTCCAACGGTTATTAAAATAATTGTGAAAATATGCTACAGTAAAAACACCATTTTTTAACAATTAAGGGTATAACTGGATATGAAATCATAAATTTGTATTTTTAATAGATGGAAGTTGAAGAGAATCCAAATCTGAAGGAAAAGTTTAAAGATGGTGATTATTGTGTGAATCCCAAATAAGTTAAATCTCAGAAATCACGATCAAAAATAAAAAAATTGCCACTTTAAACACTGATTTTTCACTACTGGTGCTCTATGTTCTGTCTATTTTTCGATTTTTACTTTCCTTGCCCTACCTACTACCATACGTAAGGAAATTATTGCTTTCCAAAAAAAATTAAGGGACCCCAAATTTAGGTTTTCTATCCGTTTCAAGGTCCCCTGAGTCCAAAAAAGTGGTTTTTGGGTATTGGTCTGTGTGTGTGTGTGTGTGTGTGTGTGTGTGTGTATGTACACCATATCTCGATTCCCAATTGACCGATTGACTTGAAATTGGGAACTAAAGGTTCTTATACCATGAGAACCCGACTCAAAAAATTCATCAAAATATGGCGGAAAAAATGGTAGATAGTATGGCAAAAATGATGTTTTTCACGATTTTCTCGAAAACGGCTCTTACGATTTTTTTTAAACTCATACCCGTAATAGTCCTATATAAGCCCTATCGACTGCTATGAGTCTCGTTCCTGGCAAAATTGCAGAAGATCCGCAGCATTGTTGAGAATATTGGATTTTGCAATATTTCGATTCCTAATTGACCGATTGACTTGAAATTTGGAACTTAAGGTTCTTGTTCCTATAAGTATTAGTGTTTCATAATAATTATTGGTAAAATACCAGAGTTATGGAATCGAATTATCAATTCCACCTCTTTGATCCGATATATTGGAATACTATAGACCATAGGGCTTGAGAATATTTCAAATCACACACAAGATGAGCCGAAGCGCCGGTAGGCGCGAGGCGTTAACGGCGAGTGCAAATTTCTCTATAGCAGTTTCTATAATAGTCTAATTTTAATTTATGGTCTGAAATTTACATTATGAAATTTGCACTCGCTGGTGATTTGGTGCCTAGGACTAATACAAGATATAGTCTATCCAAGCAAAGAAGACCCTCTGGCAAGATGGGAAAATAACTCCAGTTTGGTCAATATTTGTTCAAGAATTATAAATGTGCTCTTATTGGTAAATCAAATTTTCCTATAATTTGAGATCAAATTGATAATTTTTTAACCAATGTTGACCGAGCTGGAGTCATTTCCCATCTTGCCCGAGGTTCTTCTTTGCTTGGACAGACTATACTTATATTAGGCCTACGCAAACATGAATAGCAAGGAAAGTTGTGTGAGTGTACCACACCAGATTTTTTATCTCGATTTCTGAGATTTCGGTAGGATTTACTTAGTCACCAACACATAAGTAATTTCATATCCAGTTGTACCGTACCCTTAATTGTTAAAAAATGGTGTTTTTAGCATATTTTCACAATTATTTTAATAACCGTTGGAGTTACAAACTTCTAACTGGTTTCATTGAATTCCGCAGCTACTTTTACAAAGGATTTGATAATTGTATAATTGTAAAAGCCTCTAAAAAATTGGAAAAATTTTTATTTTTTGGAAAATGTCAATTTTCCGCCATTATTATCTCGATGACAAAGAGTTTTTGGGGGTGAGTCTCATGGAACTGTTTTCTCTACTTCCTCTACTTTTGGGTTCCCAACAAAATTTTTCCAAGGACCCCCTCATTCATTTATTACATTTATGCAGACCCCTACTACTAACTTCTTAAATGCACAGTTAAAAATATGTTCATCTACTGCCAGCCCCCCCCCCTTACACTCTTGATACTGTAGTATTATAAGTATACTACATTCTGTAGTAATACGTATACTTTATAGCAGGGCCGTCGCGTAGGCGAGGCGACCGAGGCGATCGCCTTGGGCGCCGCGGCCTGGGGGGCGCCTCGGCATTGTAAATTTCCCCAATTTTTAGATTTGAACAACTTGTAATAGTGAATGTTGCTCGTTCAAAATAAACACCAATGAGTAAGCAATCGTCGCATCAACATCCTGTCTTTCCCATAGGTGTTAAATTGTGTAATGGCTAGGCCGAGATATACTATTTTTGAATTAACTTAATTTTCCTGTAACTTAATGTAACGAAATCCTGATCGGTTGGGAGCTTGATCGTGGATCCGTTCATCCAAATGCCTAGATTATTATAATATATTATCTTGAAAACTATTTTTGCAACTAGTACTACGAGCAAGCCAGTTCTTGTCGGGCAGCCGATGAAGTCGGATCAATTGTTATCGCTCCGTGGAATAGTTCTGTAACAAGCTAAAGCCGGCCGCCTGGCATTACGTTAAAAACAATCGGGCTTAACCTACAACTTTTATTCCAATTCAGAGCTTTAATTCTTAATAAGTTGGTTTTTCTCAGTGAAAGTGGTGTTTTTGTTTTGTTTTAAACATGGCAGGCGAGTGCCACAAGTGCAAAAAACCAGTTTCCAACCCCGTAAAGTGCTCGAATTGTACCACGCTATTTCATCAGAACTGCATCAGTGTGAATACTAAGTGCAATACGTGGAATTGCGTGAAATGCTCTAAAGACATTTCTACAACTCCAAACTCGGACAAACGGGAAGAAGAAAACAATAATCCAATATTAAACGCAATCAAAGAATTTAAAGCAGAAAGCAAACGTAATTGGGACGCTAACAACAAAAGATGGGATGCAAACGAATGTAAACTGAAAGAAATGCAGGAAGACATGAAGGCTACAAAACAAGAAATTTTACTAGTGAAAGAACAGTTCAAGGAAGTTACTGAAAAATGCGATAGCGCGTGTAAAGCTGTCGAAGAATTTCGCCAAGAAAACACCCTATTAAAAGAAGAGCTAGCGCTAGTGAAAAACGATTTGATAGACTTACAGCAACATACAAGGAAAAACAACATCTTAGTGGCAGGTGTGCCCGTAACATACAGAGAGGACATATTAACCGTGCTGGATGCAATCGCGAGATCGATCGACGTGAATTTCAATCCCAGTGACATTTCAGCAGTGCACAGACTCCGAAGTCAGAAAAATGATAATAGGCCACCTCCAATTGTAGTCAACTTCACTTCACGCATGATAAAAGCGAATTGGTTGGCCGCGAGACGTTATAAGGGCTCTCTCACAGCAAATGAACTTAACGTTAATTTCCCTGTTACACCAGTTTATCTAAACGAGCATCTCACTACTACAAATCGTTCTATATTTAATGCGGCGCGTCAGTTAATTAAAGACAATAAACTCAATTCAGTATGGACCACAGACTGCAAAGTGATGGCAAAGATTGCAGCTATGGACCACAGACTGCAAAGTGATGGCAAAGATTGCAGCAGGACAGCGCCCATTCCGCGTTCGTGATATGGAGCATGTAGCGGAGCTGAGGGAAAAACATAGTGAGGTATCCACCTACGCTAATGCTGCATCCGAGGCTCCAAGTAACGGCTCAACTACACGCCAGGACGATGGCCAACAAATCACTCATTAATTCACTCAGAATAGTTCCACGAAGATACTGTATAGAATATATTGCCAATTTAACTGCTAAGATAATCCATTCCTCTCAATAATCCGTCTCATGGCTATTCATTCATTCATGATGTGGGTAGTAGGCTAATAGGCTAATAACAACATACTGCCGTAAGTAAGATTATGCTAAGTTTTATTTTATTGAAATATATTTTTTTGAATTCCAGATAAGAATTCAATCCACATTGAGTTGATTGAATGTTAAGTAAGATCATATACGGCTTCCTTTTTTACATATTTATTTAAAAATTGTATCATTAGAGTATCCGTGAAAAGTACGCAACTCAAATTGAGTTTGTTTGAAATATGCCGGAAAGTAATAACTAGAGTTCATATAGTAATAACTATCTAGAGAGATTAGGTTCATTTTCATTTTTATGCATAAATAAACATAATCAGAAACATAGATATCTTTCGAAGATAGCTTTCGGGAATGGCACCAAAAATGTATTTTCATTCTATTTTTTCTCTTATTGTTATCCTATAACTTGCCTTATTCTCAATATAGGTACGGAGTACAAAGTTTTTTATTTTTATTTTACATTTTACACTAATTTATCTTTGGAATGTAAAGATAAACAAACATTTTAAATTAAGCTGGTCGCCTTAAATATGCCTAACAACTTGCTAAAGAGGTAAGATTAATTTTTATTTACTATTTCCATTTCAAAGTATCGGTTTTCGTGTATTCTACTGAGTTTGGTAATGATATTAGAATAATTTTTTTATTTTTCTGACAGCCTGAAGAGAGAGAAAATAGGAAATTGTTCTCTTTAACTTAAAATACTCCACAATAAATTTCTTGAAATCTGCTTCGATAATACATTATTTCCGTTCTGAGTATATTGTAACTGAGATCTATCTGGCAGTACATTTTATTATCACAAATCTTGTCTAACAAGTAACAGCAGTATTCTCAATAGATTACTAGGGAATTGTACAAATAGACCCCCCTCAGCTTTGAAGAAAAAATGATCGGTGATAAGATTAAATTGAAAGCTGCAATTCCATTCCACTCTCTCTAGCGCTTATTCATTACGGTACAGTTCAGAGTATGAATACCTTTTATCTAATTCATAGGTAATTCACCGGTATCTAATTTATCATAGTATAAACACAATTATTGTAATAGTGATTAACTGTAATTTATGATGTATGATGATACATAGTTTTTGACTAAGTATTACACATAATCCAATTTTAATTTTATTTGATAGGAGTATTATCTCATAAAATTGGATTATAATAGTCCTATAATATTGAGATAAATGTATTGAATAAATATAAAACAAAACTATAAAGATACATCACATCAACATTTTAAAATAATGGTATTATATTATCTTGACATTATAATAGAGATAGAACCTTACGTTAGGTGTGAACCATTTATAATCGGAATTATAAAGGCTGTACATTTTCGTACTAATGTAATGTACTAATGTATTTTCGTAATATAAATAAAATCCCGGGCCTAGCTCCTTATAAGAAATAAGAATTAGCATCCTATATTATTGTACCATTATATAATTGAAAAATGAGTTAATTTAACGAACCCTACCTTAGGTCTGAACAATTTCTTATCTGAATTTTTTGGCTATAATATTATGCACTAATAATTAAAAATGAATTATTATTAAAAATCACGGGCAAAAACTTCTTATAAGAAATAAGAGTTGGCATCCTGTATTATTATTTTTTATTTTATTATTATTATTTTTTTAAACTAGATTTAAAAATAATAAATTTAACAAAGTCTCTTTTTCATCCACCCACACTTGACATTCATTATTGAAAATGCCTTATCATAGTTGGAAAGTGGGTTGAGAATCTCCCTCTCACTCCACACTGTTATTCTATACCTAAAAATGCATTCGAATAACAAATGGTATAGGTAACTTGTTTATACTTATCAGTTCCATGCTATTAAATTGTATTCTCCGTTGACTAAATTAAGTAGAAGTCTTATATCTACACTATCTAAAAAAACATCTTCATGTGAATCTAAATTGATATTATTAGAGCAATATAAAAATATATATATATGTCTGTGTGCCTACTTTATTGTATTTATAATATTATGTTAAGCGGTAATCCTGTCTGGTGTTTGATGTGAGTTTCAGAGGCTTAATCATTGTTCACATATAAAACCTTAAATTCTCTATAACATAGAATCCTCTGTTGTTTCTTGGGAAAAATAAAAATAAAAATGAATAATATATTACTCCTCTATAAGCATATTTATTGTATGAGTTAAACAGTTTCATACAAGATTGAATTAATACTAACATTTAGATAATTTATTCACATTTCGATCGATTTTTTATTCAACTTGATAGTACAGTAACAACTATCTTTATTATTATCGAAATTATCATTTTTATAATTGAATTATTATGTTGAAAAACATTGATTGGACTTCTGCAATTCATTATCGGACTATAAGTATGTAGCCTATATATTTATAAGCATCTAAAGAGATAATAGAATAAAGAAAGAATATATTACTCTTTCTCACTGATTTGGATACTGTTCATGATATTAGTCAGATGAGGAGGAAATAAATAAATTATTCATTTTCAAATTAATCATGAATATACAGTAGTCACTAATGATAATTTTTACTATATTTATTTATTTTTTTTATTAGAATGGAGCATCACATGCCTTTGTCTCTCGCAAAAGTTATTATTTTGAATCGGCTAGGCGGCACGGCTTGTCGTTGAATTTTAAAGAACAATGAGTGATCCAATGGAGCCAATTGATGCTTCTCCAATTGAATGCACTGAGTGCGCGGATATTAATGATTTTTCTTTAAAATTTCCTACTTCAACTTCTAAAAGGAACAGGGACAAGGCGAATTTCTCAATTATTCATATGAACATAAGAAGCTATAGAAAGAACATAGATGAATTCATATTAGTTCTAGAAAGTCTCAAGCATCGCTTTGACTGCATTGTTTTGACCGAGGCATGGCTCAGTGACGAGAGTGACCTGTTGGATGTTGAGGGGTATAAGCTCCTTAGATCCTACAATTATCTAAATCAATGTGATGGCGTAGTAGTCTACATAAACAGTGAGCTATCAGCTTCTTGCAGGGAGTTACAGCTGGGTGGTGTGGCCACCTGTCTAACCGTTGTGTTTGACTGGGAGGGTACACCCTGTGAACTTCTCGCAGTTTATCGAAGCCCAAACTCTAGCTTTCCTCTATTCTTGAATGCTCTTGATTCCCATCTTAAAGCTACAACAGAAAGCAATAGGAGAGTCCAAATTCTAGCTGGGGACATAAACTGTGACATCCTATAGGATCCATAGAGGAGAGATACATTGATATATTGAGCGATGCAGGATTAACAGCCTGTGTTGATAAAATTACTAGACCTGCTAGTGGAACTTGTATTGACCATTTTTTTGTTAAATTTCCGCACTCCTTTAATGTTTCAAGTACTATAGTTCAAACTGCCGTTACTGACCACTATGTAATATGCATGAATTTAACAAAAAATATTAGAAAATCATTTCCATACAAAAATGGTGACTATTTCCCAAAGATTGACTGGCAAGGTATCAATAACGACATTTCTTTGCATAATTGTTCTATCTGTGATGAAATAGACGTGAGTGTGGCAACACGTCTTTTCACAGAAACTCTTCAGAGAACGATAGAAGCTAATACTAAAATGGTCAAAGTTACAGCAAAAAGCAGTAAATTGAAGCCCTGGATTAGCCTGGGTTTAGTCCAATCAATCAGGCACCGTGACAACTTAAAAAGAAAGATTGAATAGACAACCTTTCAATGCAACCCTAAAAAATCAATTTATTCAATACAGAAATAGACTACAATCTTTTATCAAACAAGTGAAATATAATTACTACAAAGACAAAATAAACGTAGTCTCTAATAACCCTAAAAAATTTTGGGCAACGGTGAATGAAGTCTCAGGTAGACCAGCTAGAGAGCATGCATTTCCAGTCAATGTGTTCGTTCGGGATGGGCGGATTCCAGCTCTGCAGACTGCTACCGAAGTTAGTAATAACTTGAATCAGTTTTTCGCCTCAGTGGTAAAGCGCTTGGCTGATTCTTTGACTCCTCTCGGTGAACCTGAAATAAATGATTCCAATCATGCTGCTGAATCTGTGTTTGAGTTTCAGCTGGTTACTCAAGAAGATCTCAAGCAGGTGATCGATAGCATGAGAGGGAATAGTGCCCCTGGCCATGACTGTATTCCAGCAAGAGTAATTAAAGACAACGTCCATACCCTCATAGATCCCATCCAACATTTAATAAACTTAAGTATCCAGACAGGTAGATTCCCAGACATGCTCAAAATCTCAAAAGTGATCCCAATATATAAATCAGGTACAAAAAATGACTACACCAACTACCGTCCCATTTCCCTTCTGCCTATAACTTCAAAGATTCTAGAAAAATGTGTAAAGACCCAGTTAATGCAGTACTTGAACCATAATAATATTCTATCCACGACACAGTATGGTTTTCAAAAATCAAAAAATTCCTCAGATGCTTTATTTGATTTATCTAAATATATAGCAGATAACATTAAAACAAGAAACAAATTAATGATAACATATCTAGACTTAGCAAAAGCTTTTGACTCGGTTGATAGAGAGAGGCTATTGCTGAAGCTTGAAACGGTTGGAATCAAACAGACTGCTCTACTATGGTTCAAGAGTTACCTGAAAGACAGGGTCCAATATGTCCAGATCAATGAAAGTAGAAGTGGTTTGGAAAAAGTTGATTACGGCGTTGTTCAGGGAAGTACCCTTGGGCCAATCCTTTTTCTAATCTACATCAACAATCTTCCTTTACTTGACATCAGTAGTAGAATCTTTTTATTTGCTGATGACACAGCTGTAGTCTCAACTGGGAAACAGTGGGATGATGTATTAAAAAATGCAACTTCTGATTTGGCCAGAATAAAGAGCTGGTTTGACCACAACTGCTTAACAGTTAATATAGGGAAAACCAAATACATGCCTATCAAAACCCAAAATCAACTAGATCCAGGACCAAGGGACTTAATATTTCATTCATGTAGAGATCCAACATCTATTGTCTGTAATTGCTCTAAACTGGAAAGAGTTGATCAATACAAGTACCTAGGTATTACAGTTGACTGTAGTTTGAGTTGGAGTCCGCATATTCAGTTTGTGAAGCAGAGACTTAGAAAGTTACTGTATGCACTCTCCCAGCTAGGTCAGGTTCTATGTAAGGCACAATGTAAAACTGTATACTTTGCATACGTCCAGTCCATCATTCAGTATGGCATTCTTGTTTGGGGGGGACTGCCGGCATCTCTCTTGGAGCCACTTGCAGTGTCGCAGAGACAGATTATCAAAACGGTTTTGAAAAAGGAACAGCGTTATCCAACAACTCAATTATTTACAGATTTTCCGGTTTTAAATGTAAGACAACTCTACATATAATCCTTACTTATATACCTTGAAAACAATAGACATAACTACCCTACCTGATATAGAGTCAACTATGGCATTGCAACACCGCAAGTGGCCCATGGATTGGAACTGAGAACCCCTTACTATCTGGCTCAAATGTTGTACAGAAATCTGCCGGCTGAGATAAAATATAGTTTGGATGTTTGCAGTGTGCCTGTCTTCAAGCGTAGGGTAGAGGGGTGGCTCCACCGCCTTGGCTGGGAATTGTCTGAAAGCCTGCTTCGGTCCATCTACTGGCATTAAAGTAACCTAACCCTACTATAATGCTTCTTGGTTTATCATTTTATTCTTCATTCTTTTAATATCGAGACATCTTTTTTCATACATTCTATTTTTACTTTTTCATTTAAATCGTACCTGGAGATCATCTAGTCCCTTTTCTGCTTCTATCATACACAATATGGAGAATATTGATTTATTTTTATTTTTCCAATAATTAATTATTTATTTCTTTCTTTTAATTAGAATAATTTCTATGTATTTATTAACTGTATGCAACAAAATTGTTATACCAATTTTATTTTTATTTTAGTTTTTATTTATATTCAAAGCCAATACTTTTATAACATGTATCTTAGAAGTCTTATTACAGGCTACCATGAACTCACCCCTACACTCAGACGGATAGTCTTGTAGGGGTATTCCGGTAACTATGTAAAGTGAATTTTTATTTTCCTGTATGTAATTTTTTTCGGAATAATAAAGATTATTTGATTTTGATTTTGAAGGAACTTCAATAAGAATTATTAGAATGGTTAATTGAATTGTTTATTGAACTCTATTTTGAATGAAAAATCGAATTTAACAAAATGAATAAGGAATTTATCAAATATCAGGTCAACGGGTCAACCCACAAATCTTGGGGAAAGAAGAACAAATCAATTTGAACAGTTATTCTTTTAAAACAAATTTAAACCTTCAAATTACTTTTTAATACATTGCTAACCTGCTACCGGCTAACGTTAAGGCCTCGGTCAAAGTTCTACTAATTAAATTAAAATTTGAGCTAGAAAACTACAACAAAAGTTTGGCACTCACCATAATCATTTTTGAAACACAAGATACACAAGCACTTCCATACTCCACTCAACTGAAACTATACATACTCTCAAACTGAACTAAACGCCTTATTTTACTTCTAATTTATTAACTCTAACACTTTAATTTAAATAACACTCAAAGACAAATCAAACTGATAATGAACTTGCAAATTTAAGAATTTTGCCCCTCTGAATGGAAAGCTCCCATTCAGAGAGCTTAGGCATTTTCACCACTACATATTTCGATGATTACTCGGCCGTGTCTTGTATAGAACTCTCGCTTTTGCACTCAAAATTTTCCCCCTCCAACGACACCCGGTCGCCTGCACGAGCGCTGAGCCTATCTTAAGTGGAACAACCAAAATTCTGAAAAGGTCAATGTTCATACAATTCCTAAATATAGTAGCTTTTTCGACATGAAATTGAAACTGATACTTGGAAAATGCACGAAAATTGCACTAATTCTGACAGCTAAGCAGCAAGTTAGCAATTTCGTTAAACTAATCAACATTAACAATGCAATATATTCTTCTTTTGAAAATCAAAGTTCATGTCAAAATTCTGTTTAACTCTATTAAGTTCAATAACCTGAGAAAAAATAATCTACTATACACACATAAAATTAAAACTTCAAAAATACAACTCATTTTTCATCATATTACAATTGTTTTGTACAATTCTGAAGTTCTAAAAT
>CM029546.1:33746498-34035182 GCA_017141385.1 Sogatella furcifera
CCATCATTAACTCGATAACGATGCATTCCTAGACACCCTCTTATAAGATGTATTTTTATATTTGCTTGTAGAATCAGCTCCCGTTCCCGAACCCGAAGTGCCAATAACTTTATTAAAATCATCCAGACTTGTCATAAATATTTGATGAATGAATAAAACTACAATAGTGATTTTCATAAATACAGAAATGCAGGGCTTTTGTTTCGAAAAACAGTAGTCATTGGATTCGCGCTAATAACACATATCAAGAAAAAGTTTTGGGCTAACGCCTGTTTTTTCTCTCCTTTCACTGTATCAATTTGATGAAATAAATAAATAAAATAAATATAGTTACAAAAAAAGATCAACTAGATAAAATCCTCACATCCATAATTTTGATACCGCGAAGTGCTTGATACAATATTTACCAAAAATTCAAGGTGATGCTAGGGATTACAAACTCATCATATACCATATACGTACCTACATGGTAGGTTCCAAACCTATGGGAACGCTTTCAAATCTGCAATGTAATTCTTAGTAATAACAGACCGCCTATCACCAGTCTACTGCTTTTCACCTTTGCTCTTACAAATTTCCTATTTTTCGTAGCATGTTTTTGTAGTCGAGTGAGGGAACCTAGTTCATCCTTCGCTGGATCCAGCAGAGGTTCCCAAGTTTCTTTAGAATTTGAATACAAAATCTTGAAAAATGATTATTACACAATGCAGGCCTACTATAGAAGATCGGCCTTTTCCATCGCCTTAGAAGCCGACCTCCTGGATTAGGGGGAGGACAGTATTCAGATATACATACATACTCTAACTATACCTATAGGCTTGCTATATTCTATCAAACAACTCTGGATTAGAGGGCTGCATGTGGATTTTTTTCTAGATTTATGGGGTGAAGTTGATGAGGGTGAGCAAGGTGTTTTTCGTGGGAGCCCGCGGAATCATAATAGATGGTAATGTATTATCTGCTTGTCACTGAATGGCAGGTTTTCTGAAAGAACAGAGTTTCAGTTTCATGTTTCCCATTCTTTGGTTGGATGGTATAGCCTACTGTACCGCATGTAGTCTTTTGGAGGGAAAGCAAGATCAGGTAGTGAGCATTTGGAACCTTGTAGAATATAATCTATTACTATACAATGCAATTTCTATAGCGTGGTGAGGCTGGAGAATTGGAACTTGGGATCGTCAGGATGCGAGGATTTTTTTCTGTTGCAGCAGCAGTGGCCTGGAATAATCGGCTCAAAGCTCTGGCAGCTAATAAAGTTCTTGGGCACCTGTCCGCACCTGCCACGCCCGTCCCCGTCCTCGCCCCCGCCACCACCATGCCACGGCCTCTCTTTTTCTTGTCAACACGTCACCTCACCGAGTGGTCGGCATCATCTTTGGAAATTGGAGTGCACCAAGGCATATTATAGAGCAAATTATGTATTCTACTACACAGTATACTCCTTGAGGTATTAATTATTCGTGGTGTAGGAATTCCAGAAATCCTATGATTTCTATTCTATGAATTTCTATATGATAAGATATAATAAGAATCATAGCACAGAGGACGTAAATCGATGACGATTATTTAACGTTCTCTGTGATCATAGTATCTGAGCTCTGAAGGTGCAAAGCACAGTTTGCCAGTTTTTTATATCTCTACTCTACTTTATAATTACTCTATAGCCTACTCTTTAATTGAAATCTTGCATTAAATTTTAATTGAAAATTTACTTTCGAGTCTGCCCGTTTGCTCTGTGGTGACCTCGTTTTCCTGTATAGAATCGAGAAAAATCAATTATTTCACTTAAATCGGATACCGTACTGTTTCTACCCTCAACAGTTGATTATAAAAATATTATTTTTTCATGAAGAGCTTGATACTTTATACAGTGTTTCCTTTTTTATATCATCAAGATCTACACTTATTTTAATATAAAATTTAATATTGTTAAAAGTACCTGTTTGAAAAATGTAACTTGATCAATATAGAATTTGATACCACCTTAGAATGAATTATACCCACCTCATACCCATAATTTATGCATACTCTACTATGAACAAAAGGTAGAACACATATGGCTCTTTCCAACCAACTAGCACTCTATGCAAATGATGAAGTCGATTACTAAATAAAGATATCAGGAGTGAAGTGGGGCTGGGTCTGGGACCTGTATATGGTGTTTGTACAAGTGCCACGTGTTGTCAGTGGAGTGCTCCAAGACTGTAACTTCATGAGAGCTGTTGTTATTGACCATTCAATACTCGTTCTATTCAAAAACAAAACTTATTCATGAGTCACACACAGTCCTCGCTGTGCCTGTCAATGAATAGAAATTTATGTCTAGTTGTCTGCTCGTAAAATGGAGAAGGCAATGAATAATGTAGGTATAATACACCAAGCAAGCCTGTCTTCAACTTGGGAAAGTTGGTATGGCGTGAAAATTAAGACACAAGTCACAAGTTGTGTTTCTTCAGTTCACTGATTAACTCTGCCCACGGTCTTCAGAATATTATTACAATGAGAGAAAATACATTGAAATTGAGAGAAAATTTGTAGGGTTGTTGCGCCTACAAGCTTTATAGAGCTTGCATTCGAAACTCGTCAACTCTCAATACGAAAACGTTTTCCTTGTTGGAAAAAGGGAGGTGACGTTTAGTGCTGGTGAAAAATGAAAAATAACTGATTGAAAATCGTTTTACTCAATTGTTTAAAACATTTTGGTCTAGAATAAATTTTTCATAAGTGGATATTTTTATTTCGCTACAATTTGTTTCTTAGTTATACTTACTCTATATAGGCCTATACCGGAACTTGCGTACTTCAATGTTTTCTTTTTGTCTAGAGCTACTATAAATTCAATGTTGATTATCCGTCAATTCACACTTGATATTGCCTCCTAGGAGAGCGAGACATTGTTGAGTTTGATTGTTTGAATAAAAAATACTATAAAAGTTTACTGTTATTTTGATTTTTATCCATGAATGTATTTATATACGTGTATGTGAACTACATGTATGCAAATACATTACTACATCTACATGTACTTTTATCCATTTGTGTATACTAACATGTTTATCAGTTTATGAATCATAATATTAATTATGTACTGGAATCATGGTGTTAATTATAGTACAAGATAAAGTGTACGTATATACCGTTTGTGGAAGTTGAGTGGATGAGAGTAGTGCAAAGATATTATCATACATCAAATAGCACCATACTTATATGATCTATAATATATCACTCAACATCAACTTGAAAAATATCATATTAATTTATATTAATTTTGACAAAAATTGCATTTCCGGGTGGCGGAATGTTCTTATTGGCAACTGATATCATTTTGTGATATTTATGGTTTCTGACAAAGCCAGAGGTGCCCATCCCCCCCATGGACAGAAGCGCAAATCCCCCATTTTCAACTGCTTCAACCACCCCCCCACTTTGAACTTGGTAACCTGATCTCTCCAGATCAGTCTCAACAGCGTTCAACAGTCTACATACGAAAGAAAAAATATATTTTCCCATACAAAATTAAGTTATCTCAAATGAATTTCTGATGTACGAAAATTGAAGAAGTTCTTCAAAGGAATAGAATAGAATGAAATTTATTGTAGCCTTATCTGAGGGCATCAGATAAAACACAAGCGTCAAATAACAAATACAATATTTCATACAAAGTACAAAGATATTAGTAAGTAGCACTGTCAAAAAGCTATCAATATCCTATATCACATGAATTTGAAACTTATCTATATCTATAAAAGTAACTTAATAAACCTACATATTCCGAGCTAACATATAAAAATCTTCTATTTTGTACAAAGGATTGGTAGCCAAAAAACGTTTGATATGAGGTTTAAACATTCTATCCTCCATATTCCTGAGGCTTTTTGGAAGTGAATTGAACAATTTGATGGAAAAGAATAGAAACGTTTTTTGTGTACTAGAATAGGTATATCGATAAGTACTCAATTTGCCTCTATTTCTAGTGTAATGACTGTGGACCCCCTGTTCTACAAACTGTTCCAGATTCTCCTTAGGCTCAGATAAATTAGGCTCTGTTGAACAAACATTGAAGGCAGAGTCAATATTCCCAGAAGCCTAAACTGCTCTTCACACCGCGATCACTTGGGTAGGCCACACATCAGACTGATAGCCTTTCTCTGAATTCTAAAAAGTCTGTTACTGTAAACCCTAGAACCCCAAAGTATTGTGCCATACGACAAATAGGAATGGATGTGAGCATAATATATCACCTTTAAAACATCCAAGCTAACACAAGACTTTAACCTTCTAATCAAGAAGATTCCCTTATTCAGCTTACCGGCAACAATGTCAATATGCTGGGATCAATTCAGGCATGTGTCCAGGGTGAAGCCCAGAAACTTTGCTTCTTTCCTCTCATTCATGATGATCAAGTCCTGAACCTTGTCAGAGTTAACACATAATAAATTAGAATTGCACCAGCTCTCAATCGACTCAGCCAAGTCCTGGGAAGCACAACTCAAGGAAACTACTGTAGGCAAACTCAGCGAAAGACACACAAATCATCAGCAAACAAATAACTTCTGGCTGGAGGGTTTACAATTGTTGGTAGGTCATTTATATACACAAAAAATAGAAGGGGTCCCAGAATAGACCCCTGAGGTACGCCATGAGAGACAGGTAGATACCCCGACTCAGATCCCTCAAAAGCAACTTTCTGGAATCGATCCCCCAGATAGGATTCTATCAGTCTCGGAGATCTATCCTGGAAGCCATAAAATGAAAGTTTATCAAGCAACAGTCTTTGAGAAACAGTGTCAAATGCTTTTTACAGGTCAAACAATTTGGTCTGAGTAAATTTCTTGTTCTCTAAAGACTTCAGACAATCCATGTACAGATCAACTGCTGCTCTGACTGTGTTTCTCCCAGTCCCATATCCAAACTGAGAATTGTTGAAAAGATTGTTTCTTTCAAAGTATTCAACAATTTGGTCGTTTAAAACCTTTTCAAATACTTTTGAAACAGTAGTGGTTATATTTATAGGCCTAAAATTATTATAGTTAGATCTACTACCTTTTTTATGTATGGGTAGAACTTTGTTCAACTTCAAGCTCTGTGGAAAGATGCCTTCAAGGATTGAACTATTGACCAAATGTGTAAGAGGAACAACAATGTAATCAAGACTGAGTTTGAGCATCCTTGGACTGATTTCATAGACATCTGCACTATCGCTCCCCTTCATTTTCCCAAGTATGTTAATTATGCCTTCTGTTTCAACCATTTCAAATTCAAATCTTTTTTTTGAATTGGCGCGCAGTAACCAGTTTTCAATAGGTCCATTGCACTATGAATGGAACCTTTACTTTCAACTTCAGCTACAATTTTATCAATGTTTTCTATAAAGAATTTGTTGAACTGATTTGAGTTTAAAAAACTTTTCTTAATTATTGATGTTGATTTACTGTGTTTTTTTATTATATCCCAAATTGCCTTGCTCTTTTTTCTGGATTCAGTAATTTTTTTGTCATTTTGTGTCTTTCTTAAATTCACCACCATGTTCTTAAATTCTTTTTCCTAAGTTTGTAAAGTATCTTTATTTCATCATCAGTGTTGAGATAAACGTCGTAGAGCAGATCACACATATTCTTAATATTTTATTAATTCAGCACTGTAGATTTTGCTTGGCTTAGGAGCTGTTGACTTGAATTTTATGTTTCTCATCGGAAATGCCAAGTCCACAATATTCTTCAGCTTACTCAGGAATGAGGAGGTTTTTGATACTAGATTGTCATCTTTATAAAGGTCCACCCAATTTATTTCTTGTAGCAGATTTTGAAAGAAATGTATGTTGTCACTGCTCATGTGTCAAATAGTTTTGGTTTCCATGAAATTTCTTCCTGAGTGCTTAGAAACAAATCTAGTTCTAAATTTTAGAGCCCAATGATCTGAGAACCATGTCTTTTCAACCTCACATGTAAAAGAATGTTCTCTTATTGTGGTAATAATATTGTCAATACAGGTTCCCCCATTAGATGAACTAGGCCTAGTAATATTGTTGAAACTAATTGTCAATCCAAATGAAACAAATAGATCCTTCAAATCCTTAATATTATTGTCATCTCTATATATAAAAGCAAAATGGCACTGATTCATTCATTCATTCATGAGTTCATCACCAGAACTAAAAATCTACTGAACCGAATGCGTTCAAATTTGGCAGGCATGTTCAGTTGGACGTTTAGACGCGCGCTAAGAACGGATTTTAAAAACATTTCAGGGATACACTAAATATTTGAGTTTTTCTATAGTTTTTCGGCGTTTTCTTCATTTTTTCGAGAACCAATTGGTAGAAAATGTTGATATTCGGTGGGCAGGTTTAGATAAGGTCTAGAAATGTTTTTTTAAGATATTTATCTACGGGCGTATTGGAAAATTACTATTTCAGTTTTACAATTGAAATCGAAATGACTTCCATTTCAAAACGGAATCTTAGAACCGTGTTGTAATGAACGTTTTTCAATACAGGAGGAACTTTACAATACAGTCCAAATTCCACTTTATGATACATTCCTTGTTTTGTTTTGAAATCAGATGATAAAAAGTAAACAGTGTTCAACTAACCTCAAAATCAAAACAGCGACTGGGATTGAGTAGCCTACCAGTATTTTTTCATCAATATTTCAATTTATGTATTTGAATATTTAATTAATTTAAATAGTCCAAAGTTTAATATACTAATATATAATAGTTAAATATACTTATAACTTTGTTAGTGAATATGTTAATAACTTTCACTTTTACAACAGCACTCACGATTTTGTTGCTTGTTGAATGCGTTTTGTGGTTCTGACTGATATGTTATTTTTAACATATTTAACAAGTAATAAGTTGATTATCATAACAGTTCAAGTAGGATGAAGACAAAAGAAGTTGAATAAACAACGGTATGTTGATTTTTATAATAGCGTACACTTACAGATAGCTTGATACTGGTGGTCTATAGCTTGATACTGGTCTGATACTGATAACTACACTGGTGGTCGTGTATAAAACGGTGTATAAAATAGTGTATGCAACGGTTGTATTAGGCCTTTATAGCATTCGTGAGATATTTAGAGCACTCGCTTCGCTCGTGGCTCTAACTTACCTCTCACCTCTTACTTATCTATCTCACCTCATGCTATAAAGGCTCCCATTATACAACCGTTGCATAAACTACTATTTGGAAATCCGTTCAAGATTACGCCAGTAATCAGGTTTTCAAAATTTTAGATGTATTGCGGGTTGCATAAGACCATCTTCCGCCTTGATAAGACCAATCCTTAGTGTAAATTCAATGATTCAGCGAGATTATGGATGGAGTAATTCAGAAGATATTGAATCAAGTTTCAAACTATGTCCGATATACTTCCCAAGGTTACGCTCGATATTAGCGTTTTACTATTTTTCGGAACTTTCGGAGTTTTTCTTAGATTTTCCGAGAACAAATTGGCAGAAAACAGTGGCGCCGACTTTGGGGGGGCAAGGCACTTTCTGCCCCCTCAATAATCACTCAGGGGGGGCAATGCGTGTATTTTGCCCCCCCAATATTCATAGATTACTAGAGAAATTTTCATCTATTCTTTGAGTATCAATTATCAATAAGTAGGCCTATTGAAAGAATATTTTTCGCCATCATCAATTCCAAATAGCTTAAATGAAACCAATTTTAAACAATGGTCTAGCTATTTTTATTATATTCACAACTGGAAACTGAACTATGATAGTGTGGAATGATATAGGCCTACTATTATTATTTTGAAATACTACTTCCACATTGTCCACAAACCATAGAAATAGACGATCAGTCTCCTGTTTATTATTTGCATTACCCAGCTAGGCGACTGGGCTTAGATTGTTATAGCCGCATATGAGTCGTTAATTGCAACATTTTACAAGAACTTCATTCTTAATTAATTTTTTAATGTAAACTCAAAAACACAAATCAAATACAAAATCTAGATAAACATAACAAACTACACAATAATGGAACTAACATTCATAGCCAGAATTACTCAGTTTTCAGTTCCACTAGTGAGAGTGGTGGTTAGCACATAGTACATCTATTCGTGTTTCATGTATTTCGTGCGATTTTTTTTATATCCGTTTATTAACGTTATGAGTGGAAATTGTAAAAATTCTAATTAAAAACGAACTAGATGTATATTATGTGTGAGTTGGATGCAAATTTGCCTTCAACCTACATATCAGAATAAATTCAGTACCTTAACTATTGACCTTAACCTATATTAATTTTTATTTCTAAATATTTTTTTCGTGTTCAAAATTGGAGGAGAAACTTGATTCATTTACTACCGAGTATCACGATTATAATGGCCAATTTGAATTAAATTAATGATAGGGTAATAATAATTATAGGGAATTCAAAGTAGTTGAATGGATCAGATTATCTCTACATTACAGAATTCAGCACGAAATCACATGCAAAGATGCAGTCTCACTGCTTGTGTATTCTCACAACCCCCTCCCCCATCCTCGGATGGCACCCCCCCCCCTCTCATTAAAATCTTCAGTTTGCCCCCCCCCAATATTTTGATGGAGTCGGCGCCACTGGCAGAACATGTTGAAATTTGGTAAACAGGTCCAGATTAGGTCAAGAAATGCTGTGTTCAATAAATTTCAAATCCCTTCTGAACGGAATTTGCAGTTTGTCTCAGCTGACACTGGAAGAGGTTTTGCAGGCGAGCGAAGCGAGCCTGTTTGATTCATACTTCCGACACTGGCGGGGGTCCAGGGGGCGGAGCCCCCTGGCTAGACGGAGAAGGCGAGCGAAGCGAGCCTGCCGGCTAGTTACCTATAAAATCATAGTTAAAATCAGCGTTTTATCCAGAAAAATGTTAATATCTTTTATATGCAATATCTTTTATGTGATCTTTTATTGATAGGCTAACTTATATTTTTCACTATGCCATTGATTAAATGCGTCTTCATCAATTGCTTTATTCTACTTTCAGGTAAATTACAAAATATTAGCATCAATCAGACATAATTTCAATCAAGGATCTAAAAGGTTTTAATTCTATAGGATCTATAAAATTGACAAAGTTTAGAATTAGATACAATCATGATTTATTGATATGAAACTGTCACAAAATGGTGTAGATAGTGAAACATTTTTATAATTCTTTTTTGTTGAAAAATTATTGATGTAGTCAGTAGACCCTAAATACTGTATTAATTAATTGTGCTAATCAATACTAAAATCAATAACGTCAAAATTAATCCTACCAATGAAACTTATAAACAATGGTAGCTTTCAATCAACAGTGTTGAAATGTCAAGCTGTCGTATTTATCAGACTACGCATGGTTTGTTACGGAAGTACTATTGATAAGGATCAAGCAACTACTAACCAACCCTAATTGACAGCGGTTCTGTCTTGAAGAATGTCAGATGACATAATGAGCAGGATTAGGATCGGTTGACAATAGGCTTTGACAGACATTTACTTCTATCCGAAGAAAAGGGATTTTTGGATGAGTGGTCAAAGTATTCTTGGAGATTTCGAAAATAGAAAGCGCCACTCAGCACCCTCACTAGAAAGCGGAATATTAGTCTGCTTGAGGACACTGTCATTATACTGTAGCACATAACATTGAACATAAAAGGGAAAATTTCAAAATTAATTTATAAAACGCTTTCATTCAACAAGATTCAACTTTTAATCAACAAGAGAACAGATTGGTTTTGATAAACTGCCAACATACAATAAAAATAACAACAACGACAACCAGCGATAATAGAATATGAGATAATAGAATATATTTCTATATTCTATTCTCTCTGACGACAACATAGAAGCTGAAGCCTCTTTTATGAAAATGTAGCATCCCAATGAATTTCATGCACAGGAAACCCCGGACACACGCTAGACGTGAATGTTGCACCAGCAACATTAAAACTTACATGTAAGTATTATGTTTTCAAATGAATGAATTTATGGAGAGGAAATTATGAAATAGGATTGTGGCGTGGGGTCAGTTTCGATTGGCATCCGGGATGTTGATTGCTGAAAAGTTTTTTCTTCTTTCCAATAGGACAACTATTGGTAGTATTGGCCGAACCCGAACGGCAACCTCCAAGTTATAGTAGAATCGATTGTAAGTTTATAAGTGATTGTAGCCTAATTGACAGTCGGGAACTTGGAAGGTGAGTAGGCTAATGAAATAGTATGTGAAAGTCCCTCTTATTCGATGAGGGTGGAGATCCGGGGGAGAAAAATCGGTATGGCAATCTTGATAGAAGAGTTGATATTCCTCGTTGAGAGAAAATGTGTGAAGCATGGGCGTACGCAGGCAGGGGCAGAGGGGGGCAGCTGCCCCCCTCTAGAAGTTGACATCATTTTTTTTTGTTTTCAATAAATTCAGAAATAAAATGAATTAGATAAAAATAGTTCTGTAATGAATATTATAAAATAAAATGAAAATTATTATAATAAAATAAAATAATTTCACAACTGAATTGTATAAAAATTGCGAAGTCACAGACTCACTCAGGGGTGAAACTTCCTTCTGAGTCTCCAATTCAATACGGGAGAAGATCATTAATAATTCCTCATCTTTACTCTTTTAACAGTCATTGGAAGTAAGATTTACAAATCAGAATACGCTTGTTTTCTCTCTGTCACTTCCCCATCCTTTGTAGGGTAAGCCAATAAAACGGAAAAATTTGAATAAGTCACCAACATGGAAAAAATGCAGCCATTTACTGTACAATAAGAGAAATGAAGTTTTTTTTCTAGAAATCAATTGTAGGTCTATTAAGGTAATTCTAATCATCAATCTCTCATGTTTTAGAGGTTTGAATGACTTCACTATCACTTCATATTCAGACGTGTAAGTTGAACAAACTAGAGAAATCTCTAAAAAACCTTTGAACACATCAAAATATTGCTTTTGTTCAACAGACAATACACCAAAGTTCACGCAAATCTGTCCAACAATATGCTCTATGCCTTGGAATGGAGGACGATTCGCGAATTTTCATATTTCATTAATGAATTATGATAAATAATTGATCTTCTCAGTTATTCTCCAATAGAATACATTAAGCACTTGAAGTACGATTACATTTATCCCTCATATTCATAACTAATAAATGATGAAATTGATTTTCTTGAAGAGTTGATGACTTATTCAAATCTTTCCGTTTTACTTGCTAACTCTTTAGGCTATATGTTCTAGGCCTAAGTGTAGGTAGCTCCAGAGAATTGAAAAAACATTTTGAATCTTCATTGTAGTTTCATGAGCTAGAATCCATTACTGTAAAGTTAGAGCTGTGGTATAATGTATTCGAATGAAAGGAAAAAATGAAGAGTTGGATATAGCCTAATTGGAGCAGCTAAATTTTCTTCAAATTAATATTTTTCCAAGTTATACTAGGCATACATTGCTCATTTCAAATGCTTTCCTACCAATCTCAGTAGCTACAGGGAAAAATTATTTTGAAGGCCTACCCTTCGTATGCTTAAGACGGCTCAGTGAGAAGTGGAGCACAATGGTAGAAGAGAGGTTGACGGGATTTCACTTAATGGGAGTCCATCGTAAATAAAAAATAAAAAACAATGACCAGATTGAAAAGAGAGTATTGGATATGTCCTTCGCAAATCCAAGAAGAATGATGTTACTGCATCAGTTCAACTACCTACTTAATTCTATCCTCATTAAGCTATGAATTAATTTACCTTGGATTTTGAATTTACTGAAAATCTTTTCGAAACTGTATTTTGAATTTGAGGTCTCTAGTAATCTTATATCTGATACTAAATAGTTCTCAATAAACTCATACAGAGCTGAATAGCCAGCCATAAATAGTGTTTCAGAACTCCCTTCCAATATTGTGGGGAATTTTTCGTGGGTGAGAAACATACTACAGTATCTTAATATTTTCAAACTGTCCGAATTTTAGGATACATTATTGTCGACTGGTATTTCGAATCAAGCAATATTGTAGAGAATTAAATTTCTAATCAGCTCAGTTACCGTTTCTTCTAGAACGCACCCAAACCTCACAAATCAGGATCAGGATTTAAAGGAGACAGAACAGACAATGAAGGCAGTTTTAAATAGATTGATTGTCTTTTGGAGGATTTCTTAATTATTGTTTGTCTCCTTCAAATCCTTATTTGTGAGGTGAGGTTTGAGTACGTTTAAGACGAAAAAAGAAATGAACTGAATATTTCTTCCGGGATAAATCTCATTCAAGTTTTTTGTGAGGCAATCAACAGGACTTTGAAAAATAAAGCCAGGAGAGAGACGATTTGAAATTTTATAAGGTGATGGCCAATCTCAGATCTCCTATATGTCTCTGAAACCTGGGTACCGAGAAATAAATAATGGAGCAGGTTACAAGTGGCTGAAATGCAATTTTTGAGTGCAGTAGCCTGAAGGGGTGTAGCAGAGAAGATAGAATTCGGAATGTTCAAATAAGACAGAAACTCAACATAATTATTCTCCATGAGGCAGAATATCGGAGACAATAAACAGACCTGGAAATATCATGTTGAATGGATGGAAACAGCCAACATTAAAAACCTGAAAGATTGAATTTGCTTTGAACAATCATTGAACCGAGAAATTGAATCACAAACTTTGTAATGAAATTATTCAAAACAGAATGTGGGGCTTGTTAGTACAAAATACCTTATCTCATATAAATTCATGGAAAATTAATCTTTTCAATCACAAATCATCCATATTAAATTATTAACAATATTATGGTTAATTTATTTTTATTTTTAATTTTTAATTATAGAATGTAGTGAACTGAACAATTTATTATGACTGACCCCCCCTCTTTCTTTGAGGGGGCCTAGAAAGAGAGGGGTGGGGGTGGTCAACGTGAAAGGGAACATGGCTTGCCCACCCCCCCCTGGAAAAAATCCTGCGTACGCCCTTGGTGTGAAGTAAGAAGTAAACGTGATAGAAACAATATTTAGAGAAGGATGAAGCGGGAGAAACCATATGGTGAGTTGCCGATGGTGATGGGAAGGAACGAACGATTGAGACATAATGAGTGAGAAAAGATGAGAAAATGAATCAAGCCATAAAGAAGTGAACGGGAATCAAGCTCTAGATGAATGAATAGAGGAAGAGAGTGGTCGATGTTACGCACATGCATACAAAAGGAGCGGGAAAGGAGAGGAGATAATAATTTCAAAGATAGATATGGAGGGGGCAGGGTTACTGCCGCCATTAAGTGGCGCGGGGGATTCGAATTGAGAGAGGGGAAGTAGAAGAGAGGAAGAACGAGAAAAAAGGAGGGGATTGAGCGAGTGAGCGGGCTGTCATCTCTGGCAACACAACTCAATCGAAAGAGCAAGAGGTTCTTGCCCAGAAGAAAGAAGGGCAAAGGCAGAGAATAGAGGGAGAGAGTGTGTGTGAGAGGGTGGAGAAGTGAGTTGAAAGAAGACACAACCAAACCAGAACCAGGTTCGGCGTGCCATCCCGTACTCATCAAACGTAGGCCGCGCTACAAGGGACTGAACAACCAAAACCCAACCAAGTAACCAGTAGAAGTTGAGCTCTCCTGAGAGTGAGTTCGGTGTGGTTCTCTGCTCTGCTCCGTGCGTGATAAACCTCAGTGATTGAGACATCATCGCGAATCATCCCAACGAAGTTCCTTCGCTTATTTGCTCTTCGTTTCCTCCTGCTGGATTTGAGGCAGCAACATGCAAGTTTTTCAGTTTTCGTTCAGGCATCTTTTGGAAATCTTGGCGGCTTATTTATAGATTGCATTGCCGCCCGGTGTTTATGTTTACTCGTTTCGCTACCAGTGTTGTGCTTGTGTAAACTATCGTTCAAAGTTGTTTTCCATCCTGCTCCTGAATTGATGAGACACGTGTGTGCTGATCGACAGTCACTCTCATGCACCAAGGCCTGCATCTCACGTTAAGGTACAGTAATACAATAATTATCTTTACCTTTACCATTCAATTATAGACTATAAGTTGAACTAAATAGGTTTAGGTTAATCAATATAATGTGTATATTACTGTATATAAAGAATTCCTTCCCTCGGAAGAATTTTATTCATATAGTTGATGAATTCCCACCTTCACCCTTCTACCGTTCCTATAAATTTCGGCCATGAAATCATCGGACATCGGATATGCATTATGCATCGTATGCGTATTTCCTACCTTATACTATTTTATTTGTGCTTTCACGCCAGATTGAACGAACACATGAAAACTTTTTTCGTGAGACAACGCAAAGCACTGGGCATAAAGAAGTCCAATTGGTTTTACTTTGTTTTAGTGCATTTCATTTGAAAAAATGCACTATTGGTCTTGCCCTGACAATCGAAAATTTATGATGTGATATATTTTTTACACGTTTCCGAGCCCCTAGAACACGAATCTTATGTCCGTTCAAATTCATATATATATATATATATATATATATATATTTATATATGTACAGTTTCTTGTTAACACGATAACTCCCGAAGGGCTTGTCGGAGAGCGACCAAATTTTGCACAAAAATCATTAGTGTTAATATCTCGGTCAAGTTCGTTAACCAGCCAAATTGGTCCAAGGGTAGGGGGTGAAATTAGGGGATGAAAATTTTGAAAAATCACTACAAATCGACCAATAACGTGATCGTTTTGAAAATTGGTGGGTATAATACCCTTATTATTCCCTACAATTTGAGCCATCAACTAAAAAAATCCAATCAAAAATGGCAGAGAAAATGGCGAATAACACAATGCCAAAAATTGTGTTTTTCGAAAACGGCGCCTTTGAATTCATACCCTGAATAGCTCATTATAAGTCATATGATTTGAGCCATCATAGAATTGAATTTGAAATGCACTCTTTCCGACCGCCAGTTGCCGGAGCGAATTTTTTTTTATTTTATTTCGTTTTATCCTATGTTCGATGAGCAATCCAATCAGCCAATCCCAGTGATAACCAGATAAGACTAAATGAAATGATGAATCATTTTATTATAACTCAACTTAACTTGTTCCGGTACCTACTATTTTTATTTTTCTTCAATCAGTAATGTCTTATAATCCTTGGCTATAGGTCGAGGAAGAAAGTGGTATTCCTACTCTAATGGTTCACCACGTTTTTAATAAAGAAAAACATGAACTTGATAGATATTAGTAAACGTTAACTTTGAAGTAAACTTACTTTCAATACCGATATGACATGCAGTATTGTAGTTTTTCAGTAAAATTCTACTTCCTAATCTTTACTTATTTACTTCCTAGAAATACCTTCGGGCTGCAAGCTCATGGTCATGGTCAACAGAGAATTTTTATGCTAAGACACATCTCTTCATAGATGAATCAATTATAATGAATTATCACCTCTACTCTAATATCAATAACTTATTATTATTAATAAGTCTGGAAGACTCCAATATTAGCCAACAGAATACAGAAGTAATAGGGTAGCAAGGCACATTTTTTATATTATATTGCTGAAGCTCACTCTAATCTTTGTGAAAGTGGGATTTTTGCAGGTGGCAGGGACACAAGTGAATCTTTTCAATGAGACTCCTGAATTTTGTCTTTATTATTATCATTATTATTATTATTTAGAGATTCGAGGGTCTGTCCAAGCAAAGAAGACCCCCCTCTGGCAAGATGGGAAAATGACTCAAGCTCGGTCAATATTGGTTAAAAAAATTATCAATTTGATATCAAATTGTAGGAAACAATTTGATGTACTATCAAGACCACATTTATAATTCTTGAACAAATATTGACCAAGCTGGAGTAGCCTTATTCTTCCATATTGCCAGAGGGTCTTCCTTGCTTGGACAGACTATATCAAGGATGAAATATTATGGTTCAATCATCAGGATGTCGACATGAACTGCATGAATCCTCCACCAAACTCTTGATTGAATACGTTACCGTACCGATTGGATCTTATGGCTGTTGGATGTATTTGTTAATAATTATTTATTTCAATAATTCAATGTGAATTATAATTGTTAATGTAAATTAAGTTCAGTTTTCCTTCTCGCCACATCGTGTCCTCAAAGCTTCGCATAGTCTTCTGCTGGATGCGACTGTATTAATTTGGACTAGAGTATTGCTTTTAGACTCATCTATAGTATTACTATAAGGCTTGATATTATTTAGACTGTACCGGTATTAATTTTTAATACGACTGTATTCAATTTTCTTATAATCTAACGTTAAAGCATGATGGGTAGTTGGATACCGTACCCATTTACTAAAGATAGTTCTGGAGTTTAAGTTGAGGCTTTTATTCTAAAACGTGGAAACTACCTCTAGCAACAAGGCCGATACATTGGAAGAGTATGAAGACGAGCATATAATTATGATCAATTGAACTTACCAAAATAGGAAACTACCATCGTGAATCCCCAAAGAATAGGAAGAAAACTGGACGACAGCTATGGAGAAAATTCGACTGGCATCCTTGAATCTAGTAACATAAAACCTATTCATAAAAAGAAAAATTCAGAAGTAAATTCATCCGGCCTATTACAAAGTTACTTAATTTATTGAAAGTTGTGAAGTCTATGTACAGGTACCTAGTCTACTCCGGTAGATAGCCTATACTCACCTGTTGATTGATTGAATTGAGTGAATTAGAACGATTCATATTATTAGATATTAGATTATATAGCATGAGCAACTAGGTAATTTCAATTTAAATTATAAATATAATTAAGTTCTAATTAAAATATTCTGGATAACAAGTGGAGTTTTTTAATTGGGTTGGTAATTTCGAATCCATGGAATGAAATCTATCACAAAGAAAGCTCGCATGCAGTCAGCAATCTGGTCTCTCGTGCTTTGTCGCTAATTAAGCTGCAAGCAGATGTTGAAACTATGGTCAACTAATTCATTAAATTGCGCCCATCTATCATTTGAAACTACATTCATCAGTAGCCATATTCCTATAACTATATTCCTGCACTGGACGAAGAAAGAAGCAATTAGGACTATCTGGAATTAATGCTCTGATATTAGTAGACTAGTTTAGAGGCTTGCTCGAAGATTTTGAAGTGTAGTCTCGCCGCTCTATTTTGGTCCTCTGTTTTCTTATTGTACTGCTGCTGCTTCCTTACCATATTCGTCTTCGTATCACCGAGGCACACAAACTGATTCGAAAACATCAGAGAAGATCTTGAAATCTAAACAGCTTGAGAAAACACACCAGCCCAAGCCAACTTCTTTGGAGAAGTACTTAATCGAGCTCGTAGTTTCGAATATAATAGTCCATTCTGTCCTCCTACAAGATTTATTCCAATTTTTCATCGTTTTCAAACAAAAATCCTTGGTATTCTTAATTTAAAATCGAACCGTGAAAATGATATTTTAAATAATAGGCTGATTCACACTTCTTGTAAAATACAGTAAAAATTTGTTTTCAACAACCATTCCACTGATCATCAACAGATAATTTATTTCCACTTATCTTCTTTATTCTTTATTATCCTACTATTTGGTAAGTTGAATAAGAATATATAGATAAGTAGAATACAGTAGGCCTAACTTATATAGATAATCAGAGTAAAGAACTTTAAAACAGGGCTGTTTAAAATAATTGAAACATAAATAAAAATCAAACACCCTTTTTTTGAAAACTTTAAAAATTATAAAACACACATATTCAACACATTTTTCAACATTGAAAATGGGCTTAGATCCCGAAAAATGTATGTGTGTTTTATAATTTTTAAAGTTTTCAAAAAAAGGGTGTTTGATTTTTATTTATGTTTCAAGATAATCAGAGTCATTTTTCGTAAATGTTCGATTTTTTCTGATTACTGGTAAGGTAACTTACTAATTTACTACGGGTTGTGAAAAGAGCTGAAAGAAAAAGCTCGAATTTTATTGCATTAAGTTATTTAAGTCTACCGAAACGCTTCCACCAAGTTAAAAAAATAACAATGATTCATAAGTGGTATTGACTTCACCTGTTATATTCTTATTTTTATTGTTATTCTTATTCGTATTATCCTGTTATTTCTTTAGCTACCTACAGTAAAAAGAGTGAAAAATCAAAAACTTATTTGATTAATAGATACCACTACTTAACACAGATTGTAAATACCCCTATGGCCCTATTTAAATAGCAGTACGAAATTTGTATCCATAATTCCAGTGAAACCTATATTTCAATCACTCATTTTTTACTGCGGTGCGACTGCAAATAGGTTTATTTTATCACTGTTGAAGCTAGCCTACTGTGAAAACAAATAAGTGAAGTGAAAAAGTTGTCAATTCGTTCCTTATAGCAGGTTTCTGTGAGAATAGTTTTGTATACAGCACACGTTTCGTAATACTTTTTCTGTTTTCAGAACTTTTCATCAAATTCTCTCTTTGTTATTCATCAAGTATAAGTACACTATGTACTCGAGTTTTTCTTCAAGAGCTAATGTGTGTACTGAATTTCGTATCAATTGAACAACCAAACAAAAAATTTTTACCCCTTCCCGTTTTAGGGTAGAAGTGATTGCAAATGGGTGACTGGACCCCATCCTGAGCCAAATGCCAAAACAAAGCTAGAGTTTGTTATTATTTTAATGATAGAAAATCAGCTGGTGTGGCCTGATTAGCATAAAACTGCTGCAAATATTTGCTGCAAACAAATAGGTCACGATTCATTTTTCTCAGCAGCAGCTAGTTGAGATTTCAGTTTCATTTCAGACAGCTGAGTAATGGTGAGAGATATGTAGGCGAGTACGTTAGGCGATATCAGCTGATTTGCTATCATTGAAATAATATTGTACAAAACATTGAATAAAAACAAAACTCTCGCTTTGTTTTGGCTTTTGGCTCAGAATGGGGTCCAGTCACCCCTTTTCAATCACTTCTACCCTAAAACGGGAAGGGGTAGAAATTTTTTGTTTGGTGGTTCAGTTGATACGAAATTCAGTACTAGATTATGTCATAATTTTAATTGGACAAAAAAAAATTTCTATAATCATTATTTCAAAATTGAGGAGGGATGAAAAATTTCTTTCGGTTGTACAAAATTACTCGAATTTAGAACTATATTATTGCATGATTTTTATTAAAATTTGAATGAGTCGGGAACATCTTCACAGGTGTTGACAAAATTTGCAGCAGAAAGCTGCCCATGTGGCCGTAGCCTTAGACATGATGAAATTCTCAGGAATATCTTTTCACGATTTATTATCATTGAAGCATTTTACCCATAATTTTTTGGGGGATTGGGGTGATGAAAGAGAGGGTATGCGGGATAGAAAAGAAAAATAATTATAACACGGGGAAGGATATATATAGACTTGAATTTATAAAATTCTCTTGGAATTATAATTATATTACTCCATGTAACATAACATTTTGTGTAGCATATATCTTTTAGAATCAAGATTGTAATATTCGCGAATGCATTATTATTCTTATTATTATTTTTTGGCCAGTAGTATTATTCCATCATTAATGGTTTGAGATGCTTTGATTTTAGCATACGGTAACTAATATAAAACCCTCCAATTACGGAATAGAAGAATTGACAGGTTGAAATTCAACCCTTGAAAATCATAATGGTCCTATCCATTGGTACCCGCAGTAGAGCTGCCCGCATACTTCTCAGTTTCCAGTTGTAAGCATTCTGATGTGGATGATTCTACTGGAAATGTCTCTTATGAAACTTGAAGAACTTTTCAAAACCTACATTATGAATGACAGGACATATATTTATCTGGAATTTAACGTAAGTGTAAGTCAGTTAATGAATGAAAAGCGCTATCTCAGAAGCGCTTGGCGGATAGCCTGATATTATGGTCTATCCAGTGAGTACTAAAATACCCCTTTTCATTCATCAAATTTTGAAATAATTCATTTGGGGAAATTATATGGAGTTGATTTTCTCCCCATTTATAACTAGCATGTTGGCAAGTGTCCTGTCTGAAGTCCCCACACTACCCCTCTTATTCAAGAATTCTTATATCACATGTGTCTCGGTACTCTATAGAGATAAATAGTTGAACTTTGTATCATTATTCAGTGAATTCGATAGGCTTCAACTCAAAATGTAATATATATTTCTATTATTTGTTAAGTAGATATATTAAAATTTTCTAAATGTTTCATATCAGACATTTCCCACTTTACTTTTATTAGGGAAAGAACGAAACTTTTAGGCAGAAGTCTGCACTTATGTGGGCTTCTTTCATACTTCCATGCAAATAATATATAGCTAAAGTGAAATGGTGATGACATAAAAAAAGTAAACTTAATTTTCTAAATAATGAGGAGAATCTCAATATCTTATCTTAAATGGTTGCTGAGATACATTCAATGAAAGAAATCCTTGCAAATGGAAACTTGCAAAATGGAAGGGTGTGTTGGGAGGGAAGCAAGACGGGTAGGGGTGTGGAATTTTGGTAGAACACTTCTCTGTATGATAGTAATCAATGGTTGAAAAATTAGCCTCATATGATATTTTTCTCAGAAAAAAACTAACATTTTAGTCTGGTTCCTAATAATAAAATTTCCCATTCCATGGCAATTATGTGGGTTGGTTCCTTTCTGCATAACACATAAAGTAGGATATTTGTTTTCCAGAAAGGAACCAACCCACATAATTGCCATAAGGGTTGATTCCAGTGATTTTTTCATCCAAAACAGTTACCTAGGGGTTTATCAACCCAAATATTGAAAATCGTGGATTGGTTCCTTTCTGCATAACTACGTCCAATTATAGCTCAATAACCGATATTTGGAACTAATTTTTTGCTTTTGATGTAACAATGAACCTTGATGTTCTCACTATTTCTAGTATTTTGGATATTTTTGCATGTGTCCAAGCTAACAGTTTTACAGTTCAGTATCCTGCACGTATTGTAGTACTCGTAGTGGCATAGACCAGGGTCTACGGTAGAGGTGTTCCTTCACATTCACTTTCAGTAGGCTATTCATTAATTTTCAGTGTTTCGAGCAGTTGTGTGCTATACCACCACCAGTTCTATCTACTCCATTTCCTCAGGGAATCGTTCCTTGAAACAGAATAATAGAGCCACTGTATCATCTATCATTGAAGTAGACGTTTATTGTTTCATTTTGAATAGTCATCTTCTGGGAAGAAGATGTTGCCCGTATAAAGAAAAGAGCCTTGCTTTGAGCTACTTCCACCTACTGCTCTGCTCTCCTGCTGAACCTTTGTCAGTTCACTCAGTGCTCTTTTCAATCCGAATCCCCCGTCTTTTGTAGCATTGTGAGAGGTGTCTGTCAACACATAAATTTCCCTCTGCTAAGCAGCTGAAAGCAAACAGATGGGAATCGATCTATGTCAGTACATTTCAGCAGTTTCTAAAGTTGAACTGTGAAATGTTGTCAGCTCAAATGAATTGAAGTTACTGCAATTGGCTCTGATATAATGGATCAATATTGATACTCGCGTAGTTGAGGGAATCTTTATCTGAGGTACCAAACCAAGAGTATGCTTGTTAGTTTGTTTTTCTGAGGGTGAAGCCCACATGAGCTCAAAGGCTTGTGCGTGGGTAATGAGATGGATGATGATGATGATGAGAGATAACTACTTTTTAGGTAGTCGGGACCGATCGCCTTCTACGAAAGACGGGCTGGCCGTATTTATGTGATTGTGCTGTGGTCAAATTATTTTTCCCGGTTCGAGACTCGATCCTGAATCCAACTGGTTATCAGACCGGTGCTTTATCACTTCCTCCAATGAGCCACCCTTTTAGATAAGTTTGAGTTGAGTGTTACCATAGAGAAGGAAAATACAATATTGAAGTGGTGTTACAAACCAGAGTTTGTAATAATTCTCTTTGTGACATCGATTTATAAGTCGATATTGTTTACCTACTATAACTTTTTCATTGATTTTTTTTTAAATTCACTTCTCTTGAGAATAAAAAATATCCCCCCTCTAGAAACTGAAGAATACGAGTACGAGAACCTCGAAACAAGTAGAATCACATGCGTTCGGTCTTGAAGAGTTGTTGAAATTTTTCTTATCTTTATCATACACTTGATTACAAGAAATTTGGTGCAGTTCTATTAATTAATAATAATACTAGACTGTATCTTAGTTCTTTAATGGTTTGAATAATTTATTGTTACCCCAAATTTAATAGTACAGTACCAGCAAGGGGTTCGGTGGGAATTTCTTCGAAAATAATGATGCATCAACTTGATTTGAAATCTGCACTAAAAAGCTGAGACTGGAGGCTGAGACTAGAAGCCTCATCTGTACTGAGAGTTCTTAACAAACATAGGCTACTCTCTTCACAAGGAACACCTCTTGTTGTAGCTGTGAGAAAAAAGTGGGATGGGATAGAGATGTTGAAAAACCGATACAAGTGATGGTGTGTGTTCTTGTGTGCATATTGTCTGGTCCATAGTCTCCTGGATTGAGACCAGATGTCCAATGTATTTTAATATTGTGTGTGGGTGTATGTGCGTGAGTGAGTTGTCGCCTCAGCGTTGCTCAACACCAGGCCGAGTCTCCTCCGGAGGGTGTGTTTACGTTCAGCATACGCCAACGAAACTGGCGGTTGGTGAATGACTTTTATCATTGCTCAGATCTTTCTGGACAGTTGGCGAGTGGTCTGCGAGAGTATATCGACTTCAAAGTGATTTCAGTTGAATTATTTCACTTTTGTTGACCGTTTTCAGACTGTCCTGATGAAGCTGAGGATTTATAACAAAAATTCTTCAACCGTCACTATGTTTGGCGTCAGCTAGAGTGCTAGACTACTACTGGCACTGGGTCCGAGAGTAGCGAGGCGACCCTTTCACTATGTGATCTCAGAAGAACACGCCTGAAAACTAAAACTAGATAAAGCAAGCACAAACACTTCTGTTTATTTGCTGTTCTTGTTAACGTTAATAAGACGAGCAAATACACTTGGTCTCACTGACTCATTCAAAATATAACAGATCTAGTTAAAATTTCAACTGCTGAGCAGTTAATTCACTTGAATTTCCGTTACACTCAAACAGAGAAACGTTTCTAAGGGAAAATTATATTTTCTGTGATTGTGGCTGAGCATTAGTGATGTTTAGATTTTACAGTGTTGAAATCGACTAGAGTACATAATATATCTTGTAGAGGCACACATTCTTGTAAGCTGTATAGTCTTGAGAACTATTCATGTAGTCTAGTTTTCCACGGATTTTCAAATCCCTAGTCATCCTCTACGAGTCTACGGATAGCTATGCTAATTTTATTGGATATTCATTTCAGTTTTCTGATCGGAGAGTGTAGGTTGTATAATCATAATGCAGAGTGGACTCTTCTACTTTCTATATTGTAAAGTATTTTGAAAACCGATGGTCTTTTAATTCAAGTTGTAAAGTGAGTTTACTTCCTATTATGCATTACGTACAGGGACCTTTGAAGAAGCTTTGGGTTGCTGCAACCGCAACAGTACAAAAGCACAATACAAATACATGGTGATAAAGCAACTCAAATGGCATCAGTGTATACATCTTATTAATTAGAAGCTAGCAAGCGCGTTCCCCTTTCACATCCCATTTTCAAGTACTGTCCAATCCAAAATGTAAACGATCCTCGTTGTTATGGAATGTGTCTCAATAATTAATAATTAATGTTTAGGGAAATTAGTATCAAGTTTGAGAAGATTGTGATAATTATGTGGGAGAATCGATTATATGTGGTCTAGTTTTGCCAACTAGACTAGATTAAAGTAATATTGTATCATACTTGAAGATGCTGTATCTTCATAATATTACTAACAAAATGCGACTCAAAAATACTTTTATTTGGAATTTGAAGGTAAATATTTGTTTTCAATTAATTGGATAATTCTATTTTTTTTTAAGTTAGAAATAAGGCTTTGTAAATCTGATTTGTGAATCATTTCCGGAGGATAAATAAATGGAGATTCAGAAAATTATTAATGACAAAATAATGGCGTTCATAAGCAACCTGTCCAACATCACTTTTAGGCTATTCTAATTTAATTTTAATATCTCAAACTTTTCATCAGAACTATATAAAACGTTCAAAAGTACAGGGTTCATTCAATAATAAATTCTAGTTTATTTATTTACTGGATTACCCTATTGGTGATGATAATTATTATCATTCACTCAATAGATAACATATTGACATTTCTATATGAATTGAATTATTGAAAAAATCATATCTTATTCAGAAAATAGTTTAATTATTGTAGTCACAATCATTTACTCAGCTCAATAGTTTTTCCATTGTTTGCTAAACAGTTTCGTGAGAAATTAATTATTAGAATTAATATCTTATTTGAAAAAGGCCACAAACCTCATTTTGTCACGTGGCAATTGTTCAAGTTCTGTTCAAGAATCTTCTTTTTGAAATTATTTAACATTAGTTTTATTATTATAATAGTCAATCCAATTCAATGGTTTTCATGATTATTAAAAACGTAATGTGTTTTTTTTTCATTTGATGAATTTGATTCATTTGCCGTCTTCTCTGGCGGGTTTCTTTTTAAAAACCTATTAAACTGCAAAATCAGCCATCACTTTATATCACTACTCGTATAAATAGCTGGAGTCACTTTCATTAATCTAATCACTTTCTCTAATTTCAGTTCAGTCACTTTTTATCAATTGCTACTTGATTTTGTAGAGGATGCCTTTATCTGCCTTTACTAATCTCGTATCCTGTGATAAATACGGTACTTGAATTTTCTACAATTATTTCAAATATTATCACAGCCTACATAATTTTAGACGAGTGAGTAAACAATGAGTGAGTGATGAATATTTTACATGTTCTGCCCAGAGCAGAGAGAATAAAACTTAATCATCCCACAAACTTATTCTATATTCTCTAGCTCTTCCCTGCACTGTTATATGTTTCCTTTCAAAGAACTATCATCAACTTTTCGAATGCATTAACTGTTGATAAGCAAGCTGCCATTGGTAGTTGAATTATTAAATTGTGTCCCAAAAAAATATTTCGCATGATTTTCTAGAAAATTTAAACATTTTGACCTATGAGATCAACAAGTTGATTCTCAGGAAGGCAGCGCTCAGAAATTAATCTTCGAGTGTGCCTGTAGAATCTGTGAGACTCTAGAATCTGGTGTATCTTGGTCACGACATTATTGTTGTAAGTTGAGCTGAGAGAAACAGTCGTGGTATTGCTTTGCTATTTCTACTGATGTCATAAAATATTGGGTCGAGTTATAACGGTATTGCAAGATTAATGTAATGTGCTCCAGTAGATTTGAGTTCTTTGGGAACATTTCTATTTTGCGAAGTAGGTGAATACGATAGAGATTAATTATTGTTCTCCAGGTAACTGCTGTATCTGTTAGTTTGTATGCTGAAGTCGGGTCATCAATGAAACAAAAAAATCAGCATCACTTTTCCAGTTCAACAACCTTATCAACATTGTTGGCTCATGTTGAAAGAATGAAAGTCATGTGCTAGGAAAACTATATGATCGCTTCAAATTAATATCATAAATAAGCTATTTAGGTGAGTGAGGAGTCCATTGGGAAATTCCACCACCGACAGAACAACAAATTCCCATGATGGGAAATGGCGAGAGCCAATTCTTGATTTCATCCACAGTAATTAGAATGTTCAGAAGGTTATTTTGGTTTTATGAAGGAAAAAACACAAAACATATCACAAAAAGCACTTATCCACGATCTATAGAATTTTGAAAAAAATTGGAGCACAAATTGTCCATACCCAATGAAATATATAACAATTTTCCCATGGCTTTAAATGGAAATGGAAAATAGTTCGTTCGTAACCTTGAGCGAACTTTTCTCTTGTCCTAGTGTTTGGAGAATCGTGGAGTGTGAAAAGAACTACTCTTTACTTTTCCATGTTTTATATTCTATATAGTAGACTGTAAGTTCATATAAACTTTTCCTAGGAACTTTTCCAGAGATAAACATATACAAGCTGGGTAAGTGTAGACATGGAATGTAGGGTAGATGAAATATATTGTTTGTTTGAAGCTAGAAACTCCTCACTATTTGTATTCAGTGTTTACTGTTCAATCAAGTCAAGTGGAATAACGATCTGGTTTTTGACGCACAAAAAATTATCCGAAAACCACTTGTTACACGCGACTTGAAATTCGACCCCTCTCCAGGCGCCAGGTGTAAACTTATTTCTGTCTCTCTCCCTCCTGATGTTTACTCATCTCCCATACTGTACCATATGTTCTTCATTAAAATCCTCGCTGGTCTACCTACTGTTGGGCTGCGTCCCACTTCTACTCAAATTTCTCGCTCCCTTTACTAATCTTTAAAATCTGCCCAAGAGTTACCGCAATTTTAAACCTGCATTTCCGCTAGATTTTATGTAAAATTTTATAAAATTTTTCAAGCGACTTTGGAACCAGCGAGAGTAGGTATAATTTAATCATTATTGCGATATTTTAATTCACCGAGAAAGGAAGGTGTCATATTGCATTCTAAACTCGCATTTCCGCCACATTCGAATACCATATTTCATAGTATTTTTCAAAGCTAGATTATACCGAGCGATAAAACAATGATATTCAATCCCCAAACTTGGAAGACATTTGAAACCTAGGTCTCTTTTTCATCCTTTGTGATTTGTATGAGCAAGAAGAGTATGAATGAAACTTATGCTATTTCATTTTTAAAGTCAAATTGAGATTTCTATTGATTCTCTGTGATATTCTAAAAAAACATCCTGTATTATTTATATTGAAGTCGATTGTCAAAGTTACATTTAGTAGGTAGTCTTTTTTAAAAATTTCTGTTTGAATTCATTTGGATCTAGTTGTACCATTTTCCTAGAACATCCTGAAAGGCTAAATTTGAAATTATTTCCTATATAGGTATCAATTATTAAACTGTTGATTTCTGCGAAATTAATTGTTCTACTCTTCGGTGTAAGGGTCAGTGAAGTTAATAAAGTGGCTTTCCATATTCGTTCTTCTTTATTCGTTCAATTCGAAAAACCTATTGAATAATCCTGTTCAATTACTCATTGAGTTATTGCCTTGTTTAACTATTTTCACAATTGTATGATAATAATAATAATTATTATTATTATGTAATATTATTATTATTACAATTGTATGGATTATATTCAATGTTCTATTAATGTAATAAATAATTATTTATAAAATGATCATTCATGTGACTCTCCAGTCACCTCCTTCCTTTCACTGGCCAAGAGATGGTAGACTATTTTATAGGAATATCTTACAGCTCTCTGGGTGTCTACAATTCATATTCACTTGAAATAAATCGTAGGCTACAGCAGAGTACTGGACATTGTTTTAAAGATTATTTCACTGTACAAACCTGGCATATTAAACTGTACATATTTTCAACTACTTGTGCACATAGAGTTTGAAGAAAATTCAATCTTTCAAGTGTTATAATTTTGTGCTCTCTGCTTTTATTACAATGTCAACATTTTATGGGAAAAACTGTGACAAAAATTGGGTACAAAGAATGATAAACTAAATTATTATTATCAACTTATTATAAAATAGAACACTGGATTAGAATAATAGATTATTAATTAATAACACTCAGTGAAAATAGTGTAGTTGGACTTATTGGTGCTAAAGAGAGAAACAAGTGAAATTGAGCATTCTCAAAACTATACTTGAACTCTGTGGAAGAACCTTTGATCTGTCATGAGTACTGTCATGAAAACTTGACAGGAGGCTACTTACTGTCAAGCTCCCCTTGAAATTAAAAATACTCTGTTGGCTTAGTCTTGGAAACTTGATGTGGATTAGCTTCTATATCGGTTATCGGAGATTCCCGGGGATGGTCGCCTGTTGTAAGATTGGTTTATGATTAAGATTATCTTTTCTGAATAATTGTAATCTCTGTTCGTTGATTTTGTAAGCTGGGAATGTTTATGTACACGATTTATGACAATAAAGTGAAATTGAAATTTGTCATCCACGGATCCCAGTTCTAAATTGATTTCAATTTTCGACAGTCGTTTGAATGTAATTTTCTGTTTGTTTAGGTGATGGTGTTGTGGCGGCTGCAGGCAGCGGTGGGGCCGAGCGTTGCAGTAGGCGTTGCAGTGGCACTGCTGGCGTTGCAGCTGCTAGTTGCATCTGCAGGGGTGGCCGCTGCTGATGACGAGAGCAGCGCGACCAACAGTAGCAGCTGCGAGGCAGTGCGGCTGAAGTGCATCTACAGCGCGGGCTGCTCGATGGCGCTGCAGAACTACATGTACGGCTGCTCAGCCGTCATGCATGCCGATCCGCCCTACGAGTACTGCCCCGAGCCGTGTCAGCTGTCGCTCATCGCACTCACCTCCACTGACGACGGCCGACGACTCATGACGGTTAGTTGATTAGTTCAATTGTCAAGTTTCTTTCCGAACGGAGTCAGCTTCCATTCTACATTCACCAAGAATGAGCGATGCTGATGCCTGCAAGGCTGCAAAACCTAACAAAAAAATCAAAATCTCCCTAATCCCACTATCAATATACATTACATTAAAAAATATTTACTAGCTAATAATAAAAGCTTATTAAAACATAACTAGACTAAATTTTTCCGTAAATATATATTATACTGTATAAGTGGAATGAGCCGCTACATGGTCATCTGTGGCCTGTGTGTGACTCAAGAAATGTTGTTTTCTTTTTAATTTATTATTTATTTTATTTCTTCCTTTGTTGATCAAATATAGAAAAAAAAATTTGGTTGGCCAAAAACGGATCGAGCAAGTCGAGGTGCTCGCAAAATTGCGCTTGATGATGATTTTACTTGGAATTTGTTAGTAATATAAATATTATTGTATTAATATATAATATATGATACTGTATTACTTCATTACATTACAGTGATCGAAATAATCCTGATTAGGACAAGTACTGATTCATTCAAATAGCTTTCAGTAATCCTTGATGATTCTTCTCCATGTACCATAGTAGCCTACATGTTGAGCAGAACAATGTTTTCAAACTTGTGACAGAAATTTAATTTGATGGAGATTTGAAACCCGATTTTTTCGATAGAATGAACAAACTTCAAAGGTAAATGTAGTTATTAATTAGTTATAGACTACTACTGTACCAGCATACTAGCTTCTAGCTAAGTATGTATTCCATGAATTTTACCGTGAAGACAACTATAACTATCGGTTGCCTCACCATTACCAATCAAAGATGAACAAAAATTGTCAACTCCTGAGTGAATTCTTGTTGGTCAGAGATTGATGTTGATGCAACCGAAACCGGTATCTCGATTTCTTATAGATTTGTGGTTTGACTATACCGTGTCTCAATATGGATAACCAAGGCTAGTAAATCTTACCAGGTGGGATATTTGCCTGGAAATTATGGTTCACAAATCTGACGTCACTATTTTTCTACAGTGTCGCACTCTAGCGCCCAAAATGAAAAGCACAGCTGATGAAAATGTAAACATAACCTATTTTCGTTAGTGTTGAAGAATAGTATTGTTGTAATTAGTTCTGATGAGTTGAGAACATCACAATTAACAAGGAAACAATATTTTTAAATTGTCCTAGTTGTTTTGTAGTGAAATATGATTATTTTCATTTTTATAATTGTATTCGCATAGTTTGAACCCACCAAAGCGTATTTTTTTCTCAACGAGAGCGCCAGCTTCTCGAATCTTTGGCCCCAATTTATGACAACAATAGCATTATATTGTTCTTATATCACAATATTATTCATCATTATTCGACTGTAATAATACTCAATAAATTAATTCATCATTTTTAAATATTTTCACAATTATTTTCATTGAGCTTTTTACGTGTTATTTTTCATTTTTCAATTCTCTGTGGAACAGCTGGAAAATTGGAATCCTAGATACATGTCGAATCATAAATATAGGTATAAAACATAATGTAAAAAATAAAACTTGTGACGTCATCCGGCAGGAAAAAAGTGGACTGCTGGGCTCTTATGGACGCTGGCCTACCTGGTAGATTTACTTACCTTGATGGATAACTACCACATCCACTATATCACCTTTACTTACAACTACTCAAAAAGTGAAAAAGTAACCATTATTGAGGTGCGGTAGATGAGTATTAAGTTTTAGATCATAATATCTTAATATGATTAAGATTCATTAGGCTGCGAAACCCAAATAGTAGCAAAAAAATGCATAAGAATAGGCCTAATGATGTGCATCCAAAAAATAAATTGTATGTATGCGAGTATGCAGAATGCTAGCAACTTCTTGCTGATCGTTTCTTTCTATAACCTTTAGAAACATAAACTTAACATAACCTTTATTTTTAATATTAATTATTTAGATTTGAGAAAAAGACGTTTTGGACTTTATTGTCTGTATTTTTAACCTAATAAGTTTATTGTAATTTCTCGAAAAAGTAAGTTAATAAATAATTAAAATATAATTTTTCTATTGTTTGATGTATTTCTGTTATTGTTGTTTTAGTGCCACTGCAAGGAGGACGACGCATACTGCTTGGCATCGAAGGCGCGCATCGAGGTGTGCCGGCCGGGCGTAGAGCGCGCGCACCTGAAGGAGACGGCCGTCTCGTGCCAAGTGGCGCAGCAGATCTGCGCCGCCGACTCGCAGTGCCTCACCGCCCTTGACTACTATCACCGCTTCTGTCGTAGCATGTTCGAAGGCCGCAAGTGCTCCTACCGCTGCAAGAACAGCATTTCGATTCTGCGCCGTCAGCAGAAAGCTGCCAAACTGGACACGTGTCTGTGCGACGGTCAGGAGAAGCACGAGTGCCGCAAGATACGCGCCAACATGGACCGGCTCTGCTTCCGCCGGACGCACCATCACAACACTTCCTCCACCGAGCAGCCGCCGCCTCCGGTCAGCGGCAACGACGAGAACAACGATGTCATCGTTGCTGCAGTTGCCGCTGCTCCTGCCACCACATCCTACTCGTGTACCATCCTCATGTTGAGCCTCCTGTCGCTCACATTATCACTAGATCATTTCGCTTCGTGACACTTGTGATAGGTGAGTTGTCAAATTGTTTCTCATTTCTGTCTGTACGCTATTCGATTATGTACAATGGACAGTTTCATATTTGAAAAAATTGAAGCATTACTTAAAAATATAAGATATAATTGAAATTGGACTATGATCAATCTGTTTTCTGTTGAACAAAATTATAATTATGATTGATGGATTGTGTTACTGCTGTTGCCTGTGGCAAGTATTTATTGCAATTGAACACTTGATTTTGGAATGTATTTCATTTATGAATTCACAAAGATATGTTTACTGATGGAATTAAATTCTGTATTTCTTATATCTAGTTCCAAAGTTCCGTAGCAAGGCACCGATTATTTTTTATTGCATTATTTTCTGTTGAACTCTTTGTAAGTTGACATACAATACATATGTACTGTCTGTGAGTTTTAAAAACAATTTTAAATTTTTATACAGATCTCATCACAGTATAATGCCTACAAGGTTAGTTACTGTGTGTGAACCTTGTAATGCCTATATCTTGATAAGAAACTATCAATTAATCAAATATTAAAAATATAATTACTATTACTATATTATCTTTAAAATAAGTTCATTCTTATTTCATTTAATTATTATATACTGAATATATTATATACAAAATATGTAGGCTATTGAATTATTATGATAGTATTTTCCTTGTATATTTCTAACTTTGTATGTTTTTTCTGTTGTTTCAGGAATCAAGACTTGCGAATAGTTGTTTGATATCGACTCCAAATTTCTGGGTCCAATATAATAGGTCTCTCTTTTTAAGTAAATTATTATCAACTACCTCAAAATGCCGAAACGTGCATTACTATTGATATTCTTCATCATCCTTAAAAGTGTAAACCTAAGGCTTGTAACTCCTATAAACCAAACAAAGATTTAAATGTTCATTTAAAATATTCATATTATGAGTAGTTACCAATAGATATGTTACAATACTTGATAATCTGCCAGATTTTATCAGATTCTTTTCTTAAATGTCGTTTTAATATTTATGAATATTCTCCCACAAACTCGTATTCTTTTATCTCTCAAGAAGGCTATTTATAGACTATTTCAAAATATGTTCTGCTTGATAAGATTTGGTAATTATTTTACTTTGGAAAATTTGACGCATACTTTGAGATTAGAGCATATTATTTAGTCATTATTATAATTGAATGACTAGAGAGTTCATACAAATGAAATAATCTATTTTATTAATATGTCTGTATGGTCAGGTAATAATTAATTCTGATTCTAATAAAGGTACAGATATTCTAATAATGGTAAATTAGATATTTGGCTCTCACTTTTAAATTGAATTGTGTTTTAGAGCTATAAGTTTTTTGTATTTGATTTAATAAGTAGTCTTTTTCCATGGACCAATGTTACATTTTTATTGAATATTCTAGTAGTGAGGTAATTGACAGGGACAGTGCAAAATCGAAGCTTATCATGAATTATGAGCTAGTTTCATCTGGATTTTAATCCCGTACTGTGATTAATTTTGTACAATTGAAAACTTGATGTTTTTTATATAGATGTTTATTGTATAAAAACTATTTATTTAATTTGTAAAAATAGTATTATTGTAAATATGTTGATTTGTGATGTAAATACCTTTATTCTTGTAGTTCATCAAATTGAAGGTGTGGACTTATTATGTACAGAAGTATTGTGATTCTTTTTCGAATTATGATATTATTGTTGATGAAATTTGTACAATCACTTGCCCCCATAGAATACTTGCCAAAGATTTCCCATCAATGAAAAAACAATAATACTAATATACTATTCTGTAATCACATTCATCGAAATACTCTTGTTTTTTTTGTTTGAATAAGAAGATTATACTTTCTTATAAGAATTTCAGCCCCTTCATAACTGTTATACACCTTTGATAAGTGTTATCGGTTATCGCAACATTTATGGACTCACAAATAAACTTGAAGAAAATGTGGCCCTAGGCTGATTGAATTGATATATCATTTACATGAAATCAAATTATATTTATGATATTTTAAACTTTTTTTGTAATATTTTGAACTATTTTCACTCAACCATCATGTTCAACATTCAAGTAGTGGTTTAATATCAGCGTATTGAAAAAATTAAATAAAATTTTTCACTATTTGACTCTGTTTAATTTGTTACATATTCCCTACTGCTACTTATTCACAATAATTTATTTCGTCCGGAAAGTTTATTTAAAATAATTGTCTCTGTAAAAAACGTTGTAATGAATTTGTGGTACTTCCTGTTACTGTAACTGATCCTTTTTTAAATTAAAACATCCATTTAATAACGAAATTTTCTTTATCAAGAGAAAATCCTCAATTTCAGGGGAAAACTCGTAAAAGGGATACTTCTCAGAATTTCAGCCTGCTCGATTTACAAGCCCGGCTGCTCAATTTATTCGTTATTTTTCAAGATTTTAATTGTTATTTAAAATTACCCCCAGATATAATTTCTTTATTATTTAGTTTCCTCCAGAGACGATAATTTCGTTTACAGACAACTAGAAAAAAATCATCAGGCAACCTTATTAACCATTCACTTCATGATTGGCATGTTCTCATTTACATTCTGCGCTGATTTTATCAGATGCCTCTTGCTTGTTGCTTCGTTCACTTCTGTTTGCAGTTGAAAGCAGTCAGAGTAAATTGATTTATGAATAAATTTATGTTGTTGGTTTGGAGGGCAACTAACTGAAACTAGTGGGAGGCCAAGCAGGCAGGCAGGCCCGCTTCACTCTCAGTCCCAGCACAGATCTCTGCTCAGCTCAGCTTGCTTTCTCCTTTCCAGTTGAGAGGCTGACTGCTGGACCGTGTACTGCCTCACCCTCATCCTACTCTCTTCATCCTCATCAATTTTACCTCATCAGATTGATGAGAAATTCCCACAAACGATCAGATATACCTACTAGTTGCTAATTTTGCAATAATAATACTGTAATACGAAATTGCTAATATAGTAGACAATTGAACGATAAAACAACACTAAGTCACCAACATTGTTTTGTTTATGCATAATTTCTTTTCAGATTATTAATCACACCACATTAGTAGTGATTTTGGCTGTATTTTCCAAAATAGAAATTATGCTTTCTTGATAAATCGATACTTCAATTTTACCTCTTTAGAAATTATGTAAGATATCATTTCGGGCCCAAGTAAATAATTAACTTCATTTTTCAGGAAACCTATATTTTATATTCGGGCCCAAGTAACCTTACTTCATTTTTCAGGAAACCTATACTTTATATTCGGGCCACCTAGAGCCTCGGGCGCCGCGGAGGCTGCGGGGGTGTAACTTACGTTACGCAACTGCGGTAGTCCCCACAACTAATGCAAGATCAAATTAATGGTTCAAATAGAATTTAGAGGTTTTTACTGCTATGCAACACGATTTTTATTTCCTAAATCTTACAATAAAATTTATTTTCTTTGTTTATCTAGAATTCTGTTGAGAATCGAACCGATTTTCTAGTGCTCATTCCTGATGATCTTTTTAAGATTTTTTCCAGTTTTTTTAATGAAAGAAACCGATTGTTTGGTAATGGTGTGTGAAAGTAGAGCGATGTGCTCAGTGGCTGGCAGTGAGGCGCGTCACTTATTTTGGTCCGAGATAACATTTTAATAAACGTTTGGCTCTTTGTGAGTTGAGCATTAATTTTCCGGATGACACGGTCGAATTGTCGCATCCCAGAGGTGTCCGCCGCTTTTTTTATAGCTTTATGAAAGTCGCGTTGACGACAGAGCCAAGAGATGATCAGCTGTTCTGCTCGGCTGTGCTGGTGCTCTCTCCCGGTAATAATAACAAAATGTTCGTCGCCGTGGATGAGGAAGCGAGGAGGGGAGAAGGAGCCACACACGTCGGCTAGGCCAAGTCCTGAGGAGGCCACCCAGATTCTGATCACTCTCCAGTCTCCTTCAGGAACCCCTCTCTTCACCGCCTCCTCACCCCCCTCACCACGCCACCAACTCCCCTTATCTTGCTGCGGATGACTCTTCTATCACAGAATGCATAACTTGAAAAAACTACAATAGCTAACATTTCTATTTCCAAACAATTTTGGCATTTAAAACCGCTTGCGCCCAACTCAAATTTCAGGCAAAATATTTTTGTTGCTTCTACGAAAATCTTTGTCATCCTATTCAAAAATAAAAGCAGATTGAGGTGTGTCCAAGTATATGATCAAACCATGGATGTTATAATGAATGAGGAATTAGAAATGTAAATGAGATGATTTTATTAGTTTGAGATTAAAATATTAAAATTTCAATCAACTTTCTAATCCACGAACACACTATGAATATAATCTCAATGTATTCAATTCTTTCTCTATTATTTTTAATTTGATGTCTACTTCAGCTCTAGACTTGTGTGCATGATAGGCCTATGCTATGGGAAGAATGACGAGAGATGAGTTCAACGACTACTATATTTAGAAAGCTGAGACCGACGGCTTAACGACTATTAACTTGTCCAGTGGCATAGCCAAAACATTTATTCTGGGGTGGGGGTATTATTGCTGAGAGGATATATTATATCTTGAAAGATCCAGAAGTAATCCCAAAAAAGGAAAATTTTCAGCTCAAACTTTATAATAAATTCATCATTAAAAATGCACTATTGCTATGCAGTTGAACATTGAAACCTCAACTAATATAACATTACATATTAAGCCAATAAAACTGAATAGACTAGTTTCTAAAAATATTCCTTCAATATCTTGAGAAGGCTTTAAGCTCTATTGAACTTTTAAACCGTCTTGAGCCGATTATTTTTTTATAGAAATAGGCATTCTAATTAACTGTTCATGCAAGACCAAATTTTCTTGAATAGGATTGAAGTTGATCTTACGGAACTCATGAAACTGATGAAAAGATATGAAGTTTTAACAAATTGTTATAAAATATTGGATTTACTGCTAATATACTTCCCTGAATGTTAATAGCTTTTTCCTGGAAGTAAGGTTGGAAAATATAAGGTTGACCATGATCAAAATGTATGAAAAATTGAATATTCTAGAGAAGTTGCAATCGGATTGTTTGAATAAATTTCTCTTCCTATTGAAGGTGTAAAAGTGACAAAATAATGAATGTGTTTTTCTGATGGTAAGTCACCCAACCGGTAATTTTTTTCTTGGCTATAATTTACAGCTAAGTTTCTGCGGGGCTACCTCAAGAGGTCTCCTTTCCAAAGAGAGTAACGCAATTTTTGTGTTTAAGGAGTCAGTCAGTGCCGGTCTGGGGAGGTTGGGGCCCCCTGGGGATTGATCAACTGGGGGCCTCACACAGAGGGGGGATTTCATACGGGTGGATGGGGGATCCAAAAGGGGTCTTCCCGAAAATTTTTAAAATTATTTTTAGGAAACCCATTTTCTAAAGGTTTTTAAATGCATGGGAGTTTATTTGCGTTACGGTATTGTACTTTTTATCTATTTTAATTCTACTGTATTACTAAATCGACGAAAAAGAAACTTACAATTGTATTAAATCTTTTTTCTCACTGATAACTCAGGGTGTGCATTTTGCACCGAAAAATTATTAATACCTGAACAACTGAACTTGAATACTGGAATAGGTACCCAGGTGAAGGGGTTTCCAGGGGCCCACCCCCGGAAAATTTTCAAATATATTACGGTCAAAAAGTGCGTTAGATGGTTTCTTGGCTTATAAAATATTGATACAAATGTTTTGTACTTTCCTAATTTTTCTCATTTGAAAACACTCAAATTTAAATAAATCCCATCAGCCTATAGTTATCATATTTCACGTCTTGATTGAATCGTCAACAAATATGAATAAACAAGAAAATTGGATTGTAATATAACTTACTCGTAATTACCTTGGAATAGATCATACCTTTTCTCAGGATCATGGATCAAGCTCAAATCAATAATTACTCCGATCAAGAGAAAATTGAATGAATAATGAATGAATTTGGGTTACAAACCCAGGATTTTTTACGTTAATGCAAGCCCAAAGACAATTTAAGGAATATGAATACAATTCGAAGGATACAGTGGAGGAATGTAAAGTTCACCAAACTGTGTGAACGATTCAACTTATTTAACAACGATTTACTTATTCTTGTATTGTCTATACAATATCGTGAATAACATATAACTTTTCATTAGAATCTATTTTACTCTTTCAACAAGTATTTTTGTTTTCCTGATTCAAAAAGCGGAAAAGGGTCTGGGGATGTCCCTCCTAAGACTTTAGTAGGAAACAGGCCATCCAGAACAGAATTTTGAGATAGTTCAAGAGCTTTTTTAAATAATCTATCCATCCAAACGGTAGAGATGAGAAACCCTTCAAAACAATATAAAAAACCAATATCAATTTTTATCAAACATGTCTGTTGTGGATGACATTTGATGATTTACAGGAAACCGCCAAGGAGAAACCTTGCCTAGGGCCTCCAAAGAAATCAAAATACAATAATTATGTGAATCCGCGTAGCTGAGGATAGACTAAAAAATTGTTCAAAATGAGTTATTCTTAGTTTTGTGCTGTACTAAAAGTTTTGAATGTGAACAGAATGGCCTTATACAAAAATACAAGATAATGACAATGCCGTTCTTTGGAAAAAAATTTTGGGCCCCCTTATTATCACGAAATAATGACAAAATCATACTTTGCTCTTGGGAGCTCTTATGGGCCCCAAACAACTGACAATATTTAGATCAGCCTCTTAGACTGCATAGAACTTTCATAAGTAAAGAACCGTAGTTATTCTAAAGTATTATTCTTCTTAGTTTTGTGTGTCTAGTGATTTCTAAAATGTAAAAAACTGTAAACATACACAAGATTGCAACAAAAACGTTATTTAGAAAAAATTAGGAGGCCCCTCCGCGATCGTGGACGAACTGGCCAGTCCAACCGTGAACACAGGTTGAATATTCATACAAAATATTAAAATATTTTATAATAAATTATAAATATTTATATAAAATATTATTGATACATTGTTTTGTTATCAAGGATTTTTGTTACATACTAATACAAAAAACTATCAGTTTTACCTTTAACAAAGCTCCCAATGAAATTATTTGAGTAGGTAGTTTTAATTCAATTAAGTAACTTACTTCAACATCTCCCATCGTCAACATAGTCCGCCGTCACCGTATATCTCGATTTCCGCGCCTATTACGACAATCAAAAAGGTTTCTTGCACTAAATATAGCTTTTTCAATAAATAAAAAATATATTTGAAACAACGTGTATTGTGAAATACAAGTTGTAGGTTTGAATGAAAGCATGAATACCAAATTATTCAAGAAGTAGTTTTCTATTCTCCCAGTCTGGCGATCGCCAAGTTGCCACCCCTGCCAGACCGGGCCTGGAGTCAGTTATATGTCTCATTGTCATACTACGTTATAACTTTTTCGCCACACTGCACAGAAAGCAGCTGTTTTCTGTGCACTAAAGAGATTCGAAAGACGCCATTTACAGGCGGTTTCGCTACTAGCTCCGAAAGAGGGCTCTTTCAGAGCTAGTGCACAGAAAGAGACTGGTAGTTACCTATCCGGCCGCTAGATTGGGCGACAATGCACTGCTTTCTGGAGCCATCACAATATTATTCAGTTCGAATGAATCGCCGCAAACATTCTTATACAATATTTATCATTCTTATTCTCGCAGTGTGGCGAAAAGTATCGTACTCAACTCTCACAGAAAGGAGTTTACGGTATTCGGATAACATATTCCCGGGCTCGGCAAGCCTCGCCCAGGAAACTATCCTCATACCGTAAACACCTACTTTCTGTGCTTGTAGTGTAATGTAATATTATCTGTAGAACAGAAACGCTTCCATTCATCCTGATATTATATTTATCATTGAATCATAAACCAAATACTGATAATCACATTCAAATACTCGTAATAAATGTTTGAAGAATTAATGTAATGGGTTATTCAGTATTCTTCTTATCTGACTCATTATCTCGGCCAATTATAATTGTATGGTGAAATTGAAAATGGAAATTTCCGTATCGTAGTGCTGTGATAGGAGTATGATTAGGTATGCATTTCTCATGACAATTCAAGAGTGATAGAATAAGGACTGATAAGGATATTTCTCTCTTAAATGGTTCTATAATTATGTAATTATGTGTTTGTATCAAACATTGATTTAATGACTATTGTAATTAATGGCTAAATCTGACTTAACTTCCTTGTTGAGTTGTTGGGGTAGCCACGGCCACGGGGGTTGGGTTTTTAGGGATGAGCCGTAAAATACAAAAAAGAGCAGATGTTATGTGTCCATGTGGCATTGGTTGGTCGATTTGAAAAAAAATCAACAACGGTTAGAACATTTGAAATTTTAGTATTTAGTATCGTTTTTTAATTATGTGGGAAAACTCCGAGATCCCCCTCCGATGAAATAACAGGAAGCATAGTGATATTCTTCATGACGACACTGTAATCTGTTGGTATTCCTCTGATAGTGAGCAATCATTCTGAAATAACCATTGGTAGTTGGTACACTGACTAGATTAGGATTAATGCTTATTGAGTACTAGTCGGCAGGCTCGCTTCGCTCGCCTTCTCCGCCCAGCCAGGGGGCTCCGCCCCCTGGACTCCCGGCAGTAGTAGCAGTGTTGGTGAGTCAAACAGGCTCACTTCTCTCGCTTACAATTTCGTTTCGAAAAGATTTGCTTCGATCATCATATCACTCAATAGGGTTCTTTCCAGTAATCGTTCTAAATTAGTTGTTCTGCTACCTTAGCTCAACCTGGATATATGATTTGGACGTATGATTTGTTCAGCAGTTTCCGAGAAATAAATGAGAGTGCACATTCCAAACATTGGAAAACCTTATTACAGGCGTAACCTCCGAAGGGTTTTGAAATTTATTGAACACAGGATTTCTTGACCTAATCTGGACCTGTTTACCAAATTTCAACATTTTCTGCCAATTGGTTCTCGATACATCTAAGAAAAACTCCGAAAAATTGTAAAACGCTAATATTGAGCGTAACCTTGGGAAGTATATAGGACATAGTTTGAAACTTGACCCAATATCTTCCAAATTAGTTTATCTGTAATCTCGCTGAACCATTGAATTTACAGTAAGGATTGGTCGTATCAAGGCGGTAGATATGCAACCCGCAATACATCTAAAATTTAAAAAAAATTGATTACTGGCGTAATCTTGAACGGATTTCAAAAATATTTTAACACAAAAATTTTAGACCTTATTTGAACCTGCTCACCAAATATCAACATTTTCTACCGTTTAGTTCTTGAAAAATCGAGAAAACGCCGAAAAACTATGGTAAAACTCAAATATTTGGCGTATCCTTATGAAGCTTTCAAAATCCTCTCTTAGTACGTGTCTAACGGTCTATCTGAACATGCCTGCCAAATTTGAACGCATTCGGTTCGGTAGTTTTCTAGTTCTGTTGATGAGTGAATGAGTGATTGAGCGAGTGGGTGAGTGAGTGAATGAATGAATAAGTGTCATTTCGGTTTTATAGATATAGATTAGAGATACGTGGAATCACTTCCAACCAAATGGAGAGACGAGAGAGTGGGAATATCAAGCAATAAATAGTAATTTAACTGGAATCAATAAAAATAATACAGGAGGGTTTCTCTTCTTTGTGATTTGAAATGCGTAAGGGAAGGCATTATCTGTGGACTATCCAGAATCCTGAAGGTATGATTATACCAGAATGAGCAGTAACAAATACAAATTTCGCATTGGTGTATCAGTACCTTCACAAATAACTTATACTGAGGCCGGAAACAGGCCACGGGACCCAGGACTTCTTTTTCTATAATAATATGAAACAAATATTGGCTGAGAGCACATAATTGATGCAAAAAATATAAAATAGAATATTATGTACTAAAACTTTATTCCAGTCTACCAATATTTTCTGTATTGGATAAGACGCACCTTGAAATCCTGGATACTTGCTCTAAAAAAATTCAATATTGAAAAAGTTATAAAAGATTTTCGATGTTTCGCCTTCTCCGCCTCTGGATATAAGCTGGTAACAAAAATCATATTTCGATGCTTATCGATAGTAGAGAAGTAGTTTACCATACTGGCATTGACAGATTTGAAAAAATTCAATATTGAAAAAGTTATAAAAGATTTTCGATGTTCAATCACCTCCACCCGTCACAAATTGATATAACAATTTTGCATATATCTCTGGATTAAGCTGGTAACAAAAATCTATTTCGATGCTTATCGATAGCACAGGAGGGTTTTAACATTCTGGCATTGATAGATTTGAAAAAATTCAATATTGAAGAAAGTTATAGAAGATTTTTGATGTTCAATCTACCCTTCCACCCGTCCATAACACGAATTTTGCATATATCTCTCTATTAAGCTGGTAACAAAAATCATCCTCGATGTTTCTGGATAGTAGAGAAGTAGTGTACCATTCTGGCATTGACAGATTTGAAAAGAAATTCAATATTGAAGAAGTTATAGAAGATTTTTGATGTTCAATCTATCCCTCCACCTGTCCATAACACGATTTTGCATATATCTCTCTATTAAGCTGGTAACAAAAATCATCCTCGATGTTTCTGGATAGTAGAGAAGTAGTGTACCATTCTGGCATTGACAGATTTGAAAAAATTCAATATTGAAGAAGTTATAGAAGATTTTTGATGTTCAATCTACCCCTCCACCTGTCCATAACTTGATTTTGCATATATCTCTCTATTAAGCTGGTAACAAAAAGCATCCTCGATGTTTCTGGATAGTAGAGGAGTATGTACCATTCTGGCATTGACAGATTTGAAAAAAATTCAATAATGAAAAAGTTCTAGAAGATTTTTGATGTTCAATCTACCCCTCCGCCCGTCCATAACACGATTTTGCATATATCTCTCTATTAAGCTGGTAACAAAAATCATCCTCGATGTTTCTGGATAGTAGAGAAGTAGTGTACCATTCTGGCATTGACAGATTTGAAAAGAAATTCAATAATGAAGAAAGTTCTAGAAGATTTTTGATGTTCAATCTACCCCTCCACCTGTCCATAACATGATTTTGCATATATCTCTCTATTAAGCTGGTAACAAAAATCATCCTCGATGTTTCTGGATAGTAGAGAAGTAGTGTACCATTCTGGCATTGACAGATTTGAAAAGAAATTCAATATTGAAGAAAGTTATAGAAGATTTTTGATGTTCAATCTACCCCTCCACCTGTCCATAACATGATTTTGCATATATCTCTCTATTAAGCTGGTAACAAAAAGCATCCTCGATGTTTCTGGATAGTAGAGAAGTAGTGTACCATTCTGGCATTGACAGATTTGAAAAAATTCAATATTGAAAAAGTTCTAGAAGATTTTTGAATGTTCAATCTACCCAACAAATTGATATAACAATTTTGCATATATCTATGGATTAAGCTGGTAACAAAAACCATCCTCGATGCTTATCGATAGTAGAGGAGCGTTTTAACAATCTGGCATTGACAGATTTGAAAAAAATTCAATATTGAAAAAGTTATAGATGATTTTTGATGTTCAATCTACCCCTCCGCCCATCCATAACACGATTTTGCATATATCTCTATTAAGCTGGTAACAAAATCATCCTCGATGTTTCTGGATAGTAGAGAAGTAGTGTACCATTCTGGCATTGACAGATTTGAAAAAATTCAATATTGAAAAAGTTATAGAAGATTTTTGATGTTCAAACTACCCTCCACTCATCCATAACACGATTTTGCATATATCTCTGGATTAAGCTAGTAACAAAACCATTTCGATGTTTCTAGATAGTAGAGAAGTAGTGTATCATTCTGGCATTGACAAATTTGAAAGAAACTCGATATTGAAAAAGTTCTAGAAGGTTTTCAATGTTTCACCTCCCCCACAAATTGATATAACTTTATTCTGCATATATCTCTGGATTAAGCTGGTAACAAAATCATCCTCGATGTTTATCGATAGTAGAGAAGTAGTTTAACATTCTGGCATTGACAGATTTGAAAAAATTCAAGATTGAAAGTTATAGAAGATTCTCGATGTTTCACCTACCCCCCCACCAAAATTGATATATTTTGCATATATCTATGGATTAAGCTGGTAACAAAATTATTTTCGATGTTTCTAGATAGTAGAGAAGTAGTGTACCTTTCTGGCATTGACAGATTTGAAAAAATCAATATTGGACAAGTTATAGAAGATTTTCAATGTTTCACATCCCATGACCGCAAATTGATATAACAATTTTGCATATATCTCTGGATTAAGCTGGTAACAAAAATCATCCTCGATGCTTATCGATAGTAGAGAAGGGGTTTAACATTCTGGCATTGAAAGATTTGAAAAAATTCAATATTGAAAAAGTTATAGAAGATTTTCAATGTTTCACCTCCCCACACCCATCCATAACACGATTTTGCATATATCTCTGGATTAAGCTGGTAACAAATTCATCCTTCAATGTTTCTAGATAGCAGAGAAGTAGTGTACCATTCTGGCATTGACAGATTTGAAAAAAATTCAATATTGAAAAAGTTATAGAAGATTTTCAATTTTTCACCTACCCCCCCCATCCATAACACGATTTTGCATATATCTCTGGATGAAGCTGGTAACAAAAACCATCCTTGATGTTTATCGATAGTAGAGAAGTAGTGTACCATTCTGGCATTGACAGATTTGAAAAATTCAATATTGAAAAAGTTATAGAAGATTTTCAATGTTTCACCTACCCCCGCCCATCCATAACACGATTTTGCATATATCTCTGGATTAAGCTAGTAACAAAATTCTTTTTGATGTTTCTAGATAGTAGAGAAGTAGTGTACCATTCTGGCATTGACAGATTTGAAAGAAATTCAATATTGAAAAAGTTCTAGAAGATTTTCAATGTTTCACCTCACCCCCCCACAAATTGATATAACAATTTTGCATATATCTCTGGATTAAGCTGGTAACAAAAACCATCCTCGATGCTTATCGATAGTAGAGAAGGGGTTTAACATTCTGGCATTGACAGATTTGAAAAATTCAAGATTGAAAAGTTATAGAAGATTTTCAATGTTTCACCTACCCCCGCCCATCCAAAACTTTATTTTGCATATATCTCTGGATTAAGCCAGTAACAAAATTATTTTCCGATGTTTCTAGATAGTAGAGAAGTAGTGTACCTTTCTGGCATTGACAGATTTGAAAAAATTCAATATTGGACAAAGTTATAGAAGATTTTCAATGTTTCACATCCTCCCACCGCAAATTGATATAACAATTTTGCATATATCTCTGGATTAAGCTGGTAACAAAAATCATCCTCGATGCTTATCAATAGTAGAGAAGGGGTTTAACATTCTGGCATTGAAAGATTTGAAATAATCAAGGATTGATAAAGTTATAGAAGATTTTCAATGTTTCACCTAAATAACATGATTTTGCATAACACCCATCCATAACACGATTTTGCATATATCTCTGGATTAAGCTAGTAACAAAATTATTTTCCATGTTTCTAGATAGCAGAGAAGTAGTGTACCATTCTGGCATTGACAGATTTGAAAAAAATTCAATATTGAAAAAGTTCTAGAAGATTTTCAATTTTTCACCTCCACCCCCCCAAATTGATATAACAATTTTGCATATATCTCTGGATTAAGCTGGTAACAAAAACCATCCTCGATGCTTATCGATAGGAGAGAAGGGTTTAAACATTCTGGCATTGACAGATTTGAAAAAATTCAAGATTGAAAAAGTTATAGAAGATTTTCAATGTTTCACCTACCCCCCGCCCATCCATAACACGATTTCGCATATATCTCTGGATCAAGCTAGTGACAAAATTCTTTTTAGATGTTTCTAGATAGTAGAGAAGTAGTGTACCATTCTGGCATTGACAGATTTGAAAGAAATTCAATATTGAAAAAGTTCTAGAAGATTTTCAATGTTTCACCTCACCCCCCCACAAATTGATATAACAATTTTGCATATATCTCTGGATTAAGCTGGTAACAAAATCCATCATCGATGCTTATCAATAGGAGAGAAGGATTTAAACATTCTGGCATTGACAGATTTGAAAAAATTCAAGATTGAAAAAGTTATAGAAGATTTTCAATGTTTCACCTACCCCCCCGCCCGTCCATTACACGATTTTGCATATATCTCTCTATTAAGCTGGTAACAAAAACCATCCTCAATGCTTATCGATAGTAGAGTAGGGGTTTAACATTCTGGCATTGACAGATTCGGAAAAATTCATGATTGAAAAAGTTATAGAAGATTTTCAATGTTTCACCTACCCCCCCCGCCCATCCATAACACGATTTTGCATATATCTCTGGATTAAGCTAGTAACAAAAATTTTTTCTTGATGTTTCTAGATAGCAGAGAAGTAGTGTACCATTCTGGCATTGACAAATTTGAAAAAAATTCAATATTGAAAAAGTTCTAGAAGATTTTCAATGTTTCACCTCACCCCCCCACAAATTGATATAACAATTTTGCATATATCTCTGGATTAAGCTGGTTTCAAAAACCATCCTCGATGCTTATCGATAGTAGAGAAGGGGTTTAACATTCTGGCATTGACAGATTTGAAAAATTCAAGATTGAAAAAGTTATAGAAGATTTTCAATTTTTCACCCCCAAATTGATATAACACTTTTGCATATATCTCTGGATTAAGCTGGTAACAAAAATCATCCTCAATGCTTATCGATAGTAGAGAAGGTGTTTAACATTCTGGCATTGACAGATTTGAAAAAATTTCAATTTTGAAAAATTTATAGAAGATTTTCGATTTTTCACCTACCCCTCCGCCCATCCATAACACGATTTAGCATATATCTCGGGTATAAGCTGGTAACAAAAATCTTTTTCCTATACCTACTATCTAAAGTCGCATTTCACTCCCGGAATCGAAATACTAAAGCACTTCATTCTCTCCCTTGGGATAAAAAGAAGATTGAAATTCCCTAGGGAAATAAAGTAAGCCCATTCAAATAACATGGGAAGCATCTCTATGATATTTTGTGTCTACATTTGGAATTTAGGCGTGAACTGTAGAACAGTAAACAGTATAGAGTGCACAGTTTGGAAGAAAGGTTGGTTACGCTGATATTTTGAAGGAATATTTCTAAAACAATGGATCATGATGGAAGAAAGTAAAATACTTGTATATTATTCATAAATTTATAGAAATGTAAAAATGTATACATATGGAAGTATAGTACCAAAGTAAATACAATCTTCATAGTTTAACAGCTAGAATTCTTGATCACTACCAAATATCGACTATTGAATCGATTAGAATGAAATTCAATGATTCATTCCTACAATGGTTTATTGTAGGAATAAACCTGTACCAAAACAATGTACCATCTACAATGGTACTTTGTGATCTGTGTGTTATAATTTAAGTTTATTATTATAATAGTGTGTTTATCGTTTTAATTTCGACTAATTATCAATAGTCCACTGTCATATTATACTTGAACAATGATAAAAGAATGTCTTTGTTGAATTAGACTTTTGCTTTTGAGGTTTGGAAGTATAGTTAACCTCAACTTATATGGTAGTTGAGATCAGTAAAATCGTTAAAGTTAGTAAACTTTAGTAAATCATTAAAGTTTTTCAATTGGAAACCGGACTTTTTGACATAAATTTAAACGAATATCCTCCATTAGATAGCCTTTATTATGTTGTATGCATTGTATCAACACGAAATATGTTGTTTGGATTTTAATTGTCCTAATGAACAGGTTTTCATGATTGGTTACTGTTGTGTTGTGGACGAAATAGGCCTTCAAACATTGTAACTGTCTCTGAAAGTTGAATTTACAATTTAACGTTTGTAATATATGTACGTACTTGCTGGAAGCTATATAGTAGCCTGATATCTGTTATAAATAAATAAATAAATAAATAAATAAATAAATAAATAAATAAATTTTATTGATGGTATTGTTTTCTTTTATTTTTGTAGCTTATAGATTAAAAGATTGTTTTCACTACTTTCATACATGTCTAATGTAACGTTAATTAAAATGAAGTCTATTATAGTAAATTTGAAATGAATCAGTTGATTGCTTGAATATCTTCTTCTTTTTATTAGGTTTTAGTTCTACATATTAGCCTAATCAAAAATTGAAATAGAAGTTTCATTGCTCAATCTAGTTTCTCATAACTTTTTCTATTATCAGTATCATTACTTAAAAACCGGAAGCAATATCAACTTATTTGCTTCCTTTTTATTGTTACTATATAACTTGCCAGTCATTCCATTCCTCATTCTTTTATTTCACCAGTTTTGTTTAGTTTGTTGTTACAAAAATTATAAATATGGAAGTAGTAGCTTACCTATTGTACTTCCTAGTTTTGAGATTTCAGATTGAACCAAGTTGGATGTATTTTACAGCTGATCTCTTTTATATGAATATACTTACCAAGTTTGATAAAGATCGGTTAAAAGAATTTGAAGATGAAAATTATTTTGTAAAAAATGCAGAAAGGCGGATATCTGGTGAACAAATCACTTTTTGAAAAAAGATTATTTGTGATTTTTCCACGAATATCCATAGAATATTGATATTCGTGGATCGTGATTATTCCACGATCCATAGAATGTATTCCCAGAGTTTGGCACTTTAATTTTGGGACACTCTATATTGTTACGAGTTTCCACTATAATAAAAGACTTGAGGCAATTTATACTGATTAACTTTATCAATAACACTGCTATAACACACTGGAAAATGATAAACTATAACAGAACTGAAGATAGCACAAGAGTTTATAACGTTTCACAATACAAATAACACTAAGTTAAGAATGCACTGAATAAGAAATGATTAACAGTCTTTATCACACACTAGAAGAAATAAGAACTGACAGAATGAATATAACTATAGAGTGTCTATATACAATGTCTGGCTTGTCTATCACACAATACAACTGACACACTTGTTTGAATGTTGGAGTACGACTGACTTGTAAACCCAAACATTCTGAATATAAAGGCTTCTGAGAATAAACAAGAGAATGCTAGAAGGTTCTGGCATTATCACTTCAAGAAGGTTCTCAATGGGTTTTTGTTTACACAACAATGTGCTTGTTTGTTGACACAAAGCCTCCCCATCCCCGCCTTGTCCATCCTTGTCGTCCTACTATCTCAAGGCCATCAGAAACTGTTGAATTCCATAACACTCCCCCCTCCTTAAAACTGTTCTGTCCCAGAACAGTCCAGATCCATCCTGCAAGTGCAAACAGTAGAAGCCGGCACCAATGGATAAACTTGTGTAACTGCCCATGGGTTGAAGACACAACAGGTGACATTGATTCCAGTGTCCTTGAAAATTCTTCCAATCATTGGTCTCACAATCTTCCAGTCCAATCCATCATAGCCACAGCCCAGTCTTGGGATTCCAAGCTGCTTCACTCCCAGGAATTGAAGGTGAGTTCGTAGATGCATCAGACTTTGCCACAAAGCCTGATATGTTGACTCCTGCTGGGGTTGGTCTTTTGTCACCAAATAGAACAGATGTTGGTTCTGATCCTGAAGATGAAGTGCTTTCCCCACAGCCGGATTCTGGAGATTCAATTCATCCAATCTTCCAAACTTTGTCCTGAATACTGTAGCAATTCCTCTTGAAGCTCCCATATTCCTAGCAATGCAATGTGCCAAGGCATAGCTCTTTGGTAGGGTGAATAAGTCCTGGTGACTGATGGTGACATTTCCTTCCTCCAATGACATCCCTAGGTTGGCCATCAATCCTTCAAAATCAGAGATGGCAGGATGAAGAGCCTTGACTTCTTGAACTCCCCTTGCAGCATTGTCTCCATGATAAGGCGCCAGCCAGTTGAAGTGAACAATGCGTGGAGTACCTCTTGGTTTCTTGATCCTGTAGACCACATCGTTGATCCTTGTGACCACTTTGTAAGGTCCATCCCAGGAGGTTTGCAACTTGGAAGAGTATCCACGACGTCGTTGAGGACTGTACAACCATACCATGTCACCAGCCTGGTATCCTCCATGATTGGCCTTGATGTCATAGCGCTGTTTCATCATGTCACTGGTTTCCTGGATGTTGGTGTGAACGGTTGCATGAATCTCATCCATCTGCTTCCGGAGCTTGCTGGTGTAGTCTTCTTGTTCCAAGTCCTCTCCAGGTTTGCCTGTAGCTACAGTTATCCTGTTAGCAACTGCTTCCTTCCCTTCCTGCTTCTTGTCAGACATTGACTTCTTCCAGCATTTGTTTCGTGGATGACCCCTCTCTCCACAGCCCCAACACCTTATCTCCTTCTTTGCAGTCATGAGTTTTTCAAAAATCCTCTTTGTTATTTCCTCCACCAGCTCCTCATTGCTATCTTCCCCTGATACTGAGTGAACATGTGCATGGCTCCTCACAGATTGTGTCACAGCTTCAAATTCCAGGGCCTGGGCTAATGCCTCACTGAGGGTCTGAGGACGAGCCAGTCTAACAGCTTGTTGGGTTTCTGGTTCACGTAGACCATCCAGGAATCTTTCAACTGCTATACTCTCCTTCATTTCATCATCCCCTGATGCTGGGTAGGCAATCCTCACCAAGTGAGCTATGTCAGCTTCAAGTTCCTGAAGTGACTCATTTGGCTTCTGGATTCTGTTCCTCAATTCTGAACGGTGTAGTTGATACATTTGTCAGTGGCCAAATCTCATTTCCATATGCCTCAACAGTTCACCAATGTTTCCTCTGTCAGACTTTGCAATTGTCTGGAGTACTTACAGTGCATCTCCCCGAAGTGATAGGCACAAATTATCAGCCTTTGCTGCAGGTGTCCATCCATATATATCGGCATACACATCTAACAAGGTACAGTAATCCTCCCATGGAGTCTTTCCATCAAATGTTGTTAGTCCACCATGATAATTTAGCATGGTAATAGGCACATTGTAGTTATTTACTGAAGTATCCTTTCCAATTAGATAAGCATTATCATCCACGTCCAAGATTGCTCTTGCTCCACTAGTGTTATTATTTTGCAGCTCTATGCTGAACTCCTTTATGATAATATAGATTATCGGAGCAGTAGAGAAATTGTTAAGAGCGTGCTGTTTCCTGATGTCGGTGGAAGTCTAGATTGATGAATAATTCTAGTCTAGTCTAGTGATTGAGGGTCTTGGAATGATGAAACTTTTGGTTTGCGGTTGATTGCCATTAAGTTATATTGAATTATCATTATTTCTTTACAATAAAGGAGAACGGTTATCATTAAGTTAATATTAAAAATACATCTGTCTTTAAGAGACCAAGGGGCTACATAAAATATCGCTGAGGGGAGATTGAATTACTCATCTTTGATATCCGCCGTCGACGAGTCTGTTGTCCGAAGGGGTGATGGTGAAGATGATGAAGGTGTGTTGCTCCTTGGACCTCGGGCTGGTGGCGGCAGAATTCAATGACACGGGGTTTTCCGATCTCCCTACAGCGGTACTAGATGTTGAACGTCGCCGTCCACGAATGGAAGGAGTCGCCAGTCCCGTTGAACATGGTAGTAAATGGATTGCAGCTACACAGCAATCTCGCACATATACAAGTTCCCGAAATGGGAATGTGGAAGTTCACTTCATGATACAGTACACTTGAAAATGGGTTTGGCAGTCAACCGCTTTTAAAAATAATTTACATTATTGTAATAAAATACTGACTATTTAAGATAGAGGAGGATTACATCCTCAAACTAGCTAATTTATTGTCCATTCTCCAGGTGAGAAATGAAACAGCAAAAAACTTCATTACTGTATGTAAAAGTACTTCTAATAAATTAACATAATCAGTTCACAAACTATTATCTGAGCGGCCTGCAAGTCATCTCTCGATTTTTTCCAACGACCGAGGCTTTCCAGCACAACAGTTGGGTGCTCTGCCCAAGCAAATTTTACCTCCTCATTAAATTAATTACCTCTGACGCCACACAATGTCTCATTGGACAAGGAGAGGACTAGATTCGAATAGGGACAGGAGATGAGAAGGATTGCAAAATTCCCTAATGCTTATTAAGATATATGCTACTTCTCACGGTAGCTCGTCACAATTTTACGATGAGTAAACGTCTGGAATAATTCTGATTAATCTCGAGAATTGGTGCCAGTTGAGATAAATAGGTATTATTGAAAATGAGAATTAACAGGATTATCGAATTACAATGTACGGCAGACTGGCGCCTGGAAATATCCAACTGACTATGGGAACAGACACTAAGTTACAATTCTTAAATTCTAATATTGCAGACTCTATATATTTAAATAAAATCAATGAAAATTATATAATTTGGCACAACCCTCCCCCCCTAAAAGAAGTGACGCTTCAATTAAGAAGGTGCTAAAATTTTAAATAAGGGTAGCTGCAGGCGGGAGTGATAGCAAGGGTATGATAAGAACCGGGTTGACTACGGTGAGAGAACACGTTCCGCTGAGCGCTCAGATGCAGAGCTAATTCTCTCATGTTAGTGCTGTGAGAGAGTGGGGATTGAGAGAGAACAACAGAGCCACCAGCGCTTGAGATGTCGACTACTCAAACAGAGGTGGTGGGGATGGATTGAGGCATGTATAACGTCAATAGGTGAAGGTCAATTACCTTCCAATCAATCAGTATCAATTGAATGCTCTAAAATGTCAAAATATCAAACTTTCTATTCATTTTATACGTTTCCTACTAACCTAATAAGCAAAGTAATTCACTTAGATTAAAAAGGACAACAATACTAATGTAACACAGAATTATATGATTACGAATTAATCACTGGGAATAATGAAAGTGAATTATACTGATTAAGTCCTATAACCTATCATCTATTTACATTATAATAATTTTTCATTATCATGACCATGAATTACTGATGTAGCCTACCATTAAACCTACTAATACACAGATTATAGTCTAAAACATCTTAACCTAACTTCCTACAAAATCATTTGACCTACACAATTACTTAATCTACTTTAATATTCAATTTGATAAACCATTTAAATTATTTAACCTACTACCCGGGACATTTTTTTTTTTAATTTATAGTCGACTTTCTTATCACATTGCTACTCATTTGAAGTGATTTACTTGTTAAAGAGAGAGATGAAAGAGAAATAGATGCGTCCACCTAATCTCAAGTTATTCAAGTACTCTTATCAAGTTTTAACTGTGATACATGCGCGCGTCTTACAAAGGTATTCCCATCTAATGAGTATAAATTAACCGACACTGGGCTTATCCATTCTTTCAAGAGATATGGACCTAACCATCGATATGACAATTTCGCTGTGATCTTGTCAACAGCTTTACTTACTGGATTTGCTTTCAAGTAAACTCTATCATTCAGTTTAAAAGGGATTGGACTCCTGTGTGAATCGTATCTATCCTTTACTTTACTGTGTGACTTCAAGAGATTCTCATAAGCAGTTTTCCATAACTTCCTCGTTCCTTCATTAAATTTCGTGGGTAGAATTTCATCTATCATCCAAATATTTGTGAGCGGGTGACTTGGTTTGTGCCGAAATAGTAATTCATATGGGGTAAACTTACTACTTTCGTGATAACTACAATTGAATGCAAGAGGAATCCACGATAGGGGTTCATCCCATTTGGTTTGGTTATTAGCACAGTATGCAATCAGAGATGATTTCGAATTCCTATGAACTCTCTCAACAATATTCGATTGAGGATAATATGGGGTACAAGTTATGTGTGATATGCCCTTCTGAAAACAGAATTTAGTAAAGATATTGGATTTAAATACCTGGGCGTTATCAGAGACTATATTATTTTTGGTAATCCAAAGTTTGTGAAGATTTTTTGAAGTTCAGTGCAAACTGTATTAGCATTGGCTTCTCTAACAGGGATTAACCAACAAAATTTTGTGAAAGCATCAACACAGGTGAAAATCATCGTGTTTCCCTTTGAGGATCTTGGGAGCTTTCCTACAAAATCAATAAAGAATTTCTCCATGGGGTACGTTGCTACAGTTGATGCCATTTAACCATAATTAGTTTTTTGAGCTGGTTTACTCAATGAACAAATTTTACAGTTTTTAATGAAAACACCTACATGCTTGGAAATTCCTTTCCAAGTGAAAACTTGCTTTATTTTATTTAATGTTTTTAGGTAGCCTAAATGTGCTCCAAAATTGGATTCGTGGTAGTACTTACAAACCATAGGTCTTAAAATTTGGGGAAGAACTATTTTAGGATCGGTAGAATTCCGGACATTACAAACTATAACTCCTTTTGACATCTGATAGGGGTAGATATCATTACCATCATTCCCTGATTGAATTATCTCTTTAATAAATTCATCTTGCCTTTGATACGTTGAAATATCAGTGAAACTGAGTGGGAAATCTACTAGATTCAAGCTACATAAATTTTCTTCAATTACTTCTGGTGGCGAATCCTCAAACATACGACTTAAACAGTCAGCAACTTTATTATCTACGCCCCTCACATGTTCAGTTTCGAATTTGAAGGCTGATAATCTCAGAACCCATCTGCCTATTCGTCCTAGTTGTTTAGGATGATTCAAAACATACTGTAAAGCACTGCAGTCGGTTCTCAGAATGAATTTGGTGTGTTCGAGGAAATACCTAAACTTTTCCATCCCATAAAGTGCTTCTAGAGTTTCCTTCTCATATGCAGAGTATTTTTGTTCTAATGGGGACAAGGTATGGGATGCATAGGCTATCGGAGCAAAAACTCCATCCTGCATTTGACCTAAAACACTACCTACTCCAACACTCGACGCGTCGACAGTAAGGAAGGATAAAAGTCTTATTGAAATCTGCCATCTTCAAAAGAGGAGGTTGAGTTAAAATTTGTTTCAACTTATCAAACGACTTTTGACATTCTTCAGTCCATTTGAATTTAACATTTTTCTTTCTCAGTGCATTAAGTGGGGCTGATATTTGTGCCAAGTTGGGGATGAACTTTGAAAAAAATTGTACCATTCCCAAAAACCTTTCAATTCCTTTAACTTTAGTTGGGACAGGGAAATTAACAATAGCTTTAGTTCTCTCTGGATCAATAGATACACTATTGTGAGATACAAGGTGTCCTAAGAAATTTATCTTGTTGGCCGCAAAGGTTACCTTGTTGGGGTTTACTGTAAGACCTGCCTTTCTAAGCCTATTGAAAACTTCATCAAGTAATTTCCAATGATTTTTAAGGGAATCTGTGTAGATTATCAAATCATCCAGGTAGAAAAATATACCTTTAAATCTCAGATCTCCAAATAATTTTTGCATTAAATTGGTTAGTACAGCTGAACCACTAGATATACCATAGGGTAATCTCTTGAATTGATACAAATTAAATGGTGTAATGAAAGCTGTAAGATGTTTAGATCTCTCAGTTAAATGAATTTGATTATAAGCGCTTGTCAAATCGATGCATGAGAACCACTTAGCGTTTGAGAAATGATGAAAACAATTATGTAAATCTCCCAAGGGTGCTGATTGGAGCTCTACAATTTTGTTTAATCGCCGGTAATCGATACATAAACGATAGGTGTTTGGTGTTGGTTTTTGTACAAGTAGACAAGGGGATGAATACTGTGAAGTACTGGGTTCGATGATATCTTCCTCTAAAAGTTGTTTCAACTTTTCCCTTAGATATTCTAACTTGATGGGATTCATTGGGTATGGTTGGGACCTTACGATTTTATTTGAGGTCAGTTTAATGTCATACTCTATCAAGTCAGTTGATCCAATTCTTTCAGTTAGTACATCAGAATGCCTACTTATCAATCTCTCCAAATTGCTTCTATCAGAATAATTTAAGTGAGAAAGATCCATTGGAGCTAATCTCTTCATTACATTATACACTTGGATATCAGAGCCTTTAGAAAATTTATTGTTATCACTCAAAGGAAATTTCAAATGTGGAATGAAGTCAAAGAAAAAGGTTTTTCTGATTAAATTTACTAAGAGTTGCGAGTGGGTAATGAAATTACAACCCAAAATTACATCTACTGGTAGATTTTCAGCAATTAGAAAGCGAAATTTCCATGAAAACTGTTCTATTTTTATTTTTATTCTACAAGATTTATCCATGATCAATTTGGAAGAATTAGCTGTACAGCAGGTTACATTATCCTCAATAATTTCAATCTCCTTGAGTTTATTATTATGAATTATTTCATCAAGAGTTGAAGCTCTTATTATAGTAAAAGAAGATCCTGAATCAACTAAACATGGATAAAATATATCAGTATTATTGAAGTTAGCCTGTACGAATGGGAGAAGTTTATTATCATAAACCATTCCACACATTTTTTGTTTATCTTTCCGTTTCAAGCTTTGAATGAATCGTTTTTGAGAATTTTTAAGTGAAATTTTATGTTTCAAAGAATTCAATTTAGATTGAGACTTCAATGGTTCTACTGCCTTTTCATTCGTTACTGATTTTAGGTCTTTTTTGTTGACGAGGCTAGAGCAAAGTTTTTTGAATAACAATTCCTGGCAAAGTGGCCTTTACGGTTACATTTAATACTTCCAGTTCAAATAACAATTCATCTTTAGTCAAAGCATTGGGATTTATTTTATGAGAGAGAAACGAATCTACTCTACTATTATTTGCAAATTTGGTTTGCAACATTTCTAGTGTCAAGGCCATGATTGAGAGAAGATCTAATATTTCTTATTATATACACTACTGGAAAGCTAGATAACTTAACATTGTTTTATATTAACTACTTTAAATTGATTTGAAATTAAAATTTCTGGTAAGCCCATTTCCTCATACTACATTGAATTACTTTCAGTAAGATTTCAGTGAACTTTCAAGTGAGATTCAAACAAAATAATAAACATGAACTTTAAATTCAATTCCAACCTCATCACTAAAAGACTAGAAAAATTCATCAGATTAAACTACGTTCTGCTACCACTTTCTATGCTGAACTCCTTTATGATAATATAGATTATTGGAGCAGTAGAGAAATTGTTAAGAGCGTGCTGTTTCCTGATGTCGGTGGAAGTCTAGATTGATGAATAATTCTAGTCTAGTCTAGTGATTGAGGGTCTTGGAATGATGAAACCTTTGGTTTGCGGTTGATTGCCATTAAGTTATATTGAATTATCATTATTTCTTTACAATAAAGGAGAATGGTTATCATTAAGTTAATATTAAAAATACATCTGTCTTTAAGAGACCAAGGGGCTACATAAAATATCGCTGAGGGGAGATTGAATTACTCATCTTTGATATCCGCCGTCGACGAGTCCGTTGTCCGAAGGGGTGATTGGTAAAGATGATGAAGGTGTGTTGCTCCTTGTACCTTGGGCTGGTGGCGGCAGAATCCAATGACACGGGGTTTTCCAATCTCCCTACAGCGGTACTAGATGTTGAACGTCGCCATCCACGAATGGAAGGAGTCGCCAGTCCCGTTGAACATGGTAGTAAATGGATTGCAGCTACACAGCAATCTTGCACATATACAAGTTCCCGAAATGGGAATGTGGAAGTTCACTTCATGATACAGTACACTTGAAAATGGGTTTGGCAGTCAACCGCTTTTAAAAATAATTTACATTATTGTAATAAAATACTGACTATTTAAGATAGAGGAGGATTACATCCTCAAACTAGCTAATTTATTGTCCATTCTCCAGGTGAGAAATGAAACACCAAAAAACTTCATTACTGTATGTAAAAGTACTTCTAATAAATTAACATAATCAGTTCACAAACTATTATCTGAGCAGCCTGCAAGTCATCTCTCGATTTTTTCCAATGACCGAGGCTTTCCAGCACAACAGTTGGGTGCTCTGCCCAAGCAAATTTTACCTCCTCATTAAATTAATTACCTCTGACGTCACACAATGTCTCATTGGACAAGGAGAGGACTAGATTCGAATAGGGACAGGAGATGAGAAGGATTGCAAAATTTCCTAATGCTTATTAAGATATATGCTACTTCTCACGGTAGCTCGTCACAATTTTACGATGAGTAAACGTCTGGAATAATTCTGATTAATCTCGAGAATTGGCGCCAGTTGAGATAAATAGGTATTATTGAAAATGAGAATTAACAGGATTATCGAATTACAAGGTACGGCAGACTGGCGCCTGGAAATATCCAACTGACTATGGGAACAGAAACTACTAAGTTACAATTTATAAATTCTAATATTCCAGACTCTATATATTTAAATAAAATCAATGAAAATAATATAATTTGGCACAGCTCTTTAATCTTCTTATCAAATTTATCTTCTATGCTTTTAAGTTTTGTTTCAAATTTATCTTCCAAAATTTTACCATTTTCTTGTAGTTTTCTTTCAAATGTTTCTTTCAAAGATTCAAATTTATTCTCCAAGGATGTTCTATTTTCTTCTATTTTACTCTCCAAATTTGTCAAAGCTAACTTATTTTCTTCCAATTTACTCTCCAATGATGTTTTATTTTCTTCTATTTTACTTTCAACCACTTCAAATTTACTCTCCAAAGTACTCACCAGAGCTCCCGAATCTGTTTCAAACACAAAGGTATCTGGGTCCTGATCCTCGGCCAGCAGTGCTTCCCAGAGTCTATCTTGTAAGACAGATTTTACCCCATTTGTATCCAGTTCTCGCTCCTCCAGCTCCTGCTTCAGTTGATTTACTTTTAAACTGGTGAGCTCACACCTTTCCCTGCCATTTCAGTTCACGTTCCAGAAATATTACACAGTTCACAATTATGTACAGAAGACTAACGTTCATTCTTGGAGAATAAAGTTCACACACAAAAATGTTCACACTCAAAGATCACAGTTCACTCAATGGAAGATAATGTTCACACACAAAGATAACGGTTCAATCAATTGAAATAATAGTTCACTTTGCAAAGGTACAAGTTCATAAAATTGCATCAATCAATAGCTACATCCGAACTTCTGACACCAATTGTTACGGGTTTCCACTATAATAAAAGACTTGAGGCAATTTATACTGATTAACTTTATTAATTACACTGCTATAACACACTGGAAAATGATAAACTATAACAGAACAGAAGATAGCACAAGAGTTTATAACGTTTCACAATACAAATTACACTAAGTTAAGAATGCACTGAATAAGAAATGATTAACAGTCTTTATCATGTTACACTAGAAGAAATAAGAACTGACAGAATGAATATAACTATATAGTGTCTATATACAACGTCCGGCTTGTCTATCACACAATACAACCGACACACTTGTTTGAATGTTGGAGTACGACTGACTCATAAACCCAAACATTCTGAATATATAGGCTTCTGAGAATAAACAAGAGAATGCTAGAAGGTTCTGGCATTATCACTTCGAGAAGGTTCTCGATGGGTTTTTGTTTACACAACAATGTGCTTGTTTGTTCACACAAAGCCTCCCTATCCCCGCCTTGTCCATCCTTGTCGTCCTACTATCTCAAGGCCATCAGACACTGTTGAATTCCATAACAATATATTCCTATCAATAGCTAATTAATGTAGGTGGAGGAAAAATGTTGCGTGCATCACAGGACTAAAGTACTTTTTCTCCCTCAGGGAAATTGTCACCCTCGGCTACGCCTCGGGCAACAACAGTTTCCCCTCAGGGAGAAAAAGTTGCCCTTTAGTCCCTAGATGCACAAATAACTATTTCGATGCTCTTTGATAGTAGAGAAGTGATATAATATTCTGGCATCGACAGATTTGAAAAAAATTAATAATGAAAAAGTTATAGAAGATTTTTGATGTTTCACCTACCCCCCCGCCCATCCATAACACGATTTTGCATATATCTCTGGTATAAGCTGGTAACAAAAATATTTTTCGATGCTCCTTGAAAGTACAGAAGTGGTATAACATTCTAGCATCGAAATAATCCAATATTTATTCAAGGGTAAGTTGTTATAGGCCTATAAATATCCACCTCTAATAATCAGTTTTTAATTACGCATCTTCCTTATCTCTTGTTGTAATAAATCTTCATCTAACATCCGTTTCTGATAATACATAGGTCGTACAAAATAATGCTTCAGTCAGATTTGAATTAAAATCTAAAATGGAGATGTTATTGAAAATTTCCTTTTTTTCTCCACCCCCTCACCCATACTTTATTTTCCAAATATCTCGGTTCTGGTAGGTTAACAAAATTCTTAATTGGTGGTACAAAAAGGTACAAAAATAGTACATTAATTTAGTATAATTAGATTGGAGAAATTCCATATGCGGGTAGGGGTGTCCACTTGTAACCCACACTTTATTTTTCAAATATCTCGGTTCTGGTACGTTAACAAAATTTTTAATTGGTGGTACAAAAAGGTACAAAAATAGTACATTATTATGGCATCTTCAAATATTGAAAAATTACAAATGCGGGTAGGGGTGTCCACCTGTAACCCGCACTTTATTTTTGAAATATCTTGGTTCTGGTACGTTAACAAAGTTTTCATTTGGTGGTACAAAATGGTACAAAAATAGTACATTATTCTCATATAGTTAAACATCAAATTCTTAAGATGCAGGTTACAGGTAGATATAGCTGAATAAATGGTTTTGCTGAACAATGAATTTGTCTTCTCTATTAGCTGGAGAGAACAGTATGTAGTCGCGACTTCTGTTTATTTTGCAAGAACTTTGACTTTGAAACACTGGTCAAAGCTCTTGCTGTGCTCAGAGCCATGGGTAGGGACAGGTAGGGAAGTGTTATTTTTGAAGGAGGCTCTATGGTTATTTATTCTAAGATTGAGAGCAGTGGTTGTTTCACCAACATAGAAAGCAGGGCAGGAGTTGCAGGAAAGGAGGTAGATGCAGTTTTTGGAAATTCAATTACTGGATTGATGGGTTTGATGGGTGTAGTTGGTCATAGGACTAGTGAAGGAAGTAGAGGGATCAGTGAAGGGACAGGTTTTACAGCGGGGGCGTTTGCATGGTAGGGTACCAGGTGGAGGTTCATTAGAGGTGGGTGATCAGTTTTTGCTGAGGATTTTCTTCAGATTGGGAGGTTGCTTGTAGATGAGGGTGGGTGGCTGCTGGAAGAGACATTTGGTGGAGGGATTTGAGGAGACAACATGAAATAGATCCTTAAGGATAGGTTTGAGGTTTTCAATACCAGGGAAATAGGTTGTGCAGAGTTTGGGAGCATGAGAGATTTGGGAATTGTTTGAAGTGATGCTGGATTGACTGTTGGAGGCTATTTGTTTTTGTAGTAATTTTTCAGGGTATTTGCAATTCAGGAGGGATTGATGCAGTTTTCCAAGGTATTGATCAAGTTGGTGGGGGTAACTACAAATCTTTTGGCCATGGATTGATGGGGATTGGGGTAGAGCTCTTTTGACATGATAGGGGTGGCAGCTTTGAAAGTAAAGGAACTGTTAGGTATGGGTAGGTTTGGTATAGATATTTGTAGATAGGATGTTGGAGTCAGAGGGGGATACAGTGATGTCAAGAAAGTTGATGGAGGATTCAGAAATGTTCCATGTGAAGGAAACAGGGTAATTGGAGTTCAATTGATGCAGGAATTGGGAGAGGGAATCAGCCCCATGTGGCCAGATCATAAAGATGTCATCAATGAATCGTAGCAACAGTAGGGGGGAGAGGGGTTGTTTAGAAAGGAAGTCTTGTTCAAGGTGTCCCATGAACAAGTTGGCATAGGATGGAGCCATCCTGGTGCCCATGGCTGTGCCTTGAGTTTGGAAGAAATAATTTTCCTCAAAACTGAAGGCATTATTAGTGAGCACCATTTTGGCAAGGTTCACTAGGAAGTTGGTTGAGGGAGTAGAGGGTGTAGGTCGCAAGGATAGGAAGTTTTCAAGGGAAGCAAGGCCATCAGGGTGAGGGATGGATGTGTACAGGGAAGCCACATCAATTGAAACAAGGAGGAGTTGTTTGTCAGTTGGGAGGGTTGTGTTTTTTAAAACTTCAATGAAATGGAAGGAGTCTTTGATATGTGAGGGTAGGGAGGCAACAATGGGTTGAAGATGGAAGTCAACACGGGCAGAGATACATTCTGTTGGGCTATTGATGCTAGAAACAATTGGGCGGCCAGGATTGCCTTCTTTGTGGATTTTTGGGAGAAGATAGAAGTGAGGAGTACTGTGGGAATCAGGTGAAAGTATATTGATGTCTGAATCAGAGATGCCTCCAGATGGAGCATTTTGCTTCAGAAATTTGAAGACTTTTTTCTGGATTTGTAGAATGGGGTCAGGTTAGATTAGGTTTTTACTTCAGTATAATCAATTAGTTTCTACCTTAACTTATTGACCTTACATTCTAGCTTAGGACCTTACCTAGCTTTAGGCTACTTACTTTACCAGTTCTTCCAATCTTAATATATAAGAATTGTTGATTTGTCCATAAATCTGCTCCTAACTCAACCCACTCATTCTTCAGTTTATCATCCATAATCCTAACCCAACCTACTAAATTCTGAACTTCTGTATTATATATTATCAATAAACCTCACCATACTTCAATACCATCCTAATCCTGCCTGCAATTACTGGTTCCAACAAATTCATTTCCATTCAAAAAAACTTTCCAAATACATCAGTCATGTTGAATTTCTTTCCACCTGCAAACTTCTTCAAATTCCCCTAATGGCTTATCAATAAAACTTCCATTATCTGGCCTTTCTTCTCAACTCCACCCACCCTTATTCAAATTTCAACATCAAATTTCACTTCAGTTTCTTGATATTGTTCATGAACAATACACCCTGTCCACTAATTCTCACCTCAATGAGCTCCAGTCTCTCATCTAAATAATCCAGCTCCATCATGACCCCTATCTAATATCTGAGTTGATATCTTGAAAAAATCAGACTGTGCCCTTCAAAAATTTAGAAGCTCCCACCTCCAGAAACTCTCTTCTCTGTACAAATCCCACTTTCAAAAGAACCTGCCAATCCAAACTCACATTCAAAAAATACCTAACCCTCCCTCATCAGTGATAAACCCAGAATTGCCTCACTCCTGAACCTAACCCCACCTAGTCAACTTCCCCCCTCTCTACCCAAACGCCAGCATCAACCTACCAAGTGTCAAGACAACATTGAAAATCCCACTGTTCTGAACCTTTCCTCCAGAACCCTTTCCCCTACTGACAAATCAGTCCTCAACAAGGTTCTCTCTTTTGCCCCAACTCCCAAGCTCAATGCAATAAACCTCCTTTCTGTTACTGTTCACTTTACCAGATATCTCAGATGGCAAGTACACTTTAGTGGAAACAATACTTCTGATCTGTCTAACCCCCCAACCACCTCTGCTTCTGACCAAATCATAAAAACATTTGCCCCAAAATCAAACTGAGAATCAAAATCCCTCCCAGCCAACCACCCTGTTGAATTTTTTTGCAATCTACTCCTGAATAAAGTCAGCTCTAAACAGTTCATTGAATCTCTTGCTCCAACCCCCAACCTCACACCTCAGGAATTCAAATCCATCAAAGACCTTTGTTCTGATCCCTCCATTTTCATCACTAAAGCTGACAAAAGCTCAACTGTGGTGTTACTGAACACCACAGACTACATCAATGAAGCTAACCGCCAACTCTCTAATCCTGAACAGTATCAGCCCCATCCATCTGACCCCACTCTTCAAATCCAGAAAAAGTCTTCAAATTTCTGAAGCAAAATGCTCCATCAGAAGGCATCTCTGATTCAGACATCAATATACTTTCACCTGATTCCCCCAGTACTCCTCACTTCTATCTTCTCCCAAAAATCCACAAAGAAGGCAATCCTGGCCGCCCAATTGTTTTTAGCATCAATAGCCCAACAGAACGTATCTCTGCCCTTGTTGACTTCCATCTTCAACCCATTGTTGCCTCCCTATATCAAATACCATTGTTGCCTACATATCAAAGACTCCTTCCATTTCCTTGAAATTTTAAAAAACATAACCCTCCCAACTGACAAACAACTCCTCCATGTTTCAATTGATGTGGCTTCCCTGTACACATCCATCCCTCACCCTGATGGCATTGCTTCCCTTGAAAACTTCCTATCCTCACGACCTACACCCTCCACTCCCTCAACCGAATGGAATTTGACAGTGTCTGATGGCCTTGAGACGGTTATACAACAAGTGATGGACAAGGCAGGGATGAGGAGGCTTTGTGTCAACAAACCCTCTCGATTCATTATTCCAGCAATTTCTAGCACTCTCTTGTAAGTTCTTGTGCCTTCTAGTAGGTTCAAAGCATTTTATATAAGATGGAATGTTTGCAGAGTTAGTCAGTCTTACTTGAGCGCATATGCCAGTTCTGTCAGTTGTATTGTGTGACAGACGTTGTATAAAGACACTCTATGGTTATATTGATTCTGTTTATTAGTCAGTTCATATTTCTTCTTAGTGTAACTTAAAGACTGTTCTCATTTCTTATTCAGTGCAGTGTTAATTTTAGTGAAATTTGTATTGTGAAACGTTATAAACTCTTGTGCTATCTTCTGATCTGTTATAGTTTATTTTTTCCAGTGTGTTATAGAAGTGTAATTAATAAAGTTAATCAGTATAAATTGCCTCAAGTCTTTTATTATAGTGGAAACCCGTAACAGTATGAATGGAAAGGGAATCAACCAATCTTTTACCAAGGTTATTACAAAATAACCTTTATATGTTTCAATGTCTTTAATAACCTTGATATTATACTATACATCACTAAAGCCCCGTTTTCATTAGCACAAAAATGTTTTGCAACGTGTTAAGCAACAGTGTTGCATGAAATTTTACGGTCTGAAAAATGTTTCAAAACTCGTTGCACCGGGCTACATGTTGGAGACCAATGTGTTTTGCAACTCGTTCTCACAACGTTGTATCCTGGGGAATGGAAACGGCAAGCAATGTTGCCGCGGCACAAATTAGAATTATACAAAACTGTAAAGCCGCGTATCGACAGTCCGAGGCATGTTCCACGAATGCCTCGCGGTACAGTCTGTTGACGCAAAAAAGTATGAACTCATGGCTGAGGCATATGTGTGATCTGCAATTTTTGTAAGGCCGTTATTACACGATAATAGTTCTATGAGCATATCTGATAATATGGAAAGAGATGAAAATACCAAATCATATTTTCATCTTTTTCCATATGATCTTATCATAGAAATATTATCGTGTAATACCGGCCTAACCAAAAATGCGAGCACGCGAACAAATTGACTAGTGCCATCAAGTGGGTGACAAAGCAACTAAGCTCTGACAATTGATAATTTGGATTTTGGAGGTTAGTTTGTGCTCAATTAGTAGATAAAAATTTAAGGCAATGTTTATTATTACCTATTACAACCTTCAGCATCCAAATAGAATTCTCAATCACAAAAATGCATAGGAATGGGGTACAATTTTAAGGTTAGTTTGTAGAATGGTTCGTTGTGCGTTGCGAGGCAACAGGCACTGCTCGCTGCGAATTGTGTGCCGCGTTTGCCTGGCTGCTAGCAAACCCGGTATCGACAGTCCGAGGCATGTGTGGCACATGCCTCGGACTGTCGATACGCGGCTTTACTCCAGTCTCCAGCTCGGTCAATATTGGTTCAAAAATATTATTGATTTGGTCTTGAATTGAAGATCAAAATGTTAATTGAGACCAGATCAATAATGTTTGAACCAATATTGACTGAGCTGGAGACTGGAGTAGATAGTAGACTAGTAGTAGTAGCAAGACTCTTCTTTGTGTGAACAGACTGTACCTTGAGGCATTCGCGGCACATGCCTCGGACTGTCGATACGCGGCTTAAAACGCGTAACAATAGAGATAGAACAATTTGGATTTCAGATTTGAATTCAGCGTCCAAAAATTAGAAAATCACTAATTTGTCTTTTCACGATCACTTGAGACGAAATAAACAAAAATTTTTTGCGTGTGTATGCATGTAATGGTATAGCCTGTCTCTGTCCAAGCAAAGAAGACCCTCTGGCAAAATGAGAAAATGACTCGAGCTCGGTCAATATTGGTTCAAAAATGATTGATTTGGTCTCAATCGTAGGAAACATTCTGATCTAAAATTTGAGACCACATCAATATTTATTAAACCAATATTGACCAAACTGCGAAACTGGAGTCATTTTCTCATATTGCCAGTAGGTCTTCTTCGCTTGGATAGACTATAGATTCTTCTTCTATGCGAAACGGTCGGCCGCAGTCGATCAGCTGACCTTGCCTGGAGCTGTGATTGGCTACAGACCAACTTGTCTTGTCTCAAGACTCTTCTCGTGAGCTGTGATTGGCTACAGCTGTTCTATTGTGGCCGACCGTTTCGCATAGAAGAAGACCTACCATTACACGCATACACACTTGAAAAGTTTGTTTTTTCCGTCTCAAGTGATCGTGAATAGGATATATATAGGTAATAGGTAATAGGTGAATAGGTATGACGAACGGAAAATGTTTGAAATGAATTAATCAAACTATAATAATTATTATCTGCGCCCCAAAATTTGGTGCTGATTATTGATTAACTGATCACACTTAGTCTCATAGTGTATCAGATAACTGATCATCAGAGTCAATAAGAACTTATCTATTTTTAGAACCACTTGCAACCAACCCTCATGATTAATTTTCAAAATAAATATCAGTTTTGCCCATTACTTGTTATCTTCATCACCTAAAATTGTTATTTGTTGAAAACTCGGGTACGATATGAGCTAATGTAAATATGAGCTATTTTTCAAGTGAAGAAATAATATTTTTTTGCTATATTTTGTTTTTGGAAGCAATAAATATTCTATTCTATTCTATTCTATTCTATTCTATTTCCATTCTTTCCACTTGGTATCACTCGCTCGATCCAAACACGAACGTCAGTAGATGACCGTATAAATGTATGTAATGTAACCTATCCTACCTATTTATTTACATTGAGATGAATCTTTTTCATGTTTATTCTTATGTATGCAGGACCTTGTTATACGTCTACAAGTGTTTAAAATATTGAATATTAAATAAATAAAAAGTTTATTAATGGAAGCAACAGGCTTATAATCCCATTTTGCCTCCTATACACAATACAATAATATTCAAATATCATAAAGTAGAGATGAAAAAAAAGTAAAATCAAACATAAGTCAATATACAAGCAAACTTTCGACTAATTGCTAGTGAAAAAAAAAACATTTTGAATAATTTTAAACGTAAGAAAATAAAATAGAGTCTGATCAATAATTATTAGGTGAAAAATACAAAGAAATAAGATTAAGTTAGATAATAAAAAATTGTAACAACTACGATGTATTATGATAGAACAATGGAAAATAATAAATGAAAAAAAGTAAAAGACAAAAAAGAGAGGAAAGAATGAAAGTGTCTGTGTAATTTACTACCACTTAATCATACTGGAATACAGGCAAAAACCCCGAAATGATAGATCGACCGCTATTCCACCATACCGTTTGCAACTCTGCGGAATTTGAATGGGGAGAACCAGAAGATATCTAAGTGCTGAGAATAATTATTGATGATTCTCTGACCTCTAATCAAAGGAGAGATATTATGGCTCACTGTCCTGGATCGAGGAATACTAAAAGAAAAAGCTGAACGGCGAGCAATGGTATTAATGTAAATATTAATTTTTGAAAATAGTAACGAAGAATCAATTCTGTTATTCAATAAATTGTAAAGGAAGATAAGTGATTTGACATCTCGTCTGACTTTCAGTGATCTGATTCCAAACATACTTCTTAGAGAATTAGTGGGGAAATCAAAGGGACAGAAAACACCATGTTTTTTATAATAAATACATCTTAAAAATTTATTTTGCAAACGCTCGAGTATGTGAATCTGTTCATTATGATATGGATTCCAAATCTCACAACCATATTCCAACAGGCTCCTTACAATTGATTTATATAAGACTAGCAGAGACACAACATCCCTGAAAGGCGAGCACGTCCTGAGGATGATATTGTGAAAGTTGTAGAGTGGTATAGAATGTTTATTCCACTCAAAGTCTAACCTCAAGGTTTAGATCTTAGGTGGTAGGAAAAGAACGAAAAAATGTTTTATGGCTAGCGATCATGAAACCTTACGACGTGTCTGGTGGATGGTTGGAGTCGCTCGATTGCAGCATGTAATCTGGGTGCTTGTTCGAACCGAAATTACCGTGGCCAGAGTTAAGTAAGCTCTTGTAGCTCAATACAACATATTTGACAATGCGTTTTTGAAACCCTAAGGAACAATTTGACAAATAAAAGAAGATTATTGGAGAAATTGAATGGCTTTGTCATTTGAATGCTTTCAATTTTTGCTCCTACATTAGTCTGACCCCTCCCCCAACAATTGTTGTTGTATATAAGCTCCTGATACAAGCTCCTGTATCAAGGAGCTTCCTTTCTGTATCATTGTTTGACTCTATAATAAATATTTGTATCAAATATTCACCGCCTGGCGCCTGAACAGGGTTTTACTATAGAACGCGTTTTACTTCAAAGTTATTTACAAAGTTAAAGGGTCGGTCTGGTGAGGTTGGGAGCCCATGGCGATTGATCAACTGGGGCCCCACCTGGGGGGGTGTAGATTCTCCTGGGAGCCTCTCAGGGTATGGGTCCTGGGAGTACGGGAAGTACGAGGTTTTATACCTCGCGATAGCTCTTTAATATACCTCGATTTCCGTGCCGTTTGCGGTTAGCAAAACGATTTCTTGCACTTTATATAGTTTTAAATAAATAAAAATTATATATTTAGAGCAACGTCTATTGTGAAATACAAGTCATGGGGTTGATTGAGAAAATGAATACCGTATCATTTAAAAAGTGGTTTTCTAATCTACCAGTTTGGGGGCCCCCCAGCTTGGGGGCCCCTGCCGATCGCCAGGTTGCCACCCCTGCCAGACCTGGCCTGCAAAGTTATATTGAACAGATAGGTTTGAATAGACAGGTTGAAGACAGTCAGACGGGCCTGCAGACCAGTAAGTAAACTTTAGGGTGATTCAAAAAGAGCGCCAGTTTTAAAATATCAAATTAAGTGGTTTATTTAAACGAAAAGTTGAAAATAAATACATCAAAGTGTTCATTTCACTTTCCGATTATATGGGAAATGATGGCATGAATGCCTCCCCTAATACGCTGGCATGCACTCTTTTCATAAAATTACTATTACTGCACAACTATGGTATTTATATAGTTTATATTATTATTATTCTCACTTTCATTTCGCCGATAACTGCTATGACTTGCTAGTACTAATTAACAAAGCCAATGACTTCAGATTCACCGATACATCAATGACTTGAGGAAGGAAAATCGACGGGTTTATTGGCGAAATAGAAGTGGATTCTTGTCGTGCAGTAGTGAATTACATGGACAGAGTTGATGCTTACCAGCGCAGGAGGACACTTGCATGACATCATTTCCCATACATTTAATCAGAAAGTGAGATGAACATTTTGATGTACGTATTTATTTTCAATTTTTCGTTTAAATAAACTTCTTGATATATTAAAACCGGTGCTCTTTTTGAATCATTCTATATAAATGTCATCGAAAGTTACCCATTCAATTTCGTTCCATTCATATATTAGATGTATTATTTAATAATGAAATTATTGAGCCATTTTTTCGTGAAAAATTAGTTTGGTGGCTCGTTGATTATTTCTGAGCTACTAATAAAACTCATGTACTGTATAATAAAATAGAACAGTTCAACTGATATGTGTTCAGCAGCTCAACATTTCAACCAAAATGTCCTATTGATAGGTGGAAATCTTACATTTCACGTGTTACAACAATCAATAAACAGTTGAACTTTTATTGGATATTAATCTCCAAATCTACAATATATTTTCTTTATTTTTAAATATTGCCAACTGTGTTTTTTTTTAGAGAGAAACCAATTTCCATGCAAGAAGTGATGTTCGCATCCTAATCTCGGCGATGTCACATTGAAAAATAAAATATTCATTTTTTGAATAAAAGTTTTATTCTGAAAAGAAAATATTTTTTCGCCACACTGCACAGAAAGCAGCTGTTTTCTGTGCACTAAAGAGATTTGAAAGACGCCATTTACAGGCGGTTTTGCTACTAGCTCCGAAAGAGGGCTCTTTCGGAGCTAGTGCACAGAAAGAGACTGGTAGTTACCTATCCGGCCGCTAGATTGGGCAACAATGCACTGCTTTCCGCCGTAGCCTACTTCAGTTCGAATCAGCGATCGCCGCAAACATTCTTATACAATATTTATTATTCTTATTCTCGCAGTGTGGCGAAAAGTATCGTACTCAACTCGCACAGAAAGGTGTTTACGGTATTCGGATAACATATTCCTGGGCTTGGCAAGCCTCGCCCGGGAAACTATCCTCATACCGTAAACACCTACTTTCTGTGCTTGTAGTGTAATGTACTATTGAGATAGCAATCGGTTGATCGGTATAGAAAAATAATAGGTGAAAACTAAACTCAAAATAAGCAAACTGATAACAGCAGAAAGGAGCTGTTCATTAAGAGATCAAAAGTCGAATTTTTCTGATACTTCTTCTCTCTGGTGTAAAACATACAAATCGTTTCGAAGAAACTTCATTCTTGAGAATTAGACTTTAGGAATCGTCTGTTACTTTGGGACTCTTCAATGCTGTAAATGTTGATAAATTGGTGTTGTACCCGTACAATACTGGTGTTGTGCATGAAAACACCAGATAATAGAGAAGACCACCTAGGTATCTGTCAGTGCGTCTGAGCTCTAGTGAGAATTTACTTACTCGGCATTTACAAGAAGACTGCATTGAAATTGAATGCGTTATGGGATGGGGGAAGTTTCCTGTCGGCGGCAAGATGGTAAAAGGTCTCTGCTTTTGTGAAACGCAACGGAAAGTGGACGGGGAGATTAGATGGTGCAGATAGCTAGCGTGTCGGACGGACACACCTCCGAAAGTGTCGCACGCCGCTGTGCGCACTGCGCGCTGCAATCAAGATGAGATGGAGTTGATTGACAGACATCAGTTTCATCGCTGTGTTCACTGTTGTTATGCACGTGCCCCAATCACAATCTAATGCAATGACGGCTCTTCGCGCAGGACCTCCGGAGTAGAATCAGAGCAACTCCTTTCTATTCCAGCATCCTGCGCTCCGCTTCCACACCCAAATAGTCCTCTTTTTATGCTGTCCTTTGTACAGTCTTCTCTCCTAGCTCATTCCAGTTCACTGTACTTTCTCGACAATAAAAACGCTCAAGAGGATCATGCTCGCGTCTCGAAACGCCCGCGGAAGCAACAAGCAAGCCGTCGGCCAGTTTACATTTCCGGCTTAATTGAGAAGCGAACGCAATCGCTCTCCGTAATTTGTTCTGACCGCTTGCTGCCGTCGCCACCACCACCGCAATCTGCGATTTAATTGCTTCATCCTGCCAACACACACTTGAAAAACTACATTGTGTTCCAAACATTGCATTTGATCCTATCAATGTTTTTGTGCCACTTCTACTCGTATGAGTGATTCAGGATCTGAAGAAATCGTATAGTCCTATGGTATGAAACAGATTGACTGAAAAAATTCGGACTAGACCAGTCCTACCAATCTTATTCGTATTGAAAATTAAAGTACGTATACAAATTAAACGTATTAAGTATATTCAACTAAAATGTACGTATTCCTTACTTGCATGTTCCAGAATGTTATCAAAAAGTTATTCAGGACATGAGTAGCAAGAAAAAAGCAATCATGCAAAAACGCATGCAGTTGCCAGCAGTGGCGTAGCCAGGATTCGATTTTGGGGAGGGTCCAAAGCCGATCAAGGGGGGGGGAGTTTGGGGGGAATCCCACCCCCCCCCCAAAGAAAGGGTGGTCCAGGGGGTCGCCCCCGGGATAATTTTGGAATTGTGTTGTACAAAATACCGTTTTAGAGCTCTCTTTTTTTAATTGATACAAAATTGGGAATTGTAGAGATTTTGGGCAATAGCCTGCTTTTTCTCTCCTCATCTTGTATATTTGTACATACACATGAGATAGATAAATAAATAAATTTACTTTATATGGTTCAATCCTCAACATTATATAATTAATTTGGTTAGAGTTAAGGGAGCTTTTAGGCAAATTTCTGTGTCCAAAATAGCATTGTAAATCAAAATTTGTCAAAGTGAAATTATTTTAGGTAGGTAAAAACAAAGGTTATCAGATCCACAAAGTTTATATAAAATATCATACTTTAGTTTCAATGCTCAGGGCATCATCATTGGAAAACTAAGGCTTTGAAAAATACAAGTTTGAAAGGAACTTTTGTTTTCACTTAGGTGCCTAAATTATGGATAAGTTCATAGGCGTAATTTAGGGGGGGCACGGGGAGGCAGTTGCCCCCCCCAAACATTCCCGTTGCCCCCCCAATAGTCCAGTCAAATCAAGCAGCAAAATTAAAAGTCTAGGACCCAGCTGAAAATTTGCAGATATGATCAGGAAAACGCGCTGAATAACATACTAAAAGACCCTAAGAGTCCCAGTATAAATTCATATATTATAAGTCGAATTTTATAAAAAAATTCCAATTTTCAGATTGTAATGGTACTGTGTGTACCTCCTCGTTGAAAACAGAACATTTTTACATTAGAGTGACTCGCAAACGGCAACCTGTGGGCGCAAAAATCTGAAAATTATAATGAAATGTAGAGGAAATCTTCCTCTTTCAGATGGTTGGTAATTGAATTCCAAGATCTGAAAATTGGAATTTTTTATGTAATTTGACATAACTTACAATATATGATTTTATATCGCCGCCATGAGCTGAGAATGATGAGCCTTCACAAAATCCGAGTTACCGTTCAAAAGTTATAAATATAACTTGAAAAATAGGGGATGCTGTTGAATCCTATGATAGTTTTAGTCTCTTAAAATTGCTCATGACAGCCTAGGGTCTCAGGAACCTAATTCCAGAAATATAAGCAAATAAGTTATCCCAATATTTTCAGTAAGTTTTTGTGTTATAATATGCATTTCTTTTTTTGTTTTTGGGGGTGTAAGTTATTTTAAATCGCTGTAGTTCAAAAAATATTGAACATAGAAGTGTGAAATTGGTCTCAGATGGAAGAAAAATGAATTTCGCCAAGAGAGAGTTGAAATACGATAATGTACGGGTGCTCAATTTATAGTTACAAACTTTATGAGTAAAAAAATTTCAAAATATTAATCCTATGAAAAAATTACCAATTTTTAAAATAATTTTATCTCGAAAATATTCAATGATACAAAGTTGCAATTAGTCTTATTCTTCTCAAAATTTTATTGTATACAAAGAAGTACTGAACTTTAAAACTTAGGGCTGTTTAAAATAATTGAAAAATAAATAAAAATCAGAACACCTTTTAAAAACTTTATAAAATTATTGAAACACAGACATGTTTCGGCACATTAGGCCATTATCAATGTTGATATCAATTAACAATGGGATTGTTAATATCAATTAACATTGATAATGGCCTAATTTGCCGAAACATGTCTGTGTTTCAATAATTTTATAAAGTTTTTTTAAAGGGTGTTCTGATTTTTATTTATTTTTCAACAAAGAAGTACCTATAAAATTTTCTCGCCAGCGCCATTTTCTGATCATATCTGCAAATTTTCAGCTGGGTCCTCCGACTTTTACTTTTTGGCTTAATCTGATTGGCCTACAATATGATTTCAAGATTCTCATGTTTAAGAAGAATAAAGAACTATTCTCGAAATACAATAGGTCAGGATAGAATATCCACTATAACCAAAATTTACTATCTAATATTATAAAACCATTTTAAGACTATTACACTTTTCAATTAGAACTATAAATAATTTATAAGATCAGATTTAAATAAGTTAGACACATTGATTCTTCAATTGTAATTGGTCATTCAGTTTTGTTTCATTCAAACCTGATTTCTGAGTTTGTGGGTCATTTTAGATTTAGGCTGTTTATTGACTGAACACGTTTTATTCAAAATTAAATCATCTACAAGTTTAACCCACAGAAAAGTAAGTTGAAGCATCAGGTAACCATGTTAACCTTCTTTGAACTTGAAAAATACTGATTATTTACATATGTTAGCAAATATATATCAATATCCATAATAATCACTGCAGATACGAACTTCTAACCAGTTCCAGTGACAAGTTCTCAGTTCTATAGAAAAAGTATTTTTCATGTACTTAATCACACGACACAAAGCTATCAAATTGTAGACGATTATTCACACTCAACAAGATTAGTCTAGTTTTAAAAAAAAACTTATTTAAAATGAAATTCTGAGACTCAGGGATTTGAGCTAGATCCCTGTACTTGGTCTCATTTGGAGATAATAAAGAAGAAGGTTCTAATCTATAGCGATTTCTCTTACCCTCGAAAAAAAATTGCGAAATTCCGTTTGAGATTTCAGAAAAACTTGAAAATCACTCTCTTTTAACTTTAACTGCTAAAAAATACTGCTCAATAATCGACTTTGGCATGAAGAATACCTCAAATTAATGTTAAATTAAATCTTAAATTAATTCCTCTTCCCAACAATATCTTCAAAATTCAATTTTGACAAGTCATTCTTGAGATATTGATGATTTAATGACTGTAAGTAGGCCTACTTGAAAAATATCTAAAAATCTATGGTTTACGGATGTATATATGTTTTGTATCTATGTCTATGTATCTTCTTCGTGGGACACTCTGTATATCATCAATATTTTATGCTGAAAAATAGTGATTTCGGCATTTGATTCACCACAAAAAGGCCTCCTAAGACAGTTTTAAAGTATACTTTCACAAAATTTCCCGGGGGGAGGCCCCCACCCCCGCTTGGCTGAGGAGGTACACCCCCAGGCCCATTACAGCCCCCAGTATTTGATCCAGTTTGGTATTGAAGTAGATTATGTCTTACATACATTACAGCAGAATTATCAGTGATCAGTGAACCACTACCCAGAAGCAAATCTTGACCCCGCTTGCCCCCCCAATGAAAATTTTGAATTTACGCCCCTGGATAAGTTCCACAACATCTCTGATAAAAGTGTAAATTTTATTGAAAGAGAAATTAATAATACAGGTTCACGCTTTATACAGCTCAAACCTCAACAATCGGAATATTTTGAGCATCTATTGTTCCTGATCACCAAGATTTCTGTTAAGAGGGTGATTTCTTGTGTCCAAAGCAGCGTTTTGAAACTCTGTCTTTGAAGTAGCGTTTTAGAACTCTGTTTTTGAAGTAGCGTTTTAGAACTCTGTCTTTGAAGATTACTAGTGAATAATTGATTATCCAGAGTATTATTTAGATTATTCACTTTATGCACTTCAACCATTTCAACCCCCAGCAATGAACATCACTTGATCAGTTCAGGGGTGCATTTTCAGTACAAAATTGTAGAGCTCTACGTCGTTATAGAGCTTCACTTTTTAAGATAAGTTGAATTAAAAATACAGATGCGGGTTTGATGCAGCTTAACCCTAAACAATCTGCACTTTTTAGACACCACTTGGTCAGTTGACAAAGAAGTTGGACAAAACTTTGCTCCAAGTGGGAAAACTGAGTTGGCGGTGAAAGTTGGACCCCCTCGACCCCCCTTCCCCTTTAGCTACGCTACTGGAACCCATGCTCATAGAAATTTTTCATTATTCTGATGTAGGGAATCAGCCTAAGAAGTTCTTTGAACATTACTCTTATGAACACTTTGTGTGGTCTGCATCAATTTCTTAGTCGTCTCTTTCAGAGGAACAGAGTTCAAAATGTAGGATTGGCCAAAATTTCGGAGGGGGGGGGGTTCCGGACCCCCTGGACCCCCCTCCCTGGCTACGCTACTGGTTGCCAGGGTTCATAAAGATCAGGAAAGGCTAAATCGTTCGAAATGAATGTAAATTGGAAGTAGATTTGAAAAATATTCAAATCATAACGATTCCAACTTGAAAAATAATTCATGTAGAAAATTAGCTCAACTGCTCAATAAAGAATAAAACTTTTCCAGTTTTTTTTAAATTTATGTAGATAGTAGTGTTCATCTGAGAACATGATACTTTTACTATTATCATAGCTCCCTTTTATATAAAAAAAGCTAAGCTATATTATTCTCTAGGTCTACCTCATCTAAAACTCAGAGAAACGAATGAAAGTTAGTTGAAAATAAAGTTTGTTAACTGCTTAGAATTCAGACAATGACGCACCTTCATGTTCAAGTGCTAAATTATCTCAATGTCTTCATCATTGAGGTATTTTTTATGAATGCTGGCAGTGAATTGCACATTGCTATTGTGCCTCTTCAGCTGCTAATATATTCTTAGTCACGGTTGGCGAGTAGTCTGTGAAATAATTCACAGTATAGTTTTAATGGTTCAGTCGTAGTTGACTGACTCGTTCACAGATTCTCAAGTTCTCACCTAAGTCATCAACGTACACCTGTACACCCAAGTTACTTTCGGCTACCGTATTCAACGCATAAGGTGTGTAATTCAGACTGAGCTCTAACTATAATGATTACTGAAATTCACCCAACAAAAATTATTAGCAGTTTTGCAGTTGCAAACTAAATGTTGATCACTGATCATGTATATTTCCATGGAGGGTAATACATAATTAGCATTACCTGAGGTTCCATATCCACTGTCAGTTTGTGACAGACAAAAAAGTGGATGGGTAAACCCAGGCCGATAGTTGAACGCTCAGCTGTTAACAATCGTATTGTCAGTGAACGTGTACCCAGAAGAGTGAACGAGTGAAGAAAGAAGGGTGAAAGCTTATTTCAAGTACTGCATACTGCATTAGTTTGTAATAGAAATTATAGGGTGTTTTTCATAACATTTTATGTATAAAGAAAAAACTATTTTCCCTAGATTGAGATGGAAAGCACATTATTCGTAAGCTAATTTTCTGGCATTTCCCATTCAATGTGTCTTTATTGCATATGACCGTCTCGGTTGCCAAGTGCTTATTATCTAGTACAGTATTTGGAGCTAAAATTTTGGATTACTTTTCTACCACTTGAATGACTATGAATGACTGTAACTGTTGCCTGTGTGTCATTTTCGTTCTAGACAAAATGACAATACGAATGTTAAAGAAAAGTGTACGTCTATTTGAATATAGTCAAGGAGGCAGACGAGTCAATTGAGTCAAGTGAGGTAACAGACTATAGTAAAGATGCTTTTTGACTCAGTCAAGTTAAAAATATACCTTGACATTACTTTGCGTCTTTTCGACCTCCCATGTGTTCTTGTGAGGCACGCGCCACAAGAAAATAAAAGCTACCGAAAAATTGTTCTAATAGAATTTGATGGCAGAACGAATAGGCTATGAAACCTGGTCTAAAGAAGCATTCTTCCAATTCTTTGTATGTTGAAAAGACGAATGCACGACTTGTTTTTTCATGTTGTTCCTTTGATATAAAAAGATTACGTTTTTAAAGAGATCAAGCTGTGGGGCAATAGACGGGTTTGGTCATGGAGTTGCTCTGTGTCTAAAAAAGCGTGTAACACAGAGCTAAGAACTCGATAAAAATAGAATTTCTGCTACATCCCGAAATGCCAGTTGTCTTATGTAAAAGGAGTTGGCAGTTTCTTGTACACTCCTATATTGGACTATTCATCCACGATTCACTTTGTGATGGTGTAGACATTTTTTAATAATCTTCAGTGTCATTGGAGTGTCAAATCATCGATTCACGATATAGCAAAGATATAAATGAATCGTCTAATACAAGTATTTTACTATATGTGTTTATGTGTATATGTGTGTATATCTATGAAACCCACTCGGCGAACAAGATAGTGAAAACTTTTATTTACCTTTCTCTCTCTCTCTCTCTCTCTCTCTCTCTCTCGCAAAAATCCCTTACTCTTGGGAAATGCTCTTTCCAATCCTTTAAAAATGAACCAACAAATTTTTCTTTCTATGAAAGTTCCTACAGAAAGCTAAAAAAAATCTGAACCATTTGGTTTGAAATACAGAGACTGAATACAGATTGATTATACAGTCTATTTTTTAAAATATTGCTTGAAATCTAAAACCTGCATTCAAGCGTCATGTGGCGTCATCACTTATTGGAGTTTTTCACAAATATTGCACGGCTACGAAAGTGAGGGTTGATGAATGTCCGTTAGGACTGCTCAGCTCTGTCAGGATAGTGTGAAAATGGTCCTCGAGAGCGAAATGGTTTGATGCTCTCGACTTGATATATCTTGCAGTTGCAGATACCGCTCGCCGACTATTCTGGCAGCGCTAAGGCTGAGGCCGCACTGCCGGTGGGTAGAGCCTGGAGGGTGGAGGGTAGTTGGTAAATCTATAGAAGATACACACCATCCACAGTAATACATCGCATGAATGGTATGTGTTCGGCCGCCATCTTGAAATTCTTAAATAAGGACAACATAACCTCAAAAAACAGAATGACGTCATACCATTCATACGATGTATTACTGTGGATGGTGTGATGTTCTATAGATTTACCAACTACCCTCCACCCTCCAGGCTCTACCCACCGGCAGTGCGGCCTCAGCCTAAGAGACATTCAGACTTGCGACTACCGCCAGTTACGTTGGCTTCTTCTATACTTAACTTTTCTAATTTGAAAATCAGCCAGATTACAAATTCAGATTTTGGGCCTTCAAGCTTATACACCCTCACTCACCCTGTAATAAATGTCCCTTGAAATAATATTGATAATGCTCTCAACACATCGTTTTATTATCTTATTACTTCCTAAAAAGTGAAAGCCGCATATAGTGAATTTTTAAATTATCCCATTGGCAGATACTACTTATACTGAATACAGAATACTAAAAGAAAATCAGTATTCTGGAGGATATGGATATCGAATTTGTGTTCTATCCGTGGGTTCAACTACTGAATTTTTAGCTATGATAGCTATTGTTATGATAGAAAATTATGAATCATATTTCAACTGGATGGAGTTGTCTACGAGTTTGAAGTGTATATAGAGCAAGTTTCCAAGCTGGAACATCATAAAAGTTCCAAATAGTGGTTGAGAGAGGTTAGAAGAATATTTTGATGATGCCCATCATTGAGGAAACTCATTCTGAACGCTCTCCGTCTCTCTCTTTCCTGTCTGCTTTCTTCCTGTAGCTACTCCTCCTTTTGCTAAGCCATTGCAGATAATGAGAGATGAGCAGCTATTATTGTGGCGTCTCAGGTCTGGAGGAAGAGAGAAACAAGGAATAATGGAGGGAGAGAGAGGGAGAAAGAATAAAGGAACGCAGTTCTCCTTCCTTCCGAGCGCATCTTCATTACTTCATCTGTAAACCTGTTGAATAAACTTAATTAAGTTATACGTTCGACTTCTTGACAGTTTTATTTCGATAGTCGAGCGTTCAAGTTATAGCTGAGGATAAAAGAACGAAACAAATCGAAATGCAAGATAACAGGACCTTTGTCAGAACTCATTTTTAATGGAAAGCTATACATGTTATAATGCAACAACTCTGATCTGCAGTCTTTACGTTTAGTTTCTTCCCATTGAAGTATTTTATTCATTATATTACTTTCATAATGATTAACCATGAACAATCGCTGTTTTATTTCAATTTCATAATGAAATGAAATGAGATTAAATTATCATGATCATCAAATGTTGAATGACTTTTATACACGGAAGTAAGATTTTGTAAATATGGGAACTAGAAGATGAAACTTTTCCAACTTTATGTGGATTGTCAATATCCATTTCCAATCTGAAAGAATCAAAATAAATGTGCTGAAATATATTGCAGATCTTAGGTTCAGATTCTAAGATTTCAGAAGAACTTGGCTACCTTGTCAATTAATCATACATTGATAATGTTCTTCATCAGCAGCGGGATTTGTGAGACGCCGAAGCGAAACACGGGTAACAAGCTAGTGATAATGAGGCTATGATAATAGAAGTATATGTATAACTAGCCGGCAGGCTCGCTTCGCTCGCCTTCTCCGCCAAGACAGGGGGCTCCGCCCCCTGGACCCCCGACAGTATCAGCAGTGTCAGTGAATCAAACAGGCTCGCTTCGCTCGCCTGCATAACCTCTGTCAGTGTAAGCTGAGACAAACAGGCGTATCAGCTTACACTGATTACTACAGTACAGCTTACTCGCTTCGCTCGCCTGCAAACTCCGTTCAGAAGGGATTCAAAACTTATTGAACAGAGCATTTCTAGACCTAATCTGGACCTGTACACCAAATTTCGATATTTTCTACCAATTTATTCTCGAAAAATCCAAGAAAAACTCTGAAAATTCCGAAAAATAGTAAAACGCTAATATTGAGCGTAACCTTTGGAACTATATCGGACATAGTTTGAAACTTGATTCAATATCTTCCAAATTAGTTTATCTATAATCTAGCTGAACCATTGAATTTACAATGGGATTGGTGGTATCAAGGCGGAAGATATGCAACCCGCAATACATCTACAATTTTGAAAAACCTGATTACTGGCTCAATCCTGAACGGAATTCAAAAATATCTTAACACAACATTTCTAGACGTTATCTGAACCTACCTACCAAATATCAACATTTTCTACCGATTGGTTCTTGAAGAAATGAGGAAAACGCCGGAAAACTCTAGAAAAACTAAAATATTTGGCGTATCCTTGAAAATCTTTTTAAATCCATACTTAGCGCGCGTCTAAACGTCCAACTGAACATGCCTGCCAAATTTGAACGCATTCGGTTCAGTGGATTCTTAGTTCTGGTGATGAATGAATGAATGAATCAGTCAGTCAGTCAGTCAGTGCCATTTCGCTTTTATAGATATAGATATGGTAATTCAAAAGGTTTGTCAAAAGCTGTAACTTTTGTCAAAAAATTTTGTCTATCACTACTTTCAGTTGTAATGTGATGTAGTGTGGTTTGGCTTTGGGTCATTCCACTCTACATCGGTACATCCAAATAAGACTAGAAAAAGTACCGTGACAAACCGATGCGATTCTCGCTTATTCAATCACATGAAACAAAATGTGGATGAAGAAAGAGTTGAAAAATATTCTACTACCATTTATAGTCAGTGACTGGCGAAGCTGGTTGAGTTTGATAAGTTGAGAGCCATCCAACCGAACACTGCTGCTTTGCTGGAGAATCGAATGTGACGTCTCTCTGGAACTCGGGAGTTCTGGAGGACGCACGCTGACATGCAACCTTCTGGAAATAAAAGATGTGTCGCAGCAGGACGCCAATTCTCTGACGCTGAGCCCTGTCCCATTGCCACATGTTGCTTCCACTTCAACTTGTTGACTGCTTAAATAGACATGCATAAATTTGGATGGTTGCTGTTACAAAATGTGCCAACTCATGAACGATGATACAGCTCATAGAATTGAGAAGCATCATAGTACAAATGGGGATTGTAACCTTTTGAACAAACTTCAAAAGTTGGATTTAAAAAGCTTAACGTACTAAATGAACTAGAAAAGAAAATATGATTCCTTTATTTTATTCAGTAATTTTATTCATCATCGTATGGAAATAATCTATTAGCCTTCATTGTTTTAATTCACTAGAAATGATTAGCTATTCCTACAGCGAAGAAAACTAATTTTCATTACACAAACGTTCAATAGAGTATACTGAACTATTCAACTACAGTGGATGATTTTTGAGAGTACTATAGTAGTGATTCAAACGCATGTGATGGTGGAACTGGCTGTGATTGAACACCAAACAACAATTAAATATAAAAAATCAGGAGAGTGGCTAAGTTGAGAGGATACAAATACAATCATACATGATCATTGTTCATCCATGACTCATCGTAGCTGTCATTGACCAATGGCCAATCACAAGTTGGAAGTTTTTGCCAACTGTATACCAAATCCTAATCCTCGTTTTGCTGGCTATTAGAATTTTGTGACATTTCTTTCTTCCACAACTAAACTTTGAATCTATAAATTGATATAACGGGATTTTAATCAGATTTAAATGAGAAGCAAGTTCAATTTTCACCGGAAATAAATCATTTTTATTAGACTATTATTGTCTAGTCACAGATTTGAAAAGTTCCAGGCCGGTATTACACGGTAATAGTATCTCTAGTATCATGAAATCATATACGAAATTCTACCTTTATAGTAAAGTAGAACACCGATTAACCGAATCGCCACTCATCCGAATCGGTTAAGCGCAGCAATAAATTAAAATCCACCGTTTACGACGTGATCGTAGCTTTTCCTACTTTTTTCCTAATTGTACTTACTGTACAACTTTAGTACAGTATTTATGTTTTGCTTTCCATATTAATTTAACATCACTACACTGTACTTTTCAGATGTAATAAAGTTTATTGTAAGTTTAACACATTGATTTTCTTTTCTATGTCCAATTATCCGAATTGATCCCGGTCCCAATCATCATCACCGTCTCGTAGAAAAAGAAATGGCTTTTGTTCATCAGAGTAAAGTATCAATGAAAAATCCACTTATCAATTATTGTAGATTAATTGATTTGAACAAGAGCTATTGCGCTATTGGTCTTTTGTAGTTGTTGTTTATTGTATTGGACAATTGTTGAATTGAGCATTCTTCAAAGGCAGGCTGTACTGAAAGTTTTTTGATTTGAAAGTTTCTCCTGTCATTGAATCTAAATTGGAATATACCGTAGCTGTGCTCTGGAAACTGAGTATTGCGATGTGATTTGCTAATAAGCAGTATTGATACCTCAATTCCAAAAATGTTGATAGATAAATCTGTTGGGAAGAAGAAGTTTTAGATTCGATAGATCTGTGTTTTCATTCCATAAGTATATTAGGTTTTCTTGAATAAATGAAATTGTTGAAATTATAATATAGAATAACATAAAAAATTAAACTTTCTTGACGCCGAGATTTATTTTGTGACAGTTTATTTAATACATGCCGGAAGTTAACGGAAATGTCACTGTGAATAAATAGTAGGGCTGGACATTTAAACGATTCTGTCCTGAAGCACTTTTCATGTAAGATATTACTCTCCAAAGTAAAGTGTTGAGATGGAGCGCTCACAAGATGCTGTTGTAAAAGGAATCGTTGCACCAATTTTCAACATTCTATGGAACATTTTATAATACAAAATATTCTAATTGCACTCATTTAAGCAAGAAATGAAATTATACTGTATTTAGGCTTGGGATGCTTGGTCTCAAATTCAAATTTCCTTCTTTGCAGGAATTTACCCCGTGAGGGGAGAAATTTTTCCAAAAAGTACCCTGAAACTATATTTTTAGAAGTTTTTAGCATTATAATTGGTAAAAAATTTGGTAATTCTTAGTATCCTAAAAAGTGCATTCTATCTAGTGTAAGATGAGCCCCAATTTCGGGGGGGGATATATCCCCTCAATCCCCCCCTGGGTTCGCCCCTGCACTGGATTGGGCAGTTGATGGACTTGGTCACATAATGTATTGCCTTAATCAGACATCTTGAAAATCATTTTGTCACTCCAGACGAAGTCGTAGACGCCTCTTCCCTTTTCTGTATCATAGGAATAAGAACTGTTTTTAATGACAGCTCTCAATGCATTTATTATAGTCAATAGCCATTGGAGAGAGAGTGGTCTCTGTCATCAAACGAGCAATAAACAAGACAATGATTTGGAATTTTTAATGAGAGAAGGGTGGGTTGTATAGACCATAGTAAAATCATTATCTCTATAATTTAATATGCAGATTTACACACTATTCGACAAGATCTTATAGTGAAATTTGGAAAAGAATAATAATATTGGAGCCGAATTGACGGAGATTCGATAAGTAGGTGGTGCAGGCAGTTATCTGCTGATGGACGAAGGGGTAGGATATGGGGGAAGAGATCTAACAATATGTTATCACGTCTGTGTTTTTTCAACGAAAAAGGTGTGCTAAGGCCATCGACAGGACTTGAAACATGTGACTGGGCAAGAATTAACGATGCGAGGAGCACTGCACTCACTGGTGGACGGTTGGAGCTCGGCTGCCAGCTCCAATCAGTTGAACTTTGATTCATAGTCGACTTGACGCCAGAAACTTTTGAAATTCAGTTCCAGCCTCCTCCCATCCTCCCTCCCTTCGAACGAGGATCAAGCTGTCAGATTACTTCCAACCTTTCACATTCTGCCACTCGTAACCAGCGATAAGTGGATTGAAATGCTCCAGCGACTTTTCAAACGATTAAAATGTTTGTTGATAGATACATAACATGAAAATATGGAGATGGCAATCTTGTCCAAAAAGCAGAAATCAACACTTTTCAACGAAAGGTTGAAAAACTTAAAATCTAAAATTTTAACTATGTAGTGTCATCGATTAATTTGGAATTGTTCTGCTGGGTAGCGGCTTATAGCGGACTCGCATTTTTGAAAACACAGATGGAAAGTGGAGAGTGCCTCATATTTTTCGGCTAAGGAGAATTATTTTGTTTTCAATTTTAATTCATTATTTTTATTTCCATTTTAACTTCCAATTCATGTTGAACCTTGTGAGAAAATTTTAGAACGTAATTTGGAAATATTTTTCTGGACTCAAGTGGCTTTGAAACTTGAAAAACTTTGATAAGGGTTTTTTTGGATCAGCAAGACTTTCCTAGCCTTGAATTATAGTGTTTGAATATTTCAGGTTACTTAAAGATATGTGAAACCATTAAAATGGAATACAACCAATTTGCTTATCATATAATAAATTAAAGGGCGCACCTCTGGTGGGGGGTGGGTTGTTCATTGTTGTTCATTGTGGGGGGGGGGGGTGTATGAACCTGCAATAAGTCTCAACTTAAACTTTAAAAATAACTCTATGATGTTTGGAAGCTTGAAAATGAAATATTTTTATTAGATGATAATAAGAGATTCTGTACTGAATTGAATGATAAAATTGAACTTCAAATTGATTTCTATTAAATTATTAATGCATATAAAAAAAAGTTTCTCTTGGACCAATAATGAGAATTTGCAAGTAGAGAAAATAATTTTTTGTTGAAATGTGATTCAGTACATTCGGGAAATGTAAAAAATGAAATTTTGAATGAATTGACTAAGGAAATTTTACATAGAATTATTATCTATGTTCTCTATATTACATTATCTATGTTATCTATATTCATCCAGTAGTATACACTACTTCTAATTCTTAAAGAATTCTAAACCACTTACTTTAATTATCTTCTTCTTGTTTCTATAAGACAGTTTCTATCGATACGTATATTTTCATCATACATTTTTCAAATTCATCATTTACATTTGTTGTACAACAGGTTCCATTGGGTTGATTATTTCCACTGAATAGGTTTTTGTTGAATTCCAATTGATCATCAAATTATTTCACTCCTCCGAGCCGGAAAAGTTTGAAAATAACGAGAAAAACTAACAAGAAGAGGTGATTCTGTCGTAGTCACCCCTCCAAATTCAACAAGCCTGCTATAATAAATTGAACAGAAGCAATTTTACTATTTTAACCATTCTGTAACCATAGCACAAATAAAATCAACTGACAACACCCTTTGTGATGATTAGGTCCTGCTAGCTTCTGATATTTTTTATGAGGGCGATGCGGCCGATGCCCACATGGGCTCTTAGCCCTGTGCGTGAGTAATGAGAGGGATGATGATGAGGGATATATGATAATAACAACTAATTTTTAAGCAGAGCGACGGCTTTTTATCTCCTTCGAAATACGAGGTGGTCGTATTTATGTGATTGTGCTGTGGTCAAAAAACTGCTGTTCCCTGGCTGAGAATCAAACCTCTGAACCTTTGGTTATCAGACCGGCGCGTTATCACTCCCTCCAAAGAGCTCCCCAAAGTGAAGGTTTAATATTATAATTAATCAACCCTCAATCTTTTTAAAAACGCCTTCTTGTCTGTTTCGTGTTCTTCACATACTGAAGGTTTGGGTGCGTTTCAGACAAAACCATTACCTACTGAACATTTTTTCTTAAGAATCAAATTCTCAACAATATCACCTAGTTTAAAACAAGTATTATAGTCTGACCAAGCAAAGAAGAGCCTCTGGCAAGATGAGAAATGGACTCCAGCTCGGTCAATATTAGTTCAAAAATGAGTGATGTGGTCTCAAACTGTAGATCAGAATGTTTCCTACAATTTGAGATCAAATCAATCATTTTTGAACCAATATATTGACTGACCTAGAGTCATTTTCTCATCTTGCCACAGGCTCTTCTTTGCTTGGTCAGACTATAACAACATGCTAGTCTATTCTATTTCGATTCCTTTGAAGTTATAAAATTGAGTTTTCTTTAAGATTAGACACTAAAGTTCCCTAATAAAGGCAGCCACAAATTTTTAATTAGAGAAAAATGAGAAACAAAAATAGCGGATTTTGGATTATTGCAGCTATAAATAGCGGTAATTGAGGATTGAAAATAATGTACTCAATTCATTTCAATTCAAACGGTAATTTTGTCTCGTGAATTGGGCGCTTCTTAGAGAATTTGTGTGGTCCCAGTCTGAGCTACTGGGCGCCCTCGAGCGACAGGCAAATTGTCAATACGCTACCGAGAATAAAAGGAGGTGATTCACATTCAATTTCTCACGTTGTGAATAAAATTTATAGATCATTCTTTCACGCGTGGTAATCTATTTCTACATTTTGACATTCTCTAAAGGAATTTTAAGTTCGAATTTGTAACTCAATAAATTATCTGGAGGATATTTCGATTCTATAAGTTACTCGAGGGCGCAAGGGGCGCAAGATTGAAGGGCGCACCGGCCCACGGGCCGGTGGGCCGGCGGGCCAGTCCGGGCCTGCCTTGACCTTGTCCACCGTCCTCATACGGCGCCTTTCACGTACTCCAAACGCATATAGATTTGTGAAGTGACAGGTTGTGGCGCACTGCGTTCTATACAAAAAACCACACAGCACACACCAATCATACAACAACACATTTTTAATCAAAACAGTTAGTCAGGTTCTGTCATTTTAGATTATTATTTTCATTACAAAAAATATTATTTGCCTCAAAAGAGAAATCTTACACTAAATGTATTTTCGACAACAACTGACAATACATCTTTCATCAAATCCATAGAAAAATGATCTAATAAAGATGAGTTGAATACAAGAATATAAATTGAAAATAAGAATGATAAAAATCAGAAGAGAGCTCCTAATCCAATAAAAGGCATAGTCAGTTATTCATTAGCGCCACATACGATAATATAAATAATCAAATTATTTATTATCGCAATACTTATAACGAAATACTTGCAGACTAGATGAGAACTAATAACGTGCTAAAACATTTGATAAGTTTACGAATAAATTCAATATCTCAAGACTCAAATTTTTTCTTTACCGCACGTTAAATTCATGTTTCAGTCGAGTAGGGAAAAGAATAGCTGGTGAGAATAAATCTGATAAAGGTATAGCTGATTATAATAAATATTCTTATGGCTTTAAATGGTGGGGAGACCCTTACGGATAGTTACACCTCGCCAATGTGTACTTGGCCAAATACCGGTCATCCATCCAAGAGCAGACCACAGTGTTCGCGACTTGACATCGCGTTCACCGATAGATCACCCTCACTGAGAGACAAATACAATACCCAGTAAGGTATACAGCTAATATTCACTGAGGAAAGGTTTTGGAATATTATAGAATTGATCTGAGGATGGAAGATTCAGCTGGGGAATAACTTAGCACAAAATAAATCTTCTACAAACACTAAAAATATTCATTGTGGGTTCAATAAGTGAAAACTGGAATTGTCAGTTGTGGAATATGGAATATAAAAACCAATACAATTTTCACCTCTATATCGAACAAATTCCTTTTTGGAGACTTCGTAATCCTTTGCATACATCTTAGGAGTTTAGCGAGTAGAAGGCAAATTGAATTTTCAGGCTGTAATTTGAACGGTAGGAATAATACTTACCTTTTTTGATTGACGAATTTGATACAGAAGAAAAATGAGACCTCAAGACTAATGAAATAAACTGAGTGGAAAACCTCATGTATGGCTACCAGAGTAACTAACGCACGTGCTAGTGTAACCTGATACATTCTGCTTTGTTCGCTTTGAATTTGTGTTAAGTTACAAGCGAGTGAACTGGCCAGAAAACCTGTATGCATGGGATTAGAGGTATTCTAAATCCAAGACTTGGTCTACGTTATTCTCAACGATAAAATGCCATTGCTGCTATAACTGCCGACCATTCCGCGAAGCTATGGCCAGGATAAACATGGATGATGGTGGTATGATATCCATAACGGTGATATTATGCCCACTTTATCTTCATGTACGACAAGCAATTCATTTATTGTCAAAATAATGGCAATAAATGTACATCCAGAACGGTTGTACATGGAATAGAAGGAGATTTATTCTATATTATTTAAAAAAAGGTTTGTAACGAATAGTTTAAGGATTCTATTGTTTATTGAATCCAGTTTATCACTACAAATTCTAGTAAGACATACTCAAGTGATTTTAATCATTCTTGATTGGTGCATTTGTTTGCAATAGCATCTAAATCTACAACCCATGCCAAGGCAAAAGTTACATAATGTCCATCTCAATGTCCTTTTGAGACTTCATTTTACAGGGGTTTATTTCATTTTAATTTTATTGTACTTGAGCTTAATTTTCTCACCAAAAATTGTTTCCCAGATACATTAAAACATACTTTTAAAAACAACATCTTGTTGAGAAAACAATCTTTGAAAAAATTACGTTTCTGTATGAATGAATATTGTTTTTAAATGAAAATTAATATTTGAATCCATAGCCAAAGAAACGACAAATTAGTGTTGTTTCAGTAATTTATAGCTTACCTTGTAGCCTGTATGGAATAGCATAAAGATATTCACTTTGTATTATTTTTTTCATTTAAAAGCAAAATAAATAATTTTCTTCGTAGATTCCTACTTGGTATCGTGCCATCACACATAATATATCACAGCAAGCTATTCTATAATCCAGGCATTGTCAGCTAGAAAACTTACTTGGTTCTAGATGAAAGATAGCTGAGCATCATGGGAAACTTTAATTTTTATTTTTTCACGATGAAAAAGTGCAATTCGCTGATAACAAAACTTGGTCGGTGTCTTGTCTCTGGTCAAATCTTCGTGTTGCCTTTGAGGCTGCACGAAACTCATGCCTTAGTGGTGAAGGGCGACGGTGAGGGGGTGGGGGAAATTCAGTGATATTTATTAGTGGCGCTGATTGAGACACTAGATAGATGATGATACATAGAATGGGTGGGAGGGGGCAGCTTATCGGTCCACTGACTTCCTCATCATCTGCTCTGCTCTGCCGATGTTATGATTGGGAGGCAGTTTGATTACGTGACGGAGAAGCAACCCCAATTATCTCAGTCTCCTCTTGGTTTATGTTATTTAAGTTTTTTACTCTTTTGCTTCTCTGCTCGTTCCATCTCAATCCACCCCGTTCCGCACTTGGGTCTGCTTGGCCGAAGGCTGATGAATGATGGGCGGCGGCGGCTCCATCGCTCGGCCACAGGATAAAGCTCTCAGCAGTTCACAGGTGTGAAAACCCATTTCTTCGTCTTCATCAAAGGCCCGGCTGGCGGCTTCCAAGACCATTCCAGCTCCGGCACTCCTGTCCTCCTCTGGTGCTATTTTATTCCATAATTATATATTTAATCGCGGTATGGATATGTCTTCTTTAAAGTTCATTTCATCCTTCTTCTTTCTCTCACTCCACTTGTTTGAATATTTATCTCCCTCTTCTGTTGCATACAACATAATTATACACAGTTCTCGCACACAACATAAGAAATGAGTTTGCACCAAAGAACATGTGCGTGCGTAAGTGTAAAGAGTTTGTAGTTGTTCAGCGCGGCTTCTTTGATCTGCGCTTCGATTTTTTTCACCTCAACCAAGTTAGAACATATGGATGAATGTCTCACTCGCATGTTGCTCTCTGAATTATGGCCGCTCTGTTGTAATCCAAAACACTCTTGAATTATGTCTTTTTTGTACCGCATTTTGTTTAGTACATGTTTGATTCCATTTTTGCACGCTGCTCAATACCTTCCTTAGTATATATTCTACTTGTCAATTGAACAAAATTAGGATGATCAATTGATAATGGTTATCAATCCATAACAATGAACAGTGAATTTTGTTTACTTTTTTCTAAATTTGGCACTCATGAATACTTTTAATTGAATTTCGCATTCACCAAAATGGAGTCAGTTCTCCCTCAAATCAGTATTTAGTTATACTTACTGTATACGGTAACGCTGTTTATACAGTACTGTACTTTACAAACAGGACTGAGGACTCGATTCTGAATTCCCACTGAATTTAGTCACAGATGTTTGTACAGGCAAATTACAAGAACAATCCCCAACAATCAGCACCAGAATCAACTTGACATTTTGTAACAAGATAGGGCAAGTCTTATAAAAATCGTAAAATAATTTATTACAGTAATATTGAAAAATAAATGAAAATCAAACACCCTTTTAAAAAACTTAATAAAATTATTAAAACACAAACATGTTTCGGCACATTAGGCCATTATCAATGTGGATAAAATAGAAAAATTAAAATAAAATAGAATTTTATCCACATTGATAATGGCCTAATGTGCCGAAACATGTTTGTGTTTTAATAATTTTATCAAGTTTTTTAAAGGGTGTTTGATTTTTATTTATTTTTCAATTATTTTAACAGCCCTAAGTTTTAAAGTTCAGTTTTCAAATAATGTATTACAGTACTATATATGATTTACTCAATTGCACTTCATTACCACATTATCATAATATAGAATAAGTTTTTTTTTTGTTTTCTTGTAACTCTTGAGAATTCACGTTGTTATTATCAGGGCCGTAGACAGACCGGTTTTTCGGGTCATTTGCCCGGGGCCCGGGACCAAAAATTGCTGGCAAGGGCCCGGAAAAATTAGGTTAAAGTTTTTTCAATTAGAATTGAATAAGACTTGATTTCTTGAACTACCCAACCATTAGTTTTAAACACACATTTATTGAAAACTGGAATAAATTTCAAAACTTAATGACGGTTATATGACGCCCCAGCCCACTGCGCCAACCTAGCCAACGAATAGGACTTGAGAAATTCTGAAACAGTACAGGATCGTTAGTATATTATTTGATATAGTGAAAATAAGAAATTTGTAGATTATATAAATGGCACCATCATTTAGGATAGAGTTGCATTCTTATATTCGACAATTGGATGAAGAGGGTTACAAGGAATACAAAAAATAGATGACAAGATCTTGAATTCCTATCAAGTTTCAAGCTACTGTACCATTTGTACTGTGCTGAGAACTATATTCATTGTAAATTCAGCGTTACAGAATCTATTATAATGAGCAGACAATGAGCGATACAAGTGCACATTCTTCTAACGAACGTACAAGAACAGAGAAAAACATCCTGGGAATTTCCGTTGGTATTTTTTCAATTCTGTCATTTACTTATTATGTGAATTTCACTAAATTACGTATAATACCATGGAAAATATACTATTGGATTGTGTTTATAGTGGACTAGTTACATGTATCCATGTAGGAATGTAGTAATGCAGATTAAAATAAGATATAAAAACAAATGTGATAAACACTATAATGGATACTGAACAACGTTTCAAAGCTATCTGGGATTAAGCCATTAATTTTCTACCAAAAAAGATTATTCGAGAGCTTTCTGACTTTTAAATTATCTCCAATAAAAAACTGGATGTTGAAGCGTTAGGGGTGAGGGGAGGGGGGTTTAGTAGAAGCTGTTGATTGCCATTCTCCTTGTCTTTGTTCCGCCAGCCGTATTCGTAGAATGGTTGTTGCCAGCTTACTCCATAAATATTTAGTTTTTATTGGAGAAGTGTTGGAGCTAGGCATTTTCGGCTTTTTCCCTTCGAGATAATGATAAGGGTACGTTGGAAAAAAGGAGGAGGTGAAGAAGGGACTTCTCTGATTGGCTCCTTGTTAGCCTCAAATTGCAGCCGAGAATCAAACCGATTGCATGCTGGTTTTCTCTATCTCCTTCAACATCTTTTTTCTTGGAGCGATGAAGATGATTTATTCCATATCATCAACGGCTCCTCACACAATTACATTTCTCGGTCCTCTTTCACACAGTCTATGTCTATGTGAAGTTCCGGCCGAGTCGATGGCTTGCCACCTAACCGATCGTTCGTCCGGTCGAAATTACACTTGTCGGTGTAATTTTGTTCTTCCTCATCATCTTGTCCATCTAAGGTACGCTGGTGTAATTTGTTTCTTACATGGCGATTGCGTTTGATGCAATAACCTGACTGTTGTCATAGAACTATAACCAGTTCCATGCCGCTTATCTCCTAGAAAATGTTCAGAAATGTACAATGCAACTAGAGAAGACCAACTTATCGTTTTCGCTTTGTATGTAGGATGATGAGGAAACGAAGAAAACTATATATTTTCTTCAATGTTCGGAGAAATAACTATAAATACCGATTTAATGAGGTAATAAGAAAAAACCTCATAAGATTCATTCTCAAGATTTTGATTCTAAGATCTGATAAATAAATATAATAATAAACAACTTATCAAAGAAATAATGGCATCAAAATTTGAAAATATAACGGTGCAGTAGTGGAGACGGACGGTTTATAATAATCTCAACATTCAACGTTTTTACTCTAAAACAAATTTATTGATGCCAAAATGTTTGCATGGAAATACCATATCAGTCTCAAGTTTGGAGAATCTTATCAGACATTTGGTGCCCGAAATCGTTGATATGATTTCTTGCGTTCTTGTCCTCTTCTTAGATTCTTTCCAATATTACGGTTTCTAGTGTATTTCCCTGTGCAGGTCCGTGAAAGGAGTAAAACGTTGCCGTTTCCCAGAGTATGCACACCCCTTGATGCTACTCTAGATGTCGCGACTGATGAGTCACGTAATATCAGATTCAAATGATGGATCCATAGAAACGTTCATAGAACGGTCTCATTAATAATAAAGACCATCAAGTAAACGGGATTTTTCAGAAATTGAATTCTCTACATGCTTTGTTATTACATATTTTCGTATAAAAATAATTTTAATATAATAAAATAGGCTACTCTTTTGAATTTTTAGAACATCGCTCTCTCAACTTGGACGACTTCCACACGAATTTCGTTCAGAGTTTGGGGCTTGTTGTCGTATAGGATTGTGTTTTGAGAGAGAACAGCCCTATTCTAAAGAATGTTGAAGTGAATATTGATGAATGGTGACGTAATTCATGCTGTACGACAGTAATTGACTCATTATTTCGGGAAAAAACAATCGTAGGCAAAACCGAGGTTTTGTTGTAAATTCTATATATCAGTTACTGTATTCGTTTCAGAAATCAGCAAGGGCAAACATTTTTTTATAGATTCATTCTCTCCATTCTGTTATAACGAGGTAGAACGTTCTCATTGGTTCTCTATACCTGTCAACGTCAACAAGGACAATAAAAATATCTGAAACCCACCCACTTGATGCTTCACTCAATATTTACTCAGCAAACAAACCATAAAGATCCGCCTGATTGTACAAATACAAACGTCCAAGAGTAGAAACCGTAAATAGAGCTGACCAATCATGAAAACTCACAAATTAGAAGAGGTAATATTCAGAATTTAAACAAAATGGCTCTAGCTAAGATTAAATTTGGTTATTCTCTCTCTAAAGAGAAGATCTTGAAGATCATTCGTTTGAAAATATAAAATTTTGAACTTTTCAACATTTCAGTACGTACCGTACACAAACACTTTTTATAATAGGTACAGACATTCACTATTATAGATGGACCACGAATAAATGAATGATATGCTCACAGCTAATATGATAATACCATGAGTTTCATTTTATTCTATGAAGAGATTGTTTATCAGAATTAGGATTTCAATAAGAAGCATTGGGGAGTGTTTTCAATCTCAGAAATTGAAAGGTCAGAATAATAATTTTGAAACGCATAAGTTGTCTTGCTAATGGAATTCCATTTTATAGTGTGCGTGTCAGGCGACAAAAAATAAGATCACGCACTTATCTTGACGTGTGATACACGAAACACAAACACGAGTGATTTCCCAACCGTGTTTCAAATATTTATAAGCAACTGTTAATGTTTTTATTCATGTTTCTAACTTCTCTTGTAGAAGCGAGATTGCATTCTGTTCGTTATAGAAGCTGAGAGTCGTTAAGCTGTATATATACCACTTACACAAGTAGATAGTGAGATTCCAGCGGCTTTGCTGGTCAAATGGGCTGGATATAGTCAAGTATAATAATACATAGGTTTAAAAAGTTGGCTCTGCAGGGGACTGGAGAGTGTTTGCCTCGAGGTAGAGAAGATGGTAAAAAAGGGAAGAGGGAGGATGAAGTTGGAGAAGGAGATTCCAAAAGAAGGAATGGCTGCCACTATATAGCACATGAAGTTGTACCATTGTCACGGTTTTCGTTCTTCAGACCCTCTCACTCCCTCGACCATAGGCGCTGAGATAGTTATCTCCTGTAATTTACAACGTGCCATAACAAACACACACTCTTCGAGTTTTCTATCTCACTCTTTTTCAGTGCCCTCCCTCACGACCATTCCCTTTCGACCTGACCAACTCACACACACACATTTGCAGAGAGGTTCATCGCCATCCAAGTTTTAAAAAGAATATTTACCGCCTTTGCTCTTTTCACTGTATTGGCACCTTTCCACCGCCTGTCATCAACCCAATACAACAAGACAAAAATAAAATAAAAGATGTCCAACTATGTACGTTTTCGAATAAAAGCGTTCTCCAATATTTCACGGCCATCACCTTTTGTAAGATGCTTCAAATACAGTACTACTCAAAGGAAAGGGTCACCCTACCAACAAAAGGATCTTCTGTTTCAGGCCAACCCCTTTTCAGACAGCTACAATGCATATCCTAGAATTTGTTCATTTGACCTTCCAATTCAATGTACAGACGCCGAGACTATAACGGGTAAAGCTTTATAACTACAGCATTATAAATTTTCTAAACCTGTAACATTGTCTTCAAAGTTTTTGGAGATAGTCAAAAGCCTCCTGACTAAACAAAACAAACAACGTGCTTGGATAACAGACTGAAAACAATACAATACTGTGACAGGATGCTGTTTTCTATTCCTGCTTGAATTGGCTTTCAGTTCACATAAAATCCTATTCAATACTTAACTCGTTATTCTATTCAATATTTCCCTGAAATGGCACTAATAAAACTGGTTTTCTAGAATCGGTATCTTATTTTTTGTGTTTCTCCTCGTTCAACAATTATTTCTTTGTACTGCACTTGCAATTTGAGAGTGAGGTCAAATTTGTAGGTGTGAAATCAATCAATAAAGTCAACAAGATTCTTAAAATTCGAGAACCCTTGCATTTCTGACTTCTTGAATTAGCATATAATGTATGTAATATAAGGCTGAGTGCTGTGATAAATAAAATGGATTGAGCGAAAAAATCTCAGTGAAAAAACTGAAGTTTCAGAGAGAAACTTCATAAGAATGAAATCTTTTTATCTGAAGATTAAATTATTAAAACTTGAAAGTGTTTACAAACTTACAACACTTGATAATTGTGATAATTTATCAATTACACGGTTCAAGTACTAATTTCACGCAGTGATTCAGAACAGAATACAATAAGTAGCTCAGAGAATGAGTTTGCATTATGTTTTACACAACTTTTCATGTACCGTATTGCAAATATAATGTTTCGTGACAACTGACAGTAGTCAGTGATTCAGTTCTAATATTCTCACAATTAGATTCTGAAGATTTTTATATTTATAACATTATAAATTGAATTGTTATAAGAAATCACTTATTTTTGGAACCAGCCTTCATTACATAAGTATATTGAATTTCTTAAATAAATGGATTGAAATTGTTTAAGTTATATAGAATGACATAGAAAATCCTATCCAGATCCAGGCCCCTCGGGTGGTTTTTTGGCGCCCTGTGCAAGATTTTGACAGGCGCCCCCCTCCCCGTTACCTGACGAATGCAATTCAACATATTATAATATATTCAAAGCCAAACATGATTCAAGCTGCCTTACATGTTCACAGTTTTCTCATTAGCAATCGCAGTGTTGCATATGTAGTGTGGCAAAAAGGATTATAGGGACTTGCTTATTTTAATCCATCCCAATAACGTATTGTCTCGTATTTTCATGTATTGGATACGTGATAAGCAAAAGTCTACAGAAATTAATAGAAAATAGCTACATTGATCAAAACTGTAACATTTTACCGTACTTTATCATTAAAATATTGAATTTTTAATTATTTATTTTTATAGTTAGCTTGATAGCGCATAAGTAAGGGAATAATATTTTTTTTCCTACAGATAGCAAAAAAGTGCATCATTACACACTGAATAGAGTTTCTAAAATGGGCCATTCTCACACGAGTGTCTAAAATACTTTTCGCTACACTTCATGGAAAGAAGGTCCTTACCGGTCCCTATGTAGACTAGGGCTCTATAAAAAGGGGGTAGACGCACGGTCCGCCATTCTGTGGTCAACTTTTAGCGCCAGGTTTGAATTCATTCAATTCGACAGTCAAACATATGATAAATTATGAAAATTATGTTAGAAAAAAATAATACTCACTTCACAGAGCATTGAATGAATTCAAACCTGGCGGCAAGCCTCGGCAAGCCTCGCCCGGGAAACTATCCTCATACCGTAAACTTTTCCTTCCCAGGCTTGTGGCGTAATGTACTATTACGCACTAGTGCGTAAAGTAATCTGGTTTTTTTCAGATTTTCAACCAATCACAGAAGAGGAAGTTTTTGAAAACTGGTGGATTGTGTACATTCAATGTATCAGTCAATTCTGTCAGTATTTTTTATCAGCCCATTTATTCAGTGCATCCTATCAGTCCACTCTTTCAATCCATCAGTTCAGTTCATCATTCCATTGTTTCAGTCCATTCTGTCAGCTCATTGTCATCAGTCCATTCAATCAGTCAATTTTTTCAGTGAATTTCATGTTATAAGTCCATTCTGTCTCTTCAATTTTACATTCCATTCTGTCAATCCATTATCAATCAGTCCATTCTTTCAAACCATTTTATCTGACCATTTTTTCAGTCCATTCCATCTTTCCATTTTGTCAGTTCATTCTGTCAGTTAACTCTACCAGTCCATTTTGTCAGTCTATTTCATCAGCTCATTTTGTTTAAAATTTTATGAGTCCATTCATTTTGTAACTCCATTTCATCAGTCTATTCCATCAGTTCATTTCATCAGTTCATTCTGTCAGTCTATTTCATCAGTCTATTCTGTCAGTCCATTTCATCATTCCATTGCATCAGTTCAATTCATCATTCCATTTCTGTCAGTCCATTTCGTGAGACCAATCCATCAGTCCATTTCATAAATTAATTTTTTAATTTCATCTCATCAGTCCATTATGTCAGTCTATCCTGTCAGTTAGTTTCATCATTCCATTCTGTCAGTTCAATTCTTTCAGCCCATCTCATCAGTCCATTCTGTCAGTCCATTTCATCAGTTCGTTTTTTCAGTCCATATTATCAGTTCATTTTTTTCAGTCCATCTCATCAGACCATTCTGTCAGTTCATTCTGTCAGTCCATTTCATCAGTCTATTCTGTCAGTCCATTTCATCAGTCTATTCTGTCAGTCCATTTCATCAGTCTATTCTGTCAGTCCATTTCATCATTCCATTGCATCAGTTCATTTCTGTCAGTCCATTTTGTGAGACCAATCCATCAGTCCATTCCATAAATTAAATTTTTAGTTTCATCTCACCAGTCCATTATGTCAGTCCATCTCATCAGGCCATTTCATCAGTCCATTCTGTCAGTCCATTTCATCAGTTCATTTTTTCAGTCCATCTTATCAGTTCTTTTTTTCAGTCCATCTCATCAGTCCATTCTGTCAGTCCATTCCATCAGTTTATTTTTACAGTCCATCTCATTAGTTCGTTTTTCCAGTTCATCTCATCAGTCCATTCTGTCACTTTATTTTATCAGTCCGTTCTTTCAGTCCATTTGTGCATAGTGTATTATAATCAGTTGAGTGAGATCATATGATATAGTTACCTGTCTTGGTGACCCTACAACCCCCAATTTATATGTATAGGTCTGTAAATCAACATCCTTCTAATTTTTTCCCATTTGATGATAACTGTAGGAAAAATGTGATGTGTAACTCGAGCTTAAAGTGTACTTGCTGCACTCCCCTAAAATTTCATTTGAACCTGCCTACCAAATATCAACATTTTCTACCGATTGGTTCTCGAAAAAATGAGGAAAACGCCGGAAAACTCTAGAAAAACTAAAATATTTGGGGTATCCTTGAAAAGTTTTAAAAAACCATACTTAGCGCGCGACTTAACGTCCAACTGAACATGCCTGCCAACTTTTAACGCATTCGCTTCAGTGGATTTTTAGTTCTGGTGATGAATGAATCAGTCAGTGAATGAATCAGTCAGTCAGTGCCATTTCGCTTATATAGATATAGATAGAGATTGACGAAAATTGTTAATTCTTAAGTAAAAATTATTACCAACATGATGACATCGCATTATATGATAATGATGAATCAAGAAACAACCATTGAAATTCATTAACTTGTCATTCGAAATCTTCACAAACTTACTTAAACTGCGTGAAATTTCCCATAAGCCTGATCTCAATGAGGAATGCTTTTGTTTTCTGTAGATCTTATAAATTATTTCAAACAAAAAATTTTGATTATTTCTAAAAGTAAACAACATGTTTGTTTGGTGTTAAATCAATGGAGGTAGAAGATATTCTCTTTCAGAATTTTATTTTTCAATCGCCTTCTTCAGTTTTTCCATGGATTATCCTTTGGACCTTCTCTAGCTAAGTTAAGAACCTAAGCGACCCCAAGAATAGTATTCTTAAGCTGCATTCGCTATATGGGTCTATAGCTTTGCAGATAAACATACTATACGGATTATTTGAATAATGTATAATCATAAGTCTAGAGCTGCGACGGCTCGAGACGCGCAGCTAGAGTCGTCGCGCAGGAATGCTACTTGAATTCATGAACGTCATCTCGAGTTTTTTTCACAATTACTGTATTGTCTGTGAAATACTGTATTGAGTGCTCTATTGCAGTATTTGCTGCAAATTGAGCTCTAATCGAACACATATTGTTCTTATATCATTGCAGCTACCTATAAATATATATATATATATATATATATATATATATATATATATATATATATATATATATATAATTTTTTCAATCGCATTCTTCAGTTTTTCCATGGATTATCCTTTGGATTATTATATATATATTATATTATATATATTATTTATATATATATATTTTCTTCATTCTACAGAATTTACTGTGCAAATTGACTTTTACTCCACCGAAGACTGTTTTTAGTCCTGTAGTTCTCACTGTAGCCAAGCCTGCTGGCTTGAATGCCCGAGTGCAGAGTGTCAAGTTGCGGAAGAGCTTGCTGCTTGCTTTCTATCTGAGCAAAGCAGCTGCGGGACGGTGAGGAAGAGAACGGGACTTGGCGATGCTCATTTCGGCTCATCCAAAGTGAGTGAGAGGGAGTGAAGCAGTGAGCTTTATCCCGGGGATCGTGCGCGCCGGAGCCGTGAGACGCCACCTGTCGGCCCCGCGCTGATGTCTTTATTTCGTCGGACTCGACGGCCTTGGTCGCCGCCGCCGCCGCTTCTAGGAACCTCACCACCAGATAGAGCCATTATCAGCATGTCGGTTGCGTCTTGCCCCCTTGCAGTTGAAGTTTTGTCTCCCTCAAGATTCGACTATCAACTCGATGATCAACGATCACGATGATGATGATCACTCATAGTTTTGATGAAGCGTCAAGATTGCGTCTGTCGCCATCAAATCAAGCTGCGCCCGGTTGAACGAACTCATGAGAAGATGAGATGTTCCTTGTGGTATAATAACTCCATCATCATTATTCCCTTCCAGTCACAATTTTGACTTGTTTCCTCTATTTTGTTACTATCTTTGCACACTTAATTTTAGATTTGTTATGTATAGGTCAGTTTATATCATATACTAAAAGCGAAATATCACTGACTGATTCATTAGATTTTGCGTTGAAATGGTTTTTTCAAACTTGTAGATGCTTAAGGATAAACATACCCATTATTTACGGTTTTCAATATTTTTTCTACGTTCTCATAGCTTTTTTCGAGAACTAATTGACGTTGGTACGTTGGTAGCCTATTTGGTAGACAGGTTCAGATCAGGTCTATAAATGTTGTATTCAAACATTTAAATGCTTCTGAGATTCAAGGCCCTCTTTGTGTTTTTCATGCGTTTTTGCAGATTTCTATGAAACGACTGAACTAATACGTTCAAATTCCGTACACATGTTGAGCTAAGAAATAAGGTATCCGAAGTACTATTTTGAAGGATTTTTATATTATACAAAAATTAAGACAGATATAGATTTTTCACAGTTACCATTTATGATATTCATGCGTTTTCGTAGATTTCTCTAATACTAACTATAGTAAAAACGCTAGAATTTCTTGCGGTGATTCAACTAAAGTATTAGAAAAGCTGATGTAAATGGTTTTCAAATCTCCCGAGAATTATTACGCCCAATATAGATTTTTTCATATTTTTGCGTTTTTGCCGATTTCTCAAGAAATACTCAACTAGAAACGTTTCAAAGTTTAAGCGTATATTAGAAATTATCTGAAGAATTTTGAATCAATCCTAGGGATGTCAATCCCGGGATCCCGGTCCATTTTCTATACCCAAAAATCCCGGGATTTTCGGGATTAGAAAACCTGAAATTGTAAATAGAATTTTTCAAAAACAATTCAATCTATAATTCATTTATGGTGATGAATATGAGTTTTGCATAATTTATTGTTCTAAATCTAAGTGTTTGACTAACTTATTCTACAGGCACAGCCTACAGTTGCATATACATAATACTGCATAGTACTGGACTCACCTATGTCTACCTGTAACCCGCATCTTAAGAATTTGATGTTTGACTATATGAGAATAATGTACTATTTTTGCACCATTTTGTACCACCAAATGAAAATTTTGTTAACGTTCCAGAACCAAGATATTTGAAAAATAAAGTGCGGGTTACAGGTGGACACCCCTACCCGCATTTGTGATTTTTCAAAATTTGAAGATGCCATAATAATGTACTATTTTTGCACCTTTTTGTACCACCAATTAAAAATTTTGTTAACGTACCAGAACCGAGATATTTGGAAAATAAAGTGCGGGTTACAGGTGGACACCCCTACCCGCATATGGAATTTCTCCAATCTAATTATACCAAATTAATGTACTATTTTTGCACCTTTTTGTACCACCGATTAAAAATTTTGTTAACTTACCAGAACCGAGATATTTGGAAAATAAAGTGCGGGTTACAGGTGGACACCCCTACCCGCATATTGAATTTCTCAAATCTAATTATCCCAAATTAATGTACTATTTTTGCACCTTTTTGTACCACCAATTAAAAATTTTGTTAACGTACCAGAACCGAGATATTTGGAAAATAAAGTGCGGGTTACAGGTGGACACCCCTACCCGCATATGGAATTTCTCCAATCTAATTATACCAAATTAATTTACTATTTTTGCACCTTTTTGTACCACCGATTAAAAATTTTGTTAACCTACCAGAACCGAGATATTTGGGAATAAAGTGTGGGTGAGGGGGGTGGAGAAAAAAAGGAAATTCTCAATAACATCTCCATTATAGATTTTAAATCAAATCTGACTGAAGCATTATTTTCTACGACCTTTGTAGCATGAGAAACGGATGTTAGATGAAGATTTATTACGACAAGAGGTAAGGAAGATGCGTAATTAGAAAATGGTGATTAGAGGTGGATATTTGTAGGCCTATAACAACTTACCCTTGAATAAATATTGGATTATTTCGATGCTAGAATGTCATACCCCTTCTCAACTATCAAGAAGCATCGAAAAAGATTTTTGTTACCAGCTTATACCAGAGATATATGCAAAATCGTGGTATGGATGGGCGGGGGGTAGGTGAAACATCGAAAATCTTCTATAACTTTCTCAATATTGGATTTTTTTCGAATCTGTCAATGCCAGAATATTAAACTCAATCTCTACTATCGATGAGCATCGAAATAGATTTTTGTTACCACCTTAATCCAGAGATATATGCAAAATAGTTATATAACTGGACAAAGGGGGTAGGTGAAACATCGAAAATCTTCTATAACTTTATCAATTTTCGATTTTTTTCAAATCTGTCGATGCCAGAATGTTGACCTCCGTCTCTACTATCGAGAGGCATCGAGAAAGAATTTTGTTACCAGCTTAATCCAGAGATATATGCAAAATCTTGACATTACTGGGCGGGGGGTAGGTGAAACATCGAAAATCTTCTATAACTTTATGAATTTTAAATTTTTTTTGAATCTGTCAATGCCAGAATGTTACACTACTTCCCTACTATCGATAAGCATCGAGAATGATTTTTGTTACCACCTTAATCCAGAGATATATGCAAAATAGTTATATAACTGGACAAGGGGGGTAGGTAAAACATCGAAAATCTTCTATAACTTTATGAATTTTAAATTTTTTTTTGAATCTGTCAATGCCAGAATGTTACACTACTTCCCTACTATCGATAAGCATCAAGAATGATTTTTGTTACCACCTTAATCCAGAGATATATGCAAAATAGTTATATAGCAGGACGGGGGGGTAGGTGAAACATCGAAAATCTTCTATAACTTTATGAATTTTGAATTTTTCCGAATCTGTCAACGCCAGAATGTTACACTACTTCCCTACTATCGATAAGCATCGAGAATGATTTTTGTTACCACCTTAATCCAGAGATATATGCAAATTTCTTATATCTATGGATGGGGGGGTAGGTAAAACATCGAAAATCTTCTATAACTTTATGAATTTTAAATTTCTTTTGAATCTGTCAATGCCAGAATGTTACACTACTTCCCTACTATCGATAAGCATCGAGAATGATTTTTGTTACCACCTTAATCCAGAGATATATGCAAATTTCTTATATCTATGGATGGGGGGGTAGGTAAAACATCGAAAATCTTCTATAACTTTATGAATTTTGAATTTTTTGAATCTGTCAATGCCAGAATGTTACACTACTTCCCTACTATCGATAAGCATCGAGAATGATTTTTGTTACCACCTTAATCCAGAGATATATGCAAATTTCTTATATCTTTGGATGGGGGGGTAGGTAAAACATCGAAAATCTTCTATAACTTTATGAATTTTAAATTTTTTTCGAATCTGTCAATGCCAGACTGTAACACTACTCCTCTACTATCGTAAAGCATCAAGAATGATTTTTGTTACCACCTTAATCCAGAGATATATGCAAAATAGTTATATAACTGGACAAGGGGGTAGGTGAAACATCGAAAATCTTCTATAACTTTATCAATTTTCGATTTTTTTCAAATCTGTCGATGCCAGAATGTTGACCTCCGTTTCTACTATCGAGAGGCATCGAGAAAGAATTTTGTTACCAGCTTAATCCAGAGATATATGCAAAATCCTGACATTACTGGGCGGGGGGTAGGTGAAACATCGAAAATCTTCTATAACTTTATGAATTTTAAATTTTTTGAATCTGTCAATGCCAGAATGTTACACTACTTCCCTACTATCGATAAGCATCGAGAATGATTTTTGTTACCACCTTAATCCAGAGATATATGCAAATTTCTTATATCTATGGATGGGGGGGTAGGTAAAACATCGAAAATCTTCTATAACTTTATGAATTTTAAATTTTTTTCGAATCTGTCAATGCCAGAATGTTACACTACTTCCCTACTATCGATAAGCATCAAGAATGATTTTTGTTACCACCTTAATCCAGAGATATATGCAAAATAGTTATATAGCAGGACGGGGGGGTAGGTGAAACATCGAAAATCTTCTATAACTTTATGAATTTTGAATTTTTTTCGAATCTGTCAATGCCAGACTGTAACACTACTTTTCTACTATCGTAAAGCATCAAGAATGATTTTTGTTACCACCTTAATCCAGAGATATATGCAAAATAGTTATATAATAGGACGGGGGGGTAGGTGAAACATCGAAAATCTTCTATAACTTTATGAATTTTAAATTTTTTTCGAATCTGTCAATGCCAGACTGTAACACTACTTCTCTACTATCGTAAAGCATCAAGAATGATTTTTGTTACCACCTTAATCCAGAGATATATGCAAAATAGTTATATAACTGGACAAGGGGGTAGGTGAAACATCGAAAATCTTCTATAACTTTATCAATTTTCGATTTTTTTCAAATCTGTCGATGCCAGAATGTTGACCTCCGTTTCTACTATCGAGAGGCATCGAGAAAGAATTTTGTTACCAGCTTAATCCAGAGATATATGCAAAATCCTGACATTACTGGGCGGGGGGTAGGTGAAACATCGAAAATCTTCTATAACTTTATGAATTTTAAATTTTTTTTGAATCTGTCAATGCCAGAATGTTACACTACTTCCCTACTATCGATAAGCATCGAGAATGATTTTTGTTACCACCTTAATCCAGAGATATATGCAAATTTCTTATATCTATGGATGGGGGGGTAGGTAAAACATCGAAAATCTTCTATAACTTTATGAATTTTAAATTTTTTTCGAATCTGTCAATGCCAGAATGTTACACTACTTCCCTACTATCGATAAGCATCAAGAATGATTTTTGTTACCACCTTAATCCAGAGATATATGCAAAATAGTTATATAACTGGACAAGGGGGGTAGGTGAAACATCGAAAATCTTCTATAACTTTATCAATTTTCGATTTTTTTCAAATCTGTCGATGCCAGAATGTTGACCTCCGTTTCTACTATCGAGAGGCATCGAGAAAGAATTTTGTTACCAGCTTAATCCAGAGATATATGCAAAATCCTGACATTACTGGGCGGGGGGTAGGTGAAACATCGAAAATCTTCTATAACTTTATGAATTTTAAATTTTTTTTGAATCTGTCAATGCCAGAATGTTACACTACTTCCCTACTATCGATAAGCATCGAGAATGATTTTTGTTACCACCTTAATCCAGAGATATATGCAAATTTCTTATATCTATGGATGGGGGGGTAGGTAAAACATCGAAAATCTTCTATAACTTTATGAATTTTAAATTTTTTTGAATCTGTCAATGCCAGAATGTTACACTACTTCCCTACTATCGATAAGCATCAAGAATGATTTTTGTTACCACCTTAATCCAGAGATATATGCAAAATAGTTATATAGCAGGACGGGGGTAGGTGAAACATCGAAAATCTTCTATAACTTTATGAATTTTGAATTTTTTTCGAATCTGTCAATGCCAGACTGTAACACTACTTTTCTACTATCGTAAAGCATCAAGAATGATTTTTGTTACCACCTTAATCCAGAGATATATGCAAAATAGTTATATAACAGGACGGGGGTAGGTGAAACATCGAAAATCTTCTATAACTTTATGAATTTTAAATTTTTTTCGAATCTGTCAATGCCAGACTGTAACACTACTTCTCTACTATCGTAAAGCATCAAGAATGATTTTTGTTACCACCTTAATCCAGAGATATATGCAAAATAGTTATATAACTGGACAAGGGGGTAGGTGAAACATCGAAAATCTTCTATAACTTTATCAATTTTGAATTTTTTCAAATCTGTCGATGCCAGAATGTTGACCTCCGTTTCTACTATCGAGAGGCATCGAGAAAGAATTTTGTTACCAGCTTAATCCAGAGATATATGCAAAATCCTGACATTACTGGGCGGGGTAGATGAAACATCGAAAATCTTCTATAACTTTATGAATTTTGAAATTTCTTTTGAACCTGTCAATGCCAGAATTTTACACTACTTCCCTACTATCGATAAGCATCGAGAATGATTTTTGTTACCACCTTAATCCAGAGATATATGCAAATTTCTTATATCTATGATGGGGTAGGTAAAACATCGAAAATCTTCTATAACTTTATGAATATTAAATTTTTTCGAACCTGTCAATGCCAGAATGTTGACCTCCGTCTCTACTATCGAGAGGCATCGAGAAAGAATTTTGTTACCACCTTAATCCAGAGATATATGCAAAATAGTTATATAACTGGTCAAGGGGGTAGGTGAAACATCGAAAATCTTCTATAACTTTCTCAATTTTCGATTTTTTTCAAATCTGTCGATGCCAGAATGTTGACCTCCGTCTCTACTATCGAGAGGCATCGAGAAAGAATTTTGTTACCAGTTTAATCCAGAGATATATGCAAAATCTTGACATTACTGGGCGGGGGGTAGGTGAAACATCGAAAATCTTCTTCTCTGATGCTGATTATCTTGATTTTCAATAAATCCATGGTTTACATTATCTTGTCTTTTTATTTGATGAGGATGACCACAATGTCACTTTCATAGATAAAAAGTTGTTAGAATGTGTCCACTGGATTCTAATAACATTGATAATACTAATTCGTCATAAATAACAAATTCATGCATATTCACTCAATGGGATACAATTGGATCGAGGAAAAAGTTGATTAAGGTAATTAGCCTACCCATCAGAATGTGAAATTTATCAACTGAAAAACTGATCGATTATAGTTTCTTCTGTTACTGTTGGAGTATTCAAAGAATTGAATCATCAGTGAAATATACCTTTCAATGTGGATAGAAAGAAGATGATCGTAACGAGAGTTTTTAATGTAATGCGGGACTGCATATTATGTAGCGCCTAGCATAAAAAAATACGTTAAATCTGGCAGGCTTTAAAATTGTGATATTATTGCAAAATTATTATATAATTTGAGGTGAAATTGCTTGTTAAATCACAAAAGGTGAATAATTAATATTCACGATTAAATATATTCTTTCCAACATTTTTTATTCAAATTTTTCAGAGAATTTATGAATTTCAGATAACATTGTTGTAATTTTCTCGAAATAATCTTGTCAGATATTCATGTTGATGACAGTTTTGTAGATTTGTAAAGTGGATTACTCTTTGATAATTCGTTTTTAAAGGATCAACTTGTAACACAAATGAGAATTTTCTGAAAAATTAAAGTATTTCAACAGTTGAAATATCAAGATGTTTTATCAATTATTAATGTTTTATCAAATGTTATAAATTACTGTTTTATTTTTAATATGCTAAACTAGATCAAGGCCTCGGTTAAGAAAAATATAACTACTGACATTTTGAGTTAGAGAACGAAACGAAAATGTTGGCACTCACCATAATTGAGACACAAAAACTAAACAAATTGAGACACAAAAACTTTCACTATAAGGTACTTGACTATCTCCCAAATTAGAATTAAATATCTGATAGGATGTGTCCAAGTGAAAAATAGTAGATTATTCACTGATATTTGAATATCCTGATTTATCTTGGTTTCGTCGTCTCATGAAATTAGGGCTTCATCATGAAGTGCATTGTGGCACATGAAATCAGGAGTTTGTATAATGCAATGATAGAAAAATATGTAATGTAATACAGTATAACATTAATGTATATGTAATATAATTTTGTAATAAAGCCAACAGCTCAAGTTGTCATGTAAAACGTTATTGAAATAAATAAATTGATTCTAATGAAGAATAAGTCAATAATATTAATGTAAGAAGCTAATTCAGTGTTAATTACAATTTGGTGAGCTAATTAATTATTACTGAGTGTTTGATCCTCATTCCATGGTCTGTGAATAATTAAAATTTCAATCCCCAACAAGCTAATTGTGCATGATGTATTTTGAACCAATCGTTAACTCATACTTTGTTCATTGTAGCCTATGTTCTTATTCTTTCTGTCATTATTCTCTATTGTCATTTAGATTTCTTAGAGTATCATATTTATTGATAGCTGTTGATATCTACCATTGTCTATTGTATTCAGAATACTGTATTATACGATTTAGTATACGTCAGGACTTGTTTCTGAGAATAAAGAGAATCCCTCCCTCTGAGAGAACACTCTGTTAAAATCTCTCCAGGTTGAACTGAGCCTAATAGATTTAACTACTCTATTTGAATTATACGTTCAGTTCCACTTCAATCTTGTTTAATATGTATGAATGATAGACATAGTATTTGAATAATATTTATAATTATTTGTACACAGAAGCATTAGATTACGATATTCATGTAATCAAAAACAGCATTTATAGTTCTGTATATAATATTTATTGAAGCCTACGCTCTTTTGTTGTTCCTTGATTTGAACTAATTCTTGGTTACTACTCAAATACATACCTGAGAAATTATTTACGTGATTTGATAACCACATCCCCAAATCTAGTTCCTTATATTTTTAAATTTGTGTATACATTGTATGATATACTAGACTAAAAATTAGGCCATTAACTGCGCATTCCATCAATATGTTCTCTACGCACTGGCTTAATACTTATGCAGACACATTTCCAGATCTTAATATTTTCAACTGTTTAAAGTGATAAGATTACTACCGTTTCTTTTTTGTGAAGTCGCAATTATAGCCTACCAATATTTATATTATTTTATTTAGATATGGAACATGAAACTACACATTGCAGGAACGATAAAATGTTCTGATATGAGAAGATTTCGATTTTAATTAAAGGGTGACTTGCTTTACCTGTGTGCACCTGTAACCCGCAAATCCCAAAAGTATTACTGATGATTGTGGTAAAACTTTAGCTAATCATCATTTCTGATGGTACAAATCGTAGATCATCATGGAGTAGTCGGATTTGAAAGAAATGTGAGATTGAAAAAAATATAGAAAATTTCGACCAACCCCCCGCCCGGTGGTATATTAACTCTGCATATATCTCTGGATAAAGGTGGTAACAAAAATCATTCTTGATGCCTCTCGATAGTAGAGACGGAGGTTAACATTCTGGCATTGACAGATTCGAAAAAAATTTAAAATTCATAAAGTTATAGAAGATTTTCGATGTTTTACCTACCCCCCCATCAATAGATATAAGAAATTTGCATATATCTCTGGATTAAGGTGGTAACAAAAATCATTCTCGATGCTTATCGATAGTAGGGAAGTAGTGTAACATTCTGGCGTTGACAGATTCGAAAAAAATTCAAAATTCATAAAGTTATAGAAGATTTTCGATGTTTCACCTACCCCCCCGTCCTGCTATATAACTATTTTGCATATATCTCTGGATTAAGGTGGTAACAAAAATCATTCTCGATGCTTATCGATAGTAGGGAAGTAGTGTAACATTCTGGCATTGACAGATTCAAAAAAAATTTTAAATTCATAAAGTTATAGAAGATTTTCGATGTTTCACCTACCCCCCGCCCAGTAATGTCAAGATTTTGCATATATCTCTGGATTAAGCTGGTAACAAAATTCTTTCTTGATGCCTCTCGATAGTAGAAACGGAGGTCAACATTCTGGCATCGACAGATTTGAAAAAAATCGAAAATTGATAAAGTTATAGAAGATTTTCGATGTTTCACCTACCCCCCTTGTCCAGTTATATAACTATTTTGCATATATCTCTGGATTAAGGTGGTAACAAAAATCATTATTGATGCTTTACGATAGTAGAGAAGTAGTGTTACAGTCTGGCATTGACAGATTCGAAAAAAATTTAAAATTCATAAAGTTATAGAAGTTTTTCGATGTTTTACCTACCCCCCCATCCATAGATATAAGAAATTTGCATATATCTCTGGATTAAGGTGGTAACAAAAATCATTCTCGATGCTTATCGATAGTAGGGAAGTAGTGTAACATTCTGGCATTGACAGATTAAAAAAATTTAAAATTCATAAAGTTATAGAAGATTTTCGATGTTTCACCTACCCCCCGCCCAGTAATGTCAAGATTTTGCATATATCTCTGGATTAAGCTGGTAACAAAATTCTTTCTCGATGCCTCTCGATAGTAGAGACGGAGGTCAACATTCTGGCATCGACAGATTTGAAAAAAATCGAAAATTGATAAAGTTATAGAAGATTTTCGATGTTTCACCTACCCCCCTTGACCAGTTATATAACTATTTTGCATATATCTCTGGATTAAGGTGGTAACAAAAATCTATTTCGATGCTCATCGATAGTAGAGATTGAGTTTAATATTCTGGCATTGACAGATTCGAAAAAAATCCAATATTGAGAAAGTTATAGAAGATTTTCGATGTTTCACCTACCCCCCGCCCATCAATACCACGATTTTGCATATATCTCTGGTATAAGCTGGTAACAAAAATCTTTTTCGATGCTTCTTGATAGTTGAGAAGGGGTATGACATTCTAGCATCGAAATAATCCAATATTTATTCAAGGGTAAGTTGTTATAGGCCTACAAATATCCACCTCTAATCACCATTTTCTAATTACGCATCTTCCTTACCTCTTGTCGTAATAAATCTTCATCTAACATCCGTTTCTCATGCTACAAAGGTCGTAGAAAATAATGCTTCAGTCAGATTTGATTTAAAATCTATAATGGAGATGTTATTGAGAATTTCCTTTTTTTCTCCACCCCCCTCACCCATACTTTATTCCCAAATATCTCGGTTCTGGTAGGTTAACAAAATTCTTAATCGGTGGTACAAAAAGGTGCTAAAATAGTAAATTAATTTGGTATAATTAGATTGGAGAAATTCCATATGCGGGTAGGGGTGTCCACCTGTAACCCGCACTTTATTTTCCAAATATCTCGGTTCTGGTACGTTAACAAAATTTTTAATTGGTGGTACAAAAAGGTGCAAAAATAGTACATTAATTTGGGATAATTAGATTTGAGAAATTCAATATGCGGGTAGGGGTGTCCACCTGTAACCCGCACTTTATTTTCCAAATATCTCGGTTCTGGTAAGTTAACAAAATTTTTAATCGGTGGTACAAAAAGGTGCAAAAATAGTACATTAATTTGGTATAATTAGATTGGAGAAATTCCATATGCGGGTAGGGGTGTCCACCTGTAACCCGCACTTTATTTTCCAAATATCTCGGTTCTGGTACGTTAACAAAATTTTTAATTGGTGGTACAAAAAGGTGCAAAAATAGTACATTATTATGGCATCTTCAAATTTTGAAAAATCACAAATGCGGGTAGGGGTGTCCACCTGTAACCCGCACTTTATTTTTCAAATATCTTGGTTCTGGAACGTTAACAAAATTTTCATTTGGTGGTACAAAATGGTGCAAAAATAGTACATTATTCTCATATAGTCAAACATCAAATTCTTAAGATGCGGGTTACAGGTAGACATAGGTACTGGACTCTGTACTGGCTAAATAGAATTCGCATTTCTCGCAGAATTATTGTTGATCGGTTGTTATGTCTCTACGATTGTTTCTGTTTACACAGCACCACAATTACCAGTCTAGACGGCGCAATAATTGCATTAGTGCTGATTTCATTTCCTTGAAATGCACTCAGAACTTTGAAAAGACTTCAGAAATAAGAAATAAACTAGCACTTATTATTCACTCTCTGTTTAATTAATTCTCTTCTTTTCTCTTTTTCTATCATAAGTAGAATAATTAGTTGAAGTAAATATAGTTGGCTCTACGAAATTTCATTTATTTGTGGTTCAGCTTTCGCGTTGTTCGGTCGGTATTGCGTTACGTTATTATAAATCCAATTTACAGAATTTGAAGTGATAAAAGTGTAAACTTCATCCCGTCCTGATGGAGGATAGAAAGGTTTTTGTTCTACATACAAAAGACTCTGATGAGTCATCAGTTTGGAATTATTTTCTTACTTCCAAAGACGGAAAAAGTGCTCAGTGCAAATTGTGTAAGGCAGTTCTCAAGACTCTGTGTGGATTTGATATTACTACCAAGTATTTTTCCATTTTAATAATATCCTCTCCCTCTATTATGAGCCCTTTTTCACACTGTTACTGAACATGTAATTGAGGAGGAACAATTGATTAAAAATGCATGAGACTGATTTTTGCCAATCCCGGGATCCCGGGATTGATATTGAATAATCCCGAAATACCGGGATTGGAAATCAGTCCCGGGATTGACATCCCTAATCAATCCTCAAATTACTGTATAAGAGATACAAAATTTTTGTCAGTCATTCTTCGATATTTGATGAGTTATTTCACATTTTTCAAGAATTAATAAACTAGAATCGTTCAAACTTTATGCACAGGTGCAGCTTCAGGTTTTGGTTCATATTCCCATGTTCTTATCCAAGAGCTACATTTCAGAACAACAAGCGAGTGAAGCAAGGCCATAAGACTCTTTTGATAGAGTGATACTGTATATGATGTGAGTCTCATTTTTGGCTACACTGCCGGTGCCCAGCAAGTAGAGCAACCTGGCTAGGCGGATAAGGCGAGCGAAGTGATCAATAAGGTATAATTATATAAATTTGCTTTGATGTACAAAGCAAATCCGTTTGAAAGAAATTTGCTGGCGAGCGAAGCGAGTCTTTTTTTGTCATTGACACTGCTCACGAACGAGGAGTTCGCCTGTTTGTTTCCTTTTTTTTGCTACACTGGCTAGCCTACTAGCCTGGGAAATTGAATTTTCGAGCAATGTTTAATCATCATTGAATAGATAGGATTCAATCCTACCACTCGCAATACCTTGCCCGTGCATTTCGATTTTACGACTTGAGTTGATCACTCATTACGAAATCAATATTTATTTTTCTATTGCTCATAAAAACACCATTTTCAGCAAATCGTGATGAACAGATTATTCTGCTCTTTTCAAGCCTTACTATAATTCAAGTTACAATTGAAATTGAGCCAAAATTTATTTTGAAATGCGTGTTCTAGCAGCAAAACAACTTGTATGCAACACGGAGCAAAGGTTGTTGAACGCACTCAGCAGGTTGAGGCTAGTACATGCAATTCCTGTACTAAGAAAAGCTGGTTCTTGAGAGTAATTTTTATTTAAGCAGAGGAAGTATAGAGACGTTGATAAGCATCTGCGGATGTTCAGAACAACTTCATCGACTGAGGAGGCTGTGTTGCTGTTCCCAGGCATAAGAATATTGTAATGTATCACCTTGGCCCAAGCAAGAATCCCCAGGTCTTTCTAACACTCTTGCACGCAAACTTCAAGAGCTCCGCTTGAACTTTAGACCGCATCACACACCTATGTAGGTGCAATCAATTTAAATAGATTGTCGATTCCGTGGACTTGGTCACGTACTTATTCAACCAATCCAAACTTCTCTAATCGCCGTTTTTCATCTGATTCAACTCGCAGTCTCACATTTATTCTCTGTTGACGGATTTATGGAGTTGTTTGCAGTTAACAACTTACTCATATGCAGTGGAGAGTATTTTATTCATCTTATTGCTCGTCTCAGTTGAATAAACAAGATAACAATCCAGTTTTCGAAAATAAACAACTGATACTAACCACTCTCTCGACTTTTCAAGTTCACATAAATATTAGTTTTCTCATCAGAAAAAGGGAGGATAAAACATCACTGATCACGTTAATTTATTCGGATTTGAGATATACAATACGGGGATTACTCGATTAGTCCAGTGCTCGATTAATCCAGTCCCTATCCTACATTAAGAAACTGAAAAACTGGACTAATCGAGGCACCTGGACTAATCGAGGCGCAGGGGTTCGATTAATACAGTGACTCGATTAGTCCACTTCTTCAATTAGATGAGCGAGTGCCTCGATTAGTCCAGAACTGGACTAATCGAGGCACTGGACTAATCGAAGCCCTGCGTCTCGATTAATACAGAGCCTCGATTAGTACAGTTGGCGTACTGAATTCGTACCAGGTGATGAATCCACTATATGCGTTGACAAGGAATTGACTATAACTAGACGGCGTCAAAGTGGTCGTCAAACAAATTTCAAATAAAACCAAGGCGGCGCGGCGCGATCTTTGAATTAGGTTGCAAGTGACAATAACTTGGTTTTCATTATACAACCATTCAACGCATATTTCTTATTTTTAATATTCTAATATACATATGTTGTATTTATTTATAATGTAATATTCTGTATAATTTACCGGTATCTTTTAACTTATTGAATCTTATTATATTTGTTTAATCTATTAAATTAGGCTACTGCTATTAGAAATTCGAGATTCAATATTGTTTAATTTTATGGAAGTGATAATTTGATTAATTAATATTAATACTTTTATGATTTACAGCAATATTTGAAATCTGTATTGCTAATTCTTCAGAAGCTGAATTATTGTATTCATGAAACTAAAATCTAATGAACCAAAAAACCTTTAAATTTGACTTTCGATATGTGACTTTATTTACCATAATTTTTTGTATTGAAATGTTAATACAATTTTACTGTTAACAGTCTTAAAGGTGGCAGTGGCTGAGTGGGTTAAGTTCTGGAGTTAAAGTCTTCAAAGGCAAATTAGTAGTAGGTAGGGCAAGGAAAGTAAAAATGAAATGAGCAGTCCAAATTTAGTTCATTATCTAGGTAGATCACACGGAACTTCTTAAGTTTTCATTGTATAAAAACATAAAATCCGAAAAATATTAATAACTTTTTTTTTTGTTGTCAGATTGACTTGAATTTTTATGGGGAGGACACTAATATGGAGAGGAATGTTCCTGTTTTAAGTAGAATTTTTCCATGGCTCCTCCAAACCCCCCCCCCATATCCGAAAAACCGTTCGGGCGATTTCATTAATTTTAAATTTCCCGGTTTAGAAAGACTACATGATAGCATGTGATTGGTTGATAATTGCATGCGGACGGAAAGAAGACTTTCTGGAAAGTTGGGAGAAGAATTCCAGCTTGGTCAATATTGATTCAAAAATTATAAATTTGGTCTCAAATTGTAGATTAGAATGTTTTCTACAATTCGAAATTAGATTGATGATTTTTGAAACAATATTGACCGAGCTGAAGACATTTTCCCATCTTGCCAGAATGTCTTCTTTGCTTCTTCTCTGTGTGTAGTGTTGTCTTAGGCTCAGTGCACATATGCGATAGCGGCTCAGCTTGACGCCAGCGGGGGCTCTGAGAAACCCCGTCAGCGGTTTGGCAGTACTAGCAATCAAATGGAGCGGTGCACAGTTCAGCGGTGCGATCATCGAGCGATGGCTGGATCGCGGCGGGGCCAAAACTGTCGCCGAGTACTGCCTCACCGCATTTCGGTCGCCGTTGTTTTCCAAGAAATTCACTTCTCTACAAAAATTTGAAATGCGTAAAAATAGAGATAGGAAAATTTTGATTCCAGATTTGGATTCAGCGCCATCTAATTAGTGAGAACTCACGTAATTGCTCAAAAGTAATGAAAAATAAGGAAGTTATTTTTTTCAATTTTATACAGTAATCTACTTGGGTTATTTCTAATCAATATCATAGTCATCATTAACATATATTACATTATCATGTTGGCCTATTATTTAAACTATGAGCTATCATTATAACAACTATTACTATGAAAAATATTATATACGGTATGTTTCTATGTGTTATATTGATATAATATAATAGTTTAATATTCCGGTTTATAATAAAAGTTTCAACAAGATTATTTTCCCTGAGTTGAACAAGGAGTAATAAATTTTATTTCTTAGTTCAGCCCCTACTTGATTCAAACTTCAGTCTCCTCTTCCCTGATATCTTATCTTATTGTCTGGTTTAATAATTTTGTCAAGTAAGTACAGTAGTGTGCGGATACAATGGATTCTTGAAAGTTATGTGTACTTTAATGCGAAATATATTCATTTCATCCTATCTATAGGCGGTGTCACTGGGGGACCTGGCCTTGTTAAAAATATTCGCTATATATCATATATACTATCAGCTACCCCAAGACTCTGATGCCCGGTTTTTCCAACCACACTGAACGTTGAGGGACCCTCAAATTTTGATAAACAGCTGACATTTTCCATGATAAGTATAGGAAATCTAGTAAACTTGAGGGTCCCTCAATTTTGAGTGTGCTTGGAAAAACCGGGCACTAGACTCCCACATGGGTGGTAAACTCTGTCCGAGTTTTTATCCAATAACTCTATGATTCGAAGTTTTATCTTTTGAAAGATTTAATAGTGGAAAAAGTTTTATGTCAATGAATTTTGCGTGTGAGACCGGATCAAGTAGACTACATAGTACTGTATAGTTAATTCACAGAAGTCGCTGAACATCTTGGAAACAGTAACATTATTATAATTAAACGCAATACGTGACTTTGTGTATTTAGACCTATGATCAATCAATTGGAAAATGAAACTAGAGAAATAAGAACCTCGAGATCAGCAGTTCAATAGGAAACCATCATTTCAATGCAATATCAGAAATTCAAAGATGTAGGCCTATGTGTCATCACTATTATTTTACACAAAACTGCAAACTGTTTTGACTTTACAGTATCTTGATTCCCTGGGTCAGTAGGTTAGTTAAAATAGAATTCCTAGTATTGGCTAAGCTAAAAAAAACATTGAGCATTGTCAAAGAAACCGTCATGATCAGAAGTTCAGGGAATGGACCAGAGAGAGGTAATGAGGTTTAATTTTGAGAATAAAAGTTGATATTGAAAATATGCAGTGTTTTGAATTTATAAATAAACTCCTCTGGATGTGTCGTCTAAGGTTCAACATTATTATTGTTATAGAATAAGTATTTTTTATATAATTATTTCTAGGACTTTGGTCTATATCAGAAATTTTCTGCGCATCTGTTTGCGCATGCACGTACACTTTGTAGTCAGTTCATGCTAGGCACTTAGAAAAGAAACTTTGTCAGTTCGTGATGGAAACGTTTGAAACTAATTTATTTATTAGCGCCATTCACGTGCAATCAGCTATTTGGGATACTGCTTCCGAGTCCTATCACGATAGGAATAGGAAGAGAGCAGCTTGGGAGGCAGTATGTGTGGAGGTTATTCGCGGAAAAATCGGATGCAGAGAAAAGTGAAATAGGTATAGTCTGTCCAAGCAAAGAAGACACTCTGGCGAAGATGAAAAAATGACTCCAGCTCGGTAAATGTTGGTTCAAGAATTATCAATTTGGTGGATCAGAATGTTTCCTACAATCTGAGACCAAATCAATAATTTTTGAACCAATATTGACCGAGCTGAAGTCATTTTCTCATCTTGCCAGAGGCTCTTCTTTGCTTGGACAGACTATAAGTGGCTGATCTTTTACCATCTTGTAATTCTATAAGGCTAAAATTTTATTATCAGTTGTTGTTTATTCCGGAAAATAGAGGTTTTTAATGTATGGCAAGTTGATCAAAACTGATAACTTTCTATCAAGTGTAAAAAAAATTTTTTTATTAGAATAGTTGGAATGTCGAAATAATAATTTGATATTGCTATTGATATATTTTCATTTGCTTACTTTTCAACCACAAATGATCATTGAATTTTTTGTTATAATTACAATATTCGGTAACTCTGTCATGTAAACACCGAATGAAAGTCCAACTCCATATTGGACAGAAAGCATTATTACAGATTGGAGTCGAATTTCCAGCAGTTCTACTGCCCTATAGTCACAAAGTATTCAACTATTCATAGCAAGATTATATAATGGTGATATTCAATCAGTGACAAATAAAGTATCTGCAGTATCGTATAATATAATTACATTATAAATTAATCACATGATATTATTAATCCTATTTTAGGCTACTACTGTATAATTTTAGTATTATTAATATTTAATTTTTACAAGACAATTTTTTCCAGGCTGAAGCCAATGCATGAAATATATTACAAGGTTTATACTTATTACAAAATAATCAATAGGATGGAACAAAACCAAAATTATAATTAATATAGTAAACAATTTGAATTAACAATAAACAAATGATTTACAAAATAGAGACAACCAATTAGAATAATATAATGAAAATGGAAAAGAACTTATTGTACTAATGATATTATTAAAAACATTAGCAAAAAAGTCGTAGCTTGTTGAAAACTAATTACGAAGTGCTCTTTCACTAGTCCATTCTGTTCGAATGATCAGCATAGACTAAATAATTTAATATGCATTGAGTCTCAAAAATATGTGTGGCTCTGAATCCGTTGGTGGGGAGCCGCTAGACAAAGAAAATATAGGCGACCTAAAGATCAAAGTAATATTAACACAAATAAAATACAATGATATACACACTTTAAATTAGAATGGCATTTCCTCGAATGAAATTCACAAGAATTATTATTATTATTTCATTCAATTTTACAAAACAAGACTTTCTGGACAGACACAACGATTGCTTACTCATCAATACACATCAATGCACAGTTTCAAATCCTTAATTTGATGCCTAACTTATTATGATTGTATTCAACTGAGTTCAGCAAATTTCCACTCTAGCAATATTGTCTTATCTTACTGGAACGTTTCTTTTGGAACAGCAACTGAATTGAATTCAGAACCTCTGATTATAAGACCAGCGCATTCTCAATTGTTACACCAATGAGTCACACAAGTTGAAATTGGCACTTTGATGTGATGTCTGATTCAATCAATCTACAAAGCAAACATTTCTGCTTGAAACTATTATTTTATAAAAAATACTAGAACTTCCAAATATTCTTATTAGAGAGAAAATAAATTGAATTTTCATTTAATAAAAGGGGGAAATGAGTAGACTGCTATTATAAAACGACTTTCACAATGAAAAAAATTACTAAATTATTATTATTTCTGAACTCATGTAGGGAATATTACTTATTTGGGGGGCGATGATTCCGAATCTGAAATCAAAATTCTTCTACTCCCATTTTTTTAGATTTAACTTTCTGTAGAGAGCATTTATCCATTGGACCCGCTAGAGACTCGCAATCGAGAGCCGCTGAACTGTGCATTGAACAAACTAACGCTGAATCTTGATTTTTTTTTAATCCAGCAGCGACCAAGCTGAGCCGCTATCGCATGTGTGCACCGAGCCTTAGATCAAACGATCAAGGCCTTTCGGAGTTCCGAGAAATCCAGTATGCACACGTCTGTCCAAGCAAAGAAGACCGTGTGGCAAGATGGGAAAGTGACCCCAGCTTGGTCAATATAGGTTCAAAAAATATTGATTTGGTCTCAAATTGTAGATTAGAATGTTTTCTACGATTGAGGCCAAATCAATAATTTTTGAACCAATATTGACCGAGCTGAAGTCATTTTCTCATCTTGCCAGAGAGTCTTCTTTGCTTGGACAGACTTTACTAGGCTACATCAATATTCTATAGTATTATTGCTGATAGATATGTAAAGTCTCTCCAAGCAAAGAAGGCATTTCGGCAAGATGGGAAAATAACTTCAGCTTGGACAATATCGGTTAAAAATCATAGATTTGGTCTCGAATTGTAGGAAACATCCTGATCTTCAATTTAAGACCAAAATTTTACTTTTTGAACGAATATTGACCAAGCTGGAGTCATTTCTCCATCTAGTCAGAATTTCTTTCTTCCTTGGACAGACTACAGTAAATAGCCAGAAATTACTACAATGATTATCAGACTCTACAAATGAGTGCCATTTCGCTTTCATTGAATTAGATTAATTACTCATATCAGTCTCTTTATCCTGTTGGTCAAGTGTAAGGCAGGACTTGGTCCTAACTTCGCCGTTTCAATGCTGTAACGAAGTAGTCATATTTTATTATCTATAATTAATGTACATGGCGTTATTCTATTCACTTTCTCTCATTTTAATCTCTCTTTAACCTCTCCTCTCTATATTCTCTCTCGTTTTATTCTCTTTATCCTTCTCTCTCATTCTTTTCAATCATTTCACTGCCTCATTCACTTTTCAATCCACTTTTTCCTTTCTCTTTTCTCATTTTACTATTCTCTCTATCTCTCATCTAATTTACCCTCTTTATCCTGTGCTTTCTCTTCCTTCTCTCATTTTACTCTCCCTTCTCTCTACTTCTCTCTATCTTTTCTCACGTTTCTCATCTAGTAATACACCAAGATATATTATAGTCAGATTGCATAACTATTTGACAATCACAATTTATCTGATTGCACGCATACCGGGTAACTATGAAATTCAAGTGAAATTGACAAGATGTGGTTAAATTGAAGAGCAAATATTTTGTTTTTGAAACATGAGGGATTTACCAATTACAATGTGCCATTAAAGGTCATACAGTTCAATATCATTATCGCTTCCATTATGTTAAATTTTTGATGAAACACTTATTGTATAAAATATAAAACTTGATTTCTTAATTTTCTTTTCATTTCCTCTTTTATCAGTTATATAGTCTTTTTTTCTGGGACTGATGATCGCATAGGCTCCTAGACCTGTGCGGGGCTAATGGGAGATGGCGACTGGTTTTTAGGCAGTCAGAGTCGGCTTTACGTCTCCTTTAATGGACGGGATGCCGTATCTATATGATTGTACTGCGTTCGAAAATATTGTTCCCTGGTCAGGGATCGAACTTGGGTCCTCTTGCTTATCAGAACTCGGACCAAAGTTTTTTCCCTTTGCACCTTTTTTCTCCACAAATTCAATTTTGTTAGTATTTATATATTATGACATTTATATAAATATAAATGACATTTATTTATATCTATGGTATTCATAGTATTATTATTATTATCATCCATGCTAGCTATTATGTCATGAATAAATTCAAACTACAAAATCAAGTTGTCACATTTAATTTTGGCTATTAATGATTATTTTATAGAATTAAGTTTATTCTGAGCTATATTCTGCAAGTCTTATGAAGTGCATAAAATGATGTTTTATGAATAATATTTTTTTTTTTTTGAAAAATGACAATAAAATTTAATTGGAATTTGATTGGATATGGGTATGTATTATTACGGTATGTAACTGTATTCATCATTCCTCAAACTAAGCATAATCAGAATACAATTCATTCAGTCAACTAACTAGCCTATATAGTGATAACGAGAAGCAAAGATATTATTATTTCCTTCTTCATCGCCATTCTCGCAAATACAAAGAGAAGTTACTGGGTGTTTTTGAAGTAAGTTATATACATATACAAGTTCTTTATTGATCTACTCAACAATGAATGTAAGTCGCTATAAATTAAAGACAAATCACTATAAATCGCTGTAAATCGCTATACCATTAGAAAGACACTGATTTTCCAATTCATAACTTAATAGCTAATTCAATTAACACTACTACCAATTTATATACAACATTCTTAATTTCTCAACAATTTATGTATAATATTACATCTTATCAAGATAATGTAGGCTATATTGAAAGTATTCAACATTTTTCAAGATCATTTAAAGGCACCCATAACCAGATGAGATAAGGAAGCACCCTGAATGCTCTCTTAAGCTTAAAGGAATTCATTATAGTCAGCCAGCATTTTTAAGAAATGAACTATACAAGAATGAATACGGGACTTGTGGTAGGTATTTAGTAGTAACTTAGCCTACATACAATGATTCTTAGCACGGGAGTAGTGAATAATACAGGACTAATAGCAAATATAATTTTAGATTTCAAGTACCTAGCTGAACATTCATACTAGGGAAGCGCATGCGGAGGCAGCCGAAAATTGAGCGGAGCGAGCTTTCTTTTTGTCCAAAAGTTTTTGAAGCGTGTGGACTCGAAAATTTGATCCCGGTATTTTAAGCCTAGCTAAACCTAGCTGATAGTGAAAGTGGCTCATTCTATTACCATGTAATGTTATGAAATGAGAATATAAAATATGAGCAACGACCTTTAAGTGAATGTTTTCTCAAGTGAGTGTTTATTTTGATAAAATAAGGCAAGATGAGAAAATGACTCCAGCTTGGTCAATATTGGTTAAAAAAATATTGATTGGGCTCAAATTGAAGGTCAGAATGTTTCCTACGATTGAGACAAAATCAATAATTTTCAAACAATATTGACCAAGCTGGAGTCATTTCCTCTATGAGTGGTTCAACTTTGTAAATACAGCATTTGACATACCTTTTTTGGTCTCAAATGTGCTCTGATTGTTTGAAATAATTATTCAGTAGCAAATTATAAAGGAATTATACGCTTGGAATTACGCTTGTTGTGGTGAGAAGAAACTTTAAATTAAATTATTTGATCCTTGTATAGATTTATACCTGACCTTATATTATTTCAGATGGGCAATAAGAAGATATCAAAACTTAAAATATTCATAGGTTAATATAATAAATTCTGAAATCATCAAAATTACACACCCGACATAATACAAGGGGATCGTGGAAGTAAGAGAATTCAAAAAACTGGACTAATCGAACCCCTCTCATAAAACAACTTATACAGGGTGTTTCAGGAGGAATGTGCAATACTTCTCAGGCTGATTCCTTACACCAAGTAGACAAAAAAGTTCCATGGGACCAACCCCCAAAAACGCTTCGTTACCGAGATAACAATGGCGGAAAATTGAGATTTTTCAAAATATATTAATTTTTCTAATTTTTTAGAGACTCTAGTGAGGTTTTTATATAATCAATTCCAATGTAAAATTAGCTGAGGAATTCAATGAAACCAGTTCCAAGTTTGTAACTTTAACGTTTATTGAGATAATTGAAAAAATATGCTAAAAAACGCCATTTTTCAACAATAAGGGTTATAACTGGATAAGGAATCATAAAATTGTATTTTTTATTAATGGAAGTTGAAGAGAGCCGGATTCTGAAGAAAAAATTGAATGGCGGCGATTGTGTAAATCTTACCCAAATCTCAGAAATGGCAATCAAAAATCGCAAAATTGACAAAAGTGATGAATTTGTGTTTAGTAGCGATTTTGCGATTTTTGATCGCTATTTCTGAGATTTGGGTAAGATTTACACAATCGCCACCATTCAACTTTTTCTTTAGAATCCGGCTCTCTTCAACTTCCATTAATAAAAAATACAATTTTATGATTCCTTATCCAGTTATAACCCTTATTGTTGAAAAATGGCGTTTTTTAGCATATTTTTTCAATTATCTCAATAACCGTTAGAGTGACAAACTTGGAACTGGTTTCATTGAATTCCTCAGCTAATTTTACATAGGAATTGATTATTTTAGAACCTCACTAAAGCCTCTAAAAAATTAGAAAAACTAATATATTTTGAAAAATATCAATTTTCCGCTATTGTTATCTCAGTAACAAAGCGTTTTGGGGGATGGTCCCATGGAACTTTTTTGTCTACTTGGTGTAAGGAATCAGCCTGAGATGTATTGCACATTCCTCCTGAAACACCCTGTATACTTGAAAAACTGGACTAATCGAGCACTGGACTAATGGAACCCTACCCTACAATACTTAGACAGTATATAATTATATTAAGAATTATTCAAACTAATGAGAAGTTTAGTTGGAGTAATTATTCAGTTAAAAAATTTTTATAGCAATATTTGCGAATGTATACAATACTTCTCAATTCCTTACACCAGATAGATAAAACGTTCCATTATAGTCCAGTCAATGAGTGCAAAAATACACCCGTTAGGGGAAATAAAACATATGAGGCTAATTTTTCCCCCATCGATTACTATCATATAGACGAGTGTTTCGCTAAAAGTCCCCACCCCTACCCCTCTTGTTTTCCCCCCACAGCAAACGTTATAAGCCTGATTCACACATATAGTGGCGTACTAGTGTCGTACTAGTGGCGTACTAGTGTCGTGCGCAGACTGTTTAGACCGCTATCATTCACACATATAGGACCGTACTAGTGTCGGACTGTTTGGCGCAATGCTAAATCACGACTACTCACCTTCTCCAAAATTGGAGATAGATAGATTTTGATTTCAGATTTGAATTTAGCGACGTCGAATTAGTAATAATCCCCGCGTGAACTCAAAAATAATCAAAATTGGGGATTTTAAAATATCAGATCAGGCATTACAAAAAAAAATTGTAAATTGTCATCTCTGATTCAACAGAACTCAGTTTAAATGTTTTTAAATTGACTAGTAACTGTCTGAACAAAGTACCTACTAGTTACAGCTTAGGATCCTTGATTATTTCATAAAGCAGGATCTCCAGAATAAAAAATAAACCAAGTTTAAATTTAATCAATCAATCTCTTGAATCACGGGCCTGGTCTTCTTAATTTGAACTTGGTTCCATTCACATAAGGGATTCTAGTCGTTTTCCTCTACAATGATGAACTTCTATAATATCTATTTATTCCCGATTAAGAATTAATTGAGCGAAAATATCAAAGCTAAATACCTTTATTGAAAAAATAGTGATAAAAATGTTATTATCCATACTCTTATGTTATTAAATGCTATTATGCTATATTCCTATGGTTTTGTTTTGTAATGTCGTTACTATGAACCTATGTCTACCTGTAACCCGCATCTTAAGAATTTGATGTTTGACTATATGAGAATAATGTACTATTTTTGTACCATTTTGTACCACCAAATGAAAATTTTGTTAACGTTCCAGAACCAAGATATTTAAAAAATGAAGTGCGGGTTACAGGTGGACACCCCTACCCGCATTTGTGATTTTTCAAAATTTGAAGATGCCATAATAATGTACTATTTTTGTACCTTTTTGTACCAACAATTAAAAATTTTGTTAACTTACCATAACCGAGATATTTGGAAAATAAAGTGCGGGTTACAGGTAGACACCCCTACCCGCATACGGAATTACTCCAATCTAATTATACCAAATTGATGTAGTATTTTTGTACCTTTTTGTACCACCAATTTAAAATTTTGTTAACCTACCAGAACCGAGATATTTGGGAATAAAGTATTGGTGAGGGGGGTGGAGAAAAAAAGGAAATTCTCAATAACATCTCCATTATAGATTTTAATTCAAATCTGACTGAAGCATTATTTTCTACGACCTTTGTAGCATAAGAAACGGATGTTAGATGAAGATTTATTACAACAAGGGGTAAGGAAGATGCGTAATTAGAAAATGGTGATTAGAGGTAGATATTTGTAGGCCTATAACAACTTACCCTTGAATAAATATTGGATTATTTCGATGCTAGAATGTCATACCCCATCTCAACTATCAAGGAGCATCGAAAAAGATTTTTGTTACCAGCTTATACCAGAGATATATGCAAAATCGTGGTATGGATGGGCGGGGGGGTAGGTGAAACATCGACAATCTTCAATAACTTTCTCAATATTGGATTTTTTTCAAATCTGTCAATGCCAGAATATTAAACTCCATCTCTACTATCGATAAGCATCGAAATAGATTTTTGTTACCACCTTAATCCAGAGATATATGCAAAATAGTTATATAACTGGACAAGGGGGGTAGGTGAAACATCGAAAATCTTCTATAACTTTATGAATTTTAATTTTTTTTCGAATCTGTCAATGCCAGACTGTTACACTACTTCTCTACTATCGTGAAGCATCAAGAATGATTTTTGTTACCACCTTAATCCAGAGATATATGCAAAACAGTTATAAAACCGGACGGGGGGGTAGATTTCGAACATCGAAAATCTTCTATAACTTTATCAATTTTAAATTTTCTTCAAATCTGTCAATGCCAGAATGTTACACTACTTTCCTACTATCGATAAGCATCGAGAATGATTTTTGTTACCACCTCAATCCAGAGATATATGCAAATTTCTTATATCTATGGACGGGGGGGTAGGTAAAACATCGAAAATCTTCTATAACTTTATGAATTTTGAATTTTTTTCAAATCTGTCAATGCCAGAATGTTAACCTCCGTTTCTACCATCGAGAGGCATCGAGAAAGAATTTTGTTACCAACTTAATCCAGAGATATATGCAAAATCTTGACATTACCAGGCGGGGGGTAGGTGAAACATCGAAAATCTTCTATTACTTTATCAATTTTAGATTTTTTTTTCAAATCTGTCAATGCCATAATGTTAACCTCTTTCTCTACTATCGAGAAGCATCGAAAAAGAATTTTGTTACCAGCTTAATCCTTAGATACATGGAAAATCTTGATATTACCGGGCGGGGGGTAGGTGAAACATCGAAAATCTTCTATAACTTTATGAATTTCCAATTTTTTTCAAATCTGTCAATGCCAGAATGTTATACCCCTTCTCTAATATCGATAAGCATCGAGAATGATTTTTGTTACCAGCTTAATCCAGAGATATATGCAGAGTTAATATACCACCGGGCTGGGGGTTGGTCGAAATTTTCTATATTTTTTTCAATCTCACATTTCTTCCAAATCCGACTACTCCATGATGATCTACGATTCTTGTACCATCAGAAATGATGATTAGCTAAAGTTTTACCACAACCATCAGTAATACTTTTGGGATTTGCGGGTTACAGGTGCACACAGGTAAAGCAAGTCACCCTTAAATTAAAATCGAAATCTTCTCATATCAGAACATTTTATCGTTCCTGCAAAGTGTAGTTTCATGTTCCATATCTAAATAAAATAATATAAATATTGGTAGGCTATAATTGCGACTTCACAAAAAAGATACGGTAGTAATCTTATCACTTTAAACAGTTGAAAATATTAAGATCCGGAAATGTGTCTGCATAAGTATTAAGCCAGTGCGTAGAGAACATATTGATGGAATGCGCAGTTAATGGCCTAATTTTAAGTCTAGTATATCATGCAATGTACACACAAATTTAAAAATATAAGGAACTAGATTTGGGGATGTGGTTATCAAATCACGTAAATAATTTCTCAGGTATGTATTTGAGTAGTAACCAAGAATTAGTTCAAATCAAGGAACAACAAAAGAGCGTAGGCTTCAATAAATATTATATACAGAACTATATATGCTGTTGTTGATTACATGAATATCGTAATCTAATGCTTTTGTGTACAAATAATTATAAATATTATTCAAATACTATGTCTATCATTCATACATATTAAACAAGATTGAAGTGGAACTGAACGTATAATTCAAATAGAGTAGTTAAATCTATTAGGCTCAGTTCAACCTGGAGAGTTTTTAACAGAGTGTTCTCTCTCAGAGGGCTCTCTTTATTCTCAGAAACAAGTCCTGACGTATACTAAATCGTATAATACAGTATTCTGAATACAATAGACAATGGTAGATATCAACAGCTATCAATAAATATGATACTCTAAGAAATCTAAATGACAATAGAGAATAATGACAGAAAGAATAAGAACATAGGCTACAATGAACAAAGTATGAGTTAACAATTGGTTCAAAATACATCATGCACAATTAGCTTGTTGGGAATTGAAATTTAAATTATTCACAGACCATGGAATGAGGATCAAACACTCAGTAATGATTAATTAGCTCACCAAATTGTAATTAACACTGAATTAGCTTCTTACATTAATATAAATCAATTTCTTTATTTCAATAACGTTTTACATGACAACTTGAGCTGTTGGCTTTATTACAAAATTATATTACATATACATTAATGTTATACTGTATTACATTACATATTTTTCTATCATTGCATTATACAAACTCCTGATTGATTTCATGTGCCACAATGCACTTCATGATGAAGCCTAAATTTCATGAGAAATTTATCCTGTTATATAACTATTTTGCATATATCTCTGGATTAAGCTGGTAACAAAATTCTTTCTCGATGCCTCTCGATAGTAGAGACAGAGTTTAACATTCTGGCATTGACAGATTTGAAGAAAATCTAAAATTCATAAAGTTATAGAAGATTTTCGATGTTTCACCTACCCCCCACCCGGTAATGTCAAGATTTTGCATATATCTCTGGATTAAGCTGGTAACAAAATTCTTTCTCGATGCCTCTCGATGGTAGAAACGGAGGTTAACATTCTGGCATTGACAGATTTGAAAAAAATTCAAAATTCATAAAGTTATAGAAGATTTTCGATGTTTTACCTACCCCCTCGTCCATAGATATAAGAAATTTGCATATATCTCTGGATTGAGGTGGTAACAAAAATCATTCTCGATGCTTATCGATAGTAGGAAAGTAGTGTAACATTCTGGCATTGACAGATTTGAAGAAAATTTAAAATTGATAAAGTTATAGAAGATTTTCGATGTTCGAAATCTACCCCCCCGTCCGGTTTTATAACTGTTTTGCATATATCTCTGGATTAAGGTGGTAACAAAAATCATTCTTGATGCTTCACGATAGTAGAGAAGTAGTGTAACAGTCTGGCATTGACAGATTCGAAAAAAATTAAAATTCATAAAGTTATAGAAGATTTTCGATGTTTCACCTACCCCCCTTGTCCAGTTATATAACTATTTTGCATATATCTCTGGATTAAGGTGGTAACAAAAATCTATTTCGATGCTTATCGATAGTAGAGATGGAGTTTAATATTCTGGCATTGACAGATTTGAAAAAAATCCAAAATTGAGAAAGTTATTGAAGATTTTCGATGTTTCACCCACCTCCCGCCCATCCATACTATGATTTTGCATATATCTCTGGTATAAGCTGGTAACAAAAATCTTTTTCTATGCTCCTTGATAGTTGAGAAGGGGTATGACATTCTAGCATCGAAATAATCCAATATTTATTCAAGGGTAAGTTGTTATAGGCCTACAAATATCTACCTCCAATCACCATTTTCTAATTACGCATCTTCCTTACCTGTTGTAATAAATCTTCATCTAACATCCGTTTCTTATGCTACAAAGGTCGTAGAAAATAATGCTTCAGTCAGATTTGAATTAAAATCTATAATGGAGATGTTGTTGAGAATTTCCTTTTTTTCTCCACCCCCCTCACCAATACTTTATTCCCAAATATCTCGGTTCTGGTAAGTTAACAAAATTTTAAATTGGTGGTACAAAAAGGTACAAAAATACTACATCAATTTGGTATAATTAGATTGGAGAAATTCCGTATGCGGGTAGGGGTGTCCATCTGTAACCCGCACTTTATTTTCCAAATATCTCGGTTATGGTAAGTTAACAAAATTTTTAATTGTTGGTACAAAAAGGTACAAAAATAGTACATTATTATGGCATCTTCAAATTTTGAAAAATCACAAATGCGGGTAGGGGTGTCCACCTGTAACCCGCACTTTATTTTTCAAATATCTTGGTTCTGGTACGTTAACAAAATTTTCATTTGGTGGTACAAAATGGTACAAAAATAGTACATTATTCTCATATAGTCAAACATCAAATTCTTAAGATGCGGGTTACAGGTAGACATAGGTTTACTACGATATCAAAATTATATTATTATCCTATTACTATAATGATCATTATTAGCAAGTTACTCTGATTTTCAAGACGTCGTCATCATCGCGATTCTCATTACTAGTTATTGTAATTATTTGCAATGGAGATTTGTACAACAGTATTTCTCCCAAAAATGTGCATTTCCCAATTCATACCAACAGTCACATGGATGCAGATTATAGTCCTAAAAATCCCAATGATAATAATCCCATTGATTATAATAAAAAATTATCCTAATCCTAAAATAACTCTGTGAATAAATTCAATACAATGTAAGCTACTATACGTGATGGAAAAAACATAATCTATAATCTATCATTTTAATACATCAGCTAGTGGAGTAATTATTATTAAGATTAAAGTATTGATTATTAAATTGTTTTCAGAAAGTAAGTGGGAATTTTTTATTTGTGCTATTCTTTTATAGGCTAGGTACTCAGAATATCCTATGTGTTAACACTTTTATTCAACAGAGACTGTTGATTTTTATTTATGATTTCGACGATTATACTGTAATTATTTTTCATTGTTACTTACTTACTTATTGACTTTGTATTGATTGAATTGAATATGATTGTAAGCGTTGAAACAGGATAAAGTTGATTTTGAAAATTGACACAAAAATTTCAAAGCCATTCATTTGTTCACTCATACTTTTTTCAGTTCGTGTCATGTATAATTTATTAGTAAAAGTTGTAGTTTTAAGTAGAAGTGTCTAAAGTTGAAAAATGTATTTTATTATATAAGCTACATAAAATATTTTCCTGATCGATCACTCTTATCATATACACGGAATTGGAATAACTTACAATATAGGAATTCCAATACTAAACGTAACTGAATTCTACCTACTAGAAGGCTACTGTTGAGAATATAATGTTATTATATCATTTGGAACAACTCCCTTAATTTAGCTTATTTTGGAGTCTACGTGGGGATAATCACTAATTCAAGAGCACAGAATCCGAATCTGAAATCAGAATTATTCTATCTCGAATTTGAAAGAATTTGAAAACACCAGATCCAAACAGCACAGTCTGTGCACAGTCCTACGTTGATTCACACATGTAGGACTGTGCTCATGCCGGTCGCAGGCCGTGTCAGACTGCCATAGACCGTGTCCTTGAGAAATCGCTTGGGGAACGGTCTTTCATCGTCCAGCACTAGTGCGACACTAGTACAGTCCTCTATGTGTGAATCACTCCAGACCGTTTCCATGTTAATCAAGAGGAAAGACGTTTGAGAGATTCCATTTGGAACGGTCCTATATGTGTGAATCGCCCTTTATAGTCCAGTCAATGAGTGCAAAAATACACCCGTTAGGGGAAATAAAACATATGAGGCTAATTTTTCCCCCATCGATTACTATCATATAGACGAGTGTTCCGCCAAAAGTTTCCACCCCTCCTGAAAAATGTCTCATATAAAAGTTGTAGAGCTTTTCAAGACCTACATTTTGCATTATAGAAACATATAATTTGCCGAAATTTAAGGGGGGAAAAGGTCCGTTAATATGCGATAAATACACCCTGGCGTGCCAAAATACCACGAATTGAGAAAAATTCATACGGGAATAATACATTTGGGGGAAAAACATAAGAAGCTGATTCTTTCCACATCGATAACTAGCATATCGACAAGTGTTCTGCCAAAAGTCCCCACCCCAATAATGGAAAAAATTCGGTTTTTTATCTCCAATGGTTGCTGAGATAAATTCAATATAAAAAATCCTTGCAAATGGAACTTTAAGGGGGTGCTGGGGGGGAAGCAAGAGGGGTGGGGACTTTTGGCAGAACACTTGTCTATATGATAGTAATCGATGGGGGAAAAATTAGCCTCATATGTTTTTTTTTCCTCTAAAAACACTCATTGACTGGACTATTAGACGTACCCTCAAAAACTCTTTGATATTGTCTGTCCAAGCAAAGAAGACATTCTGGCAAGATAGCGAAATGACTCCAGCTCGGCAAATATTAGTTCAAAAATTATGAATTCGGTATCAAGTTGTATGTCAGAATGTTTCTTACAATTTAAGCCCACATTTATAATTTTTGAACCAACATTGACTAGAACTGAGTCATTCTCCCATCTTGCAAGAATGTCTTCTTCGTTTGGACAGACTATACCGAGATCTGAGATATCAATGGCGAAAAATTGACATTTAAAAAAAAATGTTTTTTTAATGGGTTTATCCTACAGGTTCTAAAATGATTTATTTCTAACTTAATGTAGAATTAGCTGAGAAAGTCAATCAAACCAGTTAAAAATTCAACTGAGTTGTGGTCGATATTGTAGAAACGTTCCATGATGAAATAAACACACAGATTTTGTAAATTTTCTACACTGTTTATTTGGTACACAACCATGGTTTCATGACCACACAGGTCACATTTTCAAGCTGACCTTTTCAAGCTCACATTTTCAGCTTGAAAATGTGACCTGTGGGGTCATGAAACCATGGTTGTGTACCAAATAAACAGTGTAGAAAATTGACAAAATCTGTGTGTTTATTTCATCAAACCAGTTAAAGTTTGCATCTTAAATGGTTATTGAGATTAAAGGGAAAATAAGCTAAAAACACATTTTTTCAACAATTAAGGGTTATAACAGGATATGAGATAATAAATTTGCATTTTCAATTGATTGAAATTGAAGAGAATCAAATTCTAAAGAAAAAGTTAGATTGCGGGATTGTGCAGGCCTTTTGAGCCTGTGAGCTTTTCCAAGCTCACATTTTCAGCTTGAAAATGTGACCTGTGTGGTCATGAAACCATGGTTGTGTACCAAATAAACAGTGTAGAAAATTGACAAAATTTGTGTGTTTATTTCATCAAACCAGTTAAAGTTTGCATCTTAAATGGTTATTGAGATTAAAGGGAAAATAAGCTAAAAACACATTTTTTCAACAATTAAGGGTTATAACAGGATATGAGATAATAAATTTGCATTTTCAATTGATTGAAATTGAAGAGAATCAAATTCTAAAGAAAAAGTTAGATTGCGGGATTGTGCAGGCCTAATAAATCTTACCCAAATCTCAGAATTAGCCATAAAAATCTCAAAATCGTGGCTTTTTTGTCTTAAAAACACTGATTTTTCACTTGCAGGGTTGTAATAGCCTATTTTTTGTCTTCTTTTGCTCTTTGCTCGCTATTTCTGAGATTTGGCCATTTGGGTTAGTTATTCACAATCTCGGCCATTAAACTTTCCTTTTAGAATTTGATCCTTTTCAACTAACCGTATACAGTTTTAATTAAAAATATAAGTTTATTATTTCATACTCAGCTATAACCCTTAATTGTTGCAAAATTGTGATATTTTGATATTTATCAAATTTTCTTAATTATCTCAATAACCGAATAACCGTTCAAGTTACAAACTTCTACAGACCCAAAAAAATCAACAGACGGGTCAGTTTGGATCATTGTGATGAAACAGTGAAGTTTGTATAGTATGAATTAAAAGAGAGTACGGTTGAATAATAATACCTATACTTAATTTAGGAAGCTAATTATTGCCATTTTGAAAGAGAATGAGCTTCAAGTTTCCATCCTATTATTCCCAATATATTGCTGGTGTGCACAACCTATGCGTGAGCGTGAATAACTAAAACTAAATTAAACTGGGGAAAATGGAAAGAGAGAAGAAAATAATTATTGTACAATAATAAATTGTCGTAATTTATGATTAGTCAAGTTGGTATTGGTATTGGCAGAACTGATTCCAGTGTTATCTTGACCGCTTCAAGTGCTTTAGTTTAGTTCATTGTTTACATTAGCTGTATGGTCTAAGCATGCTGTTGTCGTACAGTAATCTATTGTAGGCCCAAAGCACTGCAGTTGAAATAATTTCAATTATTGAACAGTTCTCTTCGCTTCAGATACGTGAAGAATTGTAGATAAAAAGTGAAGTGGAAGAAAAATTGTAAAAGTGGTGAGTACTGAGTAGAATATTGTATTTTGCAATTTGGTATTGTTTTTTCTTATTGCGGATGATTCCCACATTCAAGCAGTATTGTGTTTGTGTAGTGTAGTCTACATCAGAAACTTTGAAGGTCGGTTATAGAGGTATAGGCTACCCCTATTATAAATGTTTTCTCTTGCTTTTTTGTTATGCCTGATCCGACGTTTCTACCGCTAATGAATTCTGCCACAGAACTATAATAATTAGCCTACCTATAAATTTATAAAAAAATAAAGGTTAATTAATAACTTAACTGATATTGTAGTTTACGTGTACGGTGTACCACTGACTGATTGATGATGAATCATTATATTTTGGAAAAGCTTCTACAGTAGTTTAAGTGCCTAGTTATTCATGATAATATAATTACCGTACAAATTTTATTTCATAATGTCATAGAATCTTAGAATGCGTGTCATAGTGACTCACCTAAGACCTAAACCTATTTAATTATATAAAAATAAAGCTCAAATCAATTTATTTCATTATCATGCACTCTAATGATGTGGGTGGATAATTAATGTAATATTTTTATTACTAATAACTAACTTAGGTAAGTTATTACCTAGATAGCCTAATTAATAGAATAACTTAGCTTCCTTTCATATTGAAGGAAGTTATGATAAAAGGCTGTAGCCTACAATACAAATAGTCATATAATACATCTAAATGTATAGTAGCCTACCTAGGTCAGCCTACTCTAATATTAGTATTATTTTTAAAAGTGACCTAAATTTAGTGGTTTGAGACAATTTCCATCTTTAGCCTACCTTGATTTTCTGGAGGCAGAAGTCTAAATTGTCTGGGCTATTTCTATAAGGGAATATCTTAAATATATTTTTATATTAGTATATCCGGATATATCATGGTCGTGATAACCTAGTCTATATCTTGGGCTTATTAGTAGTTTTTTATATAGATAAGAACTGCTGCTTATGGAATCCACAAACGCTTCACTATTATTTTCTCTGGTTTATTTTCTCTGTGGGGAGTTTGATATGGTCTATTATCTAGTTCTAGAAAACTGATCCCATCCGTTTTGTCTGGTATTCCATAATTAATTTTCAGCATTTTTCTGTGTCAAACAATTCATAACGTAGCCTACATTGGTATAACTCTTGAACGACTTTCAGCATTAAAGCATAATGAAGACAATAACAAATAAATACCTTTTCAATAACAATGAAAATAATAAATGCCATAAGGCTAATAATCAATTAAAACAAATACCATAAGGCTGATAATCACTTGAAAACAAATAAATAAAAAATGGCAATGGCTCCTACATGAAAAACTCTTGGATTGAGTAAGTTAGAGGGGGTGATCCACCAGCAAATTTGTCAGCCCTTTGAAACTTTACAACAGGTAGATCCTTGGCTAGCAAAGGCAGCCTCTTGTAGAGGCCAGGCTCGTGCAAGTTCTGCTCAGCCTCTATTAGGTCACATCCAGCCTGAGTCTGCCCCTTGTCTCTTACATTTTGAAGTTCTATTGAGTGAGGAGCGACTATACTTGCATGTGTTCTACAAGAGTTTGTAGGACATAGAGGTAGAAGACAGTAAGTTAGAATCCTCTAATTAAGAGCGGGTGACCATGGGCAATTCTACCTGCTTCACAAACAAATCCTCTGAACTCTCTTCAGGATGATACGGATCCAGATTGCCTGCCAGTACATTTTGTCCATAATCCCTTAGGTAGGCCCAAATCAGTTTTAGAGGAGACCCATCACCACAATAATGCCCAAGTTTGTCAATAAGAATAATAGCATGGTTTAACATGTCAAAACCTTGCTGAGATTGCAATAGGTGAGTCCACCAAGTCCGCATGTCTCAAGTCACTCAAAGATTCAATAAATCCCTGCATCAGTGATGGACCTTCCTTTCCTGAAGCTAAACTGAGTGCATGCAAACAGACCACCTGTAATAATACTATAGGCTAATAAATGGAAAATCATTTTTGTTTGTCCATTGCTCAATAGCCCATGAAAAGGCCTAGGCCTACTAGCAGGTTGCCATTTTCATATTCACAACACTATACAGTCCGTCAAAGCAAAGAGGACATCCCGGCAAGACAGGAAAACAACTCTGCCCAAAAGCCATAATTTCTTAAGCAAAACCCACTGTGTCCGAACCAACACTAAGTCAAAGCCACCCCCCACCCTGCCAGAATGCCCTCCCCTCCCGGGCAGATCATCTAGCTTTTGATTGAATTAGGATAGAGGTAACATGTGGTTAGCACGTTGATCCTCTCAACCATAAGCCAGTCTCCACAACCAAATGGCGGCGCAGAACACCTCCAAATAACATCTAGTTTGTCATTTAGAGCGTAATGCAACAATTACTGTTCCCCCAGAGACAGGAAACGACAGACTATCAAAAAATAATAATACCATAAATTCCCTTAGGCCTAATAACCAAGCTGTTCAAACAGTTCACAACTTGCACGATGTCCTCACATGTATTTTAGAACCAGGTCAGATTAGAAGGCACAGAGGCTGAAGCTGAACTGAATTTAAGAGAAGATCCACAAGCTGAGATGCCCCTACAAATCTCCTGAATGGACCTGGTACCAGCACTGTGATGATCCTCTGCTGACACTGGAACAGCAATAGGCACCAGCACACCTGCAGCTGCCCTGATGATGCCCCAAGCAATCTTTCACCTATTAGGTGTTCTGTCAAACAGCTTGCAGTTTTAGTGCATCCTGGTTGCACTATAACATTCTTGTATTCTTGTTTTTTATTTTTATTCTAATTATCTTTATTTCCAGATTGCATATAATGGGATCTAAGAGCTCAAAAAGTGAGAAATCCACCTCATACGAACAAAGTTATTCTTCAGGCAGTCAATATCCTCGAGTTTATCCTCATATTGTGCCTGAACAAAATCATCTCCAGTATCCAATTTATGAACATACACCGGTGATACACACGGTGAGTAGCATAAATAATTTTGCTTTCATGTTAATAATAATAGATCTTATATTTTGTTATTATCTTTTTATTATTGGATATAATAATATTCCAACATTCTGAATGGTACTAAGTAATTTACCTAGGCCTACTGTTATTTGTAAAGTACCTAAACTGGTAACTTATACGAGAAAATCCTAAATTTACAAAATTAATTGTATGAATTTAAATAAATCCAATAGAAAGTTGTAAGTCACGAGTATAAAAATAACAAACTGATAACAAAATACAAATTGATAACAAGTTTAATTTCATTTATGTAGTGATGTTGTGACATTGAGTCATGAAAAAGCTTTTCAAAGGAAATTCCTCATTATTATTGCGATTCAAGTGATTGCAATCCATTAAGTATAGATGCATTAAAACCAAATCATCGTATTCTAGAAGTAGTCTATTACTATCAATATATCTTTTTGCCTTGTTGAAAATATGCTTATCATTGAATTTATTTAGAAATGAACTATTTCAGTAAGTTACCTATTAAATGAATAACCATGATCGTGCAATCGCTGTTCATAGCTATTTTTAGTTTAATGTATTTGTTGTACAGTTCAAAATCTGATAACACAAACTCAAGGTAATTTTCTATTGTACCCACAGTGGAAAAATATACTATTTTTTACATTCTAGAAATTATATAGTACAGGTATGACTTATGACTAATGACTATAATAATTTATTCGAAAATCCAATGAAAGCTAAATAAATTGAAATAATTAAGATAGGCTGGATAACAACCGGTACTGAAGACTTTTGCTTCTACAAAATATATTGACATGACAAGAGAATTAAGTACCTAGCAAAAGAAAATGCTCATAACAGTTCATCCATTTTTTAGGAAGAACCTACATAAAATTGTCAAATAATATTGGTCTATATACATATAAAAAGACAATTTTTACTCGTACAGAGTAAATATAGGTACTTGAAATAAAATTGGAAAGCACGGTATCATTTTTGTAGTTTTTAATTTCAACAAAACATGTTTCGCAATCATTAGAGGCATTCCCAAGTGAAAATGGATAAATAAAAGAGCTTACATAATTACACATAGGTCTACATATAAATATGTTTGTAAGGACTATAATATTATAATAATTTTAGTTTTCTATCACAATTTACTAATAAAAACAATACAGTACTTGGAAAACTCGTATCACTATGTGATCTGTTATGATTTAAGAGCACACTAGTAGAAATTTCTCCTGTGTAATATGAGCCTCTGAAAGTCAGAGTGGTGTAATTCAATTTTTCATTTTTTCAGTCAAGTCCAGATATGAGTTTTAAAACTAGAAATCTATCACTATAAAAATATAGCAGAGTGGTGCAAGTCAATTGGTTCAAGGAATTGTCCACAGAGGGCATCACTAAATAGTCCATGTAGTGAATCAGCTGGTTTGCTTTCAGCCAGAATGGTGTAAGACACCACTCTATGGTTCGAAATTGTTTTGAGTTGACATTTCAAGTGCCTGCTATTGCATATACTCTGACTGCAATTATTCTGTCCATTATTATCTATTAATTTCCATTATTGTTCAGTATTGTATTTTATACTTCCACAGCAACTATGGAATCAGATTTCAGTGAAAAAATATGTTTATGGAAATGTTTTCGATTATTGTATTGTATAGCCTACTACCGTACCACAAATTCAAATTCAAATCACGTTTATTCCAAATAAAATACAAGTGCAAAGTAGAAAATTTAAAAGTAAAAAATACTTCATGATAATCTATTATAAAATATTATTTATAACTATTGGAATAGCTTACAGCAAACATAGACACATCTGTGCGTTTGCTGGAGTTCTATTAATACTGCACATTATACATATGTTATAATACCCCTAGAGAGGAAAAAATAGTGAAAACCTTCACATTTCTTTAAATGCCCCTGGTGAGTTAGCTGTAGTGTAAGTAGCAACACATCAACCGCAAGCTGGAGATTGATAGGGAAGTGGGATTGAGTCAGTCGGTTAGTCGTCAAGTCAGTAAGTCAATAAGTCAGTTAGTCAATGGGTCAGTTACAAAAAATTTGGTCAGTTAGACAGATGGTCAGTCAGGCATTCAACAAGTAATAAGTTAGTTAGTCACAGAACAGTTGGTGAGTCAATCCATCATTCAGTCAACACGGTGGTGTTGATAATTAGGTTTAATAATGAGGTCGGCCTCTGATACCGGTGTATCAAGTAGCCATTTTTCAACCGCTGTTTCAATAATGATACAGAAGGAATTTGAAATAATAGCATGTTGTAAAATTTATTGATATGTTCCGGAACAGAATTTGTGATATATAAAAAGAATTAGTGGTTGAAAAGGCAAAGTTTAATTGGAGAGTTGCGACACCAATGTTAGACGCATATCTAGTGTTATGAGTGTGATTAATTTCCTGGAAAATAGTGGCAAAATTTTTGTATATGTGAATAATAAGAGATTTAATGAATAATTGGCGCACTGTGAGGACGGATATTTCTCGAAACAAAGCGTGAGTTGGGTGTCGAGTAGATTTGTTGAAGCCGACCTTCAATATTGCTTTTTGGATGACAAACAAGGGATCAAGAACATTATTATAACCTCCTCCCCAACCAATAATACCAAACGACAACAGCGACTGCACATACGCAAAATAAACAGTCTTCATCTCTTTTTTTGATAATACAGAACTCATGAGTCTGAACGCATAAATAAATTTAGTTATTTTATTTTTTAAATATTCAATATGAGTATTCCATTTAACTTGTATCTATTAATATTACTAAATATTTGTAGGAGTCCACCTGCTCAATTGTATCACAGCCGCAATTGGGGCACAGGTAATTACCACAACTGTGTATTTTCAAAGGATATAAGTTGAAATTTGTATTTCTTGTTAAGGAAATAGGCATAAATTTTGTTTTAGAAGTATTGAGCGAGAGTTTGTTCTGGTCCAGCCATTTTTTAATAACCATAAGATCATGCATGCCTTTATTTCTGACGTCATGCCATGATGACCCCTGCACGTAGATAAGAGTATCGTCTGCAAATAGGAATAAGCTAAAATATTTAGCTTAGATATATTAGTAATATAAATAAGAATTAATATCGGACCTAGATTGCTGCCTTGAATTACTCCATAGTCAACAGGCATCACCTCGCTAGAGCAAACTTTCATATTAGCCTCATCAAAAAATGAAACAAATTGGCGCCTGTTTGACAGATAGCTATGGAACCAGGATAGTGCAGTTCCTCGGACTCCGATCGCTTCAAGCTTTATCAATAATTTTGCACGATCAACAGAGTCAAAGGCTTTTTTCAAGTCAAGGAAAATCAACATTGGGTGCATTTTATTCGATATTGTATTATGTAATTCCCTATTTACATCATATAAAGCATCAGAAATACTTTTGTCGAAATCGATATTGACTTTCAGTGAGAATGCCATTTATCTGCAGAAAGTGCATCAACTAACTGGTCCTTAACTATTTTTTCTATTACTTTTGTAAAGATTGTGAGTAAAGATATAGGACGAAAATTATTTTTATCTGTAATATCTTTCGATTTGTGTAAAGGGAAAACTTTTGACAATTTGAAACATTCCGGAAAATTACCTGTTGTGTTAGATAAGTTGATTATATGCTGTAGTGTAGAGAATCGCATGAAATTTCAAAATTTTCTTTAATGACAACAGCTGTTACTCCATCGTAGCCTGGAGCAGATCCACCCCTGAGACTGAAGACGTAACGTTGCAGGTCTTGTCTAGTAATTGTCCTGAGTGTAAAAGTACAGTCGAGTCTATAGTCGTTGTCATTCAAAACTGGGTCCCCGCTAGAATCAATTGCATCTGCTAGTAAGGTGCCAACATTTGAAAAGAAATTGTTAAATTCATCTGCTACTTGTTTGCAAAAAGCAGGTCTATCAATTTGTGAAACAGAATCTGGAATAAATTTTGAAATTGGAAAAGAGTCTTTCTTTTTTGACCTACCTCCTATTTCGTTAATTAATTTCCAAAACTGTTTAGGGTTCTGAGATGCTTCATTTCAATTTCAATTTCAATTTATTTAATTTAAATCTATAATAATCACGTTTAGTTTGTTTTATCTTGTTGTTGAGCATATGTTTAAGGTCTCGGTAGAAATTATTCAATTCAGCATTAAAAGGTTGTCTTTTTACCTGTTTGTGTAATTTTTCTCTAAATCTAATCTGTCTAATTAAGTCCACAGTTACACAGCTACTTAGTCTAATTAACACCGCTATAATAATAATAATAATAATAATAATAATAATAATAATAATAATAATAATAATAATAATATTCGTGTGACCTGGCTGGCTCAGGTCTGGTGTCAGAGTTTTCAGGTCGCTCCTGAACAATTTCAGGGCCTCTGACATGACTTAACGTGGACCGACTTCAGGGACCGACGGCTTAACGTATTTGTTCGTCCGAAATACGAGAGAATGGCCTGAGAAAAATTCCTGGTCTGACCTGGGTTTGAACCCGGGACCTTTGGGTTGCAACGCCAGCGCCCTACCCACTCAGCTACGCCACCCCCCTAAGAGAAGAGATTAAAGATTTCTATGAAGGGGTAGTTTTGGGGTGGGGGGGGGTTTATTAGGTTGGTTTTCAACTTGACCAAAACCACCCAGAAAAATCCGACCCACCCAAAAAGTCACCCTATTTTTATAAACCGCGAAAATTTAGGGTAGTTTTTGGTGAATTTTTCGAAATTTTTTATTGTTTTGTTTTGTAGAGGACTTCAAGGTGCACAGTTTGGTATATTTATTTTTGTTCTGGGGGGTCATTTTAGGGGTGAAATTTAGGGGTTGAAAAAATGAACTTTTTCATTGTTGAGATATTTGAAAAATTCTTTTTGCCATTCGATTTGTTTTTTTGAGAGGAATTTTTTCGTTTTTTGAAAATTCGTCTATTTCTGCTAGATACATGGTGACACCAGAAATAGTGGTCATTTTTGGAAAATTTCTGTTTTCAAGCAAATTTCCATTTTTTTATTAACACAGCTACTATGGAATCAGGTAGAGGATAAGTTAATGACATTGATGGGTGGAAACCTGATGGTTGCTGTGCTAGTATAAAGTACAATACTGGACAATAATAAGAAATTGATTAGTAATAATAGACAAAATAATTATTGCAGTCAGAGTATGCAAAGGCAGGCACTTAAATTGAGAGAAAGAGGAGCAGGAAGACTTGGGACCTTTCAAAGTAATATATAGAGTCGTCTGAAGAAATTGTAGAACATTAAAATGAACATTGATTCAAGTTTTCACATTCCAAAATCTCCACTGCTACTATTTTTTATTGCTATCATCAACTAAATGAATCAATTTCGAAGAATAAGATTAACACTGACAATGTATTGAATTTAATTTTAATTTGTATTCATTTTTAATGTTCCAACATAACATTAAATTGAGATAAATCTTTATTTTGAAAATAAATAGTGGTATAAGTCATTGTTCCTGTGTGGTACAAAGTGGTGTAAGTCAGGCTTTTGAGATCCATAGTGGTGTAAGTCAAACTCATCATAGTGTTCAGAGTGGTGCATGTAATCAACAAGCCTACAAAAAACTCAATGTATTGGTTTATCGTTAGAATCAAAAGTCAATTGACTTTAGAACAAGGACTTAGTTAGAACAAGTTTTGACTTAGTTAGAACAAGGCATACCTGTTGCTCTGAAAACATCAAATTCATCACTTTTTCACTTGGGAATTGGGTGAATAGCTTCTACTAAAACCTTCAATATCTCAGAATAAGGTTAATATGACTTACACCACTCTGGCTTTCACCGGCTCATATATCTAATAATTATGTATTGTGAAATTTCAGTATTTCAAGTATTTGCTTGTTAATAGAAATAGGATGATTGCTATTGAATTATTAATTAATGAATTAATGAAATATCTCTATTGTTCAAACATTCATTCAACAATTTCGTGGTGACGGTTAACAGATAAAACAAAGAAAATTATAAAAATATGAGAACAAAATATAATTTCATAGTCTTCATAAAAAACTGAAAATTAAAATTACAAAATCTTTCACTAAATAATTTTAATAACGCTAGAACTTCTAACTAGTCTATTGATGCTAGTCTCAAAACCCAGTGTTTTTGGATTCTTTTATAATGATGAACTCTACTCTACTATCAGATGTACTCGTAAATTTAGAAGAAAGTTATGTTATAATTCAAGATTGCTTGCAGTTTCCCAGTAAACTCTTCCTCCAAATCAACTATAATAGAAACATGGATAATAGCTAATTTATTACTGTGTTAGATAAAGTGTTATATGTTATTAGAGCTCCCAACAAAAAACTGGCGAAGGGGCTAGCTGATATGAATAAAAACTTCAACACTTAATAATATCACTTTCTTGTTTTCTACAAAGACTGATTGTTCAGTCTCAGTATTGTTTTCTATCTTTCTATTTCTGCAACTCCAACATTATCGCAACACTATTTAACGCACATTCGCTAGCCGCCATTTTTTTTGTTGGGAAGTCTACCGTAGCTTACCTTCCAAATCTCTACATGGTACAGTATTTCAGGGTCCATTGTCAGTTTGGAGCTTCGGACTGTGTCAGTCAAGAAATGAAACGTAGCCTATATGTCCATAGCCCGGCCATGAAAGAATTTTATAAAACTAATCATGTCAATATTAAGTACCTATTAAGTACTATTTCGTACCTCCAATCGTGGAATTATTACCTCAAAATGACAGAGATATTCAATATTATAACATGGGCGGGCCAGCGACATGCCTCCCCGGCCATGGCCGAATTTGATCGAACTGATAATGCAAATTGAAAGTACCTATCAAGTACTATTTAGTACCTCCAATCTCGGAATTATTACCTCAAAGATAACGGAGATAAGGCAAGAAAATGACTAAGGTCAATGACCTCTCAGCCCGGCCATGTTCGAATTTGGAAAAAATGACTATGTAGATCTTAGGTACCTATTAAGTACTATTTCGTACCTCAAGAAGAATTAATTTATCATGAAAAATAGCCGAGATATAGCACAATAAAATTCAGGGTATATGATCTTCAGCCGAGGCGAAGTTCATATGGAAATAGTCTTGCCAAGCATAGAAGACCCTCTGGCAAGATGAGAATATGACTCAATAATTTTCATCAAATCAATAATTTTTTGACCAATATGGACCGAGCTGGAGTCATTTTCTCATCTTGCCAGAGGGTCTTCTTTGCTTGGACAGACTAGACTATACACCGTATATGGAAGCTGTAAATAGTCTGTCCAAGCAACGAAGACTCTCTTGCAAGATGAGAAAATGACTCTAGCTCGGTCAATATTGGTTCAAATACTATTTGGTTGGTCTCATATTGTAGATAAAAATGTTTCCTAGGATTGAGACCAAATCATTAATTTTTTAATCAATATAGACCGAGCTAGAGTAATTTTCTCATCTTGCAAGAGAGTCTTCGTTGCTTGGACAGACTATTTACAGCTTCCATATACGGTGTATAGTCTAGTCTGTCCAAGCAAAGAAGACCCTCTGTCTTCTTTGCTTAGACATACGGTACTTAGAAGTGACTTGCGAGTCCATTCGTGTAATGAAGTTAATCAATTATTATATTTTCTTGATGTACAATCTTAAAACTGACTTCGTAAATATCAACTACCTGGTTTCAAGTATATTTTAGCCCCAATAAGATAATAAGTACCTCAAAAAATACCATGAAAATGTTGTAGAAATGAATGAGGAAACCAATAAGCCGGCAGTCCAACTCTACACAGCTGGTGATTGTTGTTCTGTGGACTGTGAACGATCAAACTGTCAAACAGTGGATGGGGTCCCTGACCCCCTTGCAAATACTAAGTACGAGTTTTTTGCCGTACTTATAAATCTTACTAGATTGAACGAAGCTTGGCAAACATGGTGTTTGCAGAGTGTGTTTGCCAAGTTCTGTTAAATCTAGTAACATTTAGAAGAACGGTAAATAACCGTACAACTAGGCTACTATGAATTATTATATAACTTGATTGAAAGCTGTTAATTGATAATTGATAGAACATTTTTGTCTCACAGAATTCACAGTATGTGACAGCGGCTGCCAATAATCCTCACAACGTGAGACAATCCTTCCAGAACGTTGCTCACGTTCAAGCCGAGTATCGTCCACAACCGACCAATCATGGCGTCGTATTGCCTTCTCCTACTGCACCACCATTATCACTGATGTCACATGCGGAAACAAATCAAGCATCAATCATTGATAAACGACCGAATAGTACCAATCTGCAGGTAACTGAAAAAATGAAGAAACTCAACCGATTTTTGAAAGAGATCTTGGCCACAGTGCCAGAGCATTTTGCAAGAAAAGGATATTATTGTGAAGGATGTAGTTGTGGCTTATCGTGCAACAACTACAGATTACGAGGTAGCGGGGAAATTAAGAGGAGTCATAACAACACTGACACACATCTGCAGTCAATCACTGATTCAATGAAAGAAAGATACTGTCCGATTTGTAGAGTTGATCTATTATGCACTGATCTGTTTTGGAGGGAGCATGAAGAATCAGATATACACAAATTTTGGAAAGAGAAGTCGGAGAAAAACTGCGGAGCCATACGCGAGCGAAAAGAGATCGACTTTAAAGGAAAAAAGCCATACCTTGTAGTTTCAGGTAAGTTAGCTGTTCCAAGCAATCTTATAAATTTTCAAGAATATAAGTTAAATAACATTAATCAACGAAAGTCTTTTTAAAAAAACTTTTATTTGATAAATACTTAACAAAATATACAATGAGAACCGTCCGCTTTGCGTGCTAGATCAGAACTAAGAACAATTAGAAATTTATCAATAGCCAGCGCAATGCTGAGCTAGGCAATATGATATTTGGTTAGCTATATAACTCCTCTATCCCTAAATAAAACTTCGGGGGTAGAAGGTTTTACAATATTAATGTTGATGGACTGTTTCTTTTTTGAATTACGATAATAAAATAATGCTATAAACATTGAAATAATAATTCAATTTAATCGTGGTTAAGTGGTAGAGTGGACATTGCTGTCCAAACTTCGCCACGTCATTAAAATAAAGAAGTCATTCTATTCTATTCTATTCTATTCTATTTTATAATAATTAAAACATATATAATAATAGTCCAAATGCTAATTGAAGTTGTTACAATATTTTTGTTAATTATAGGTGTGTATTTGTTGATATCTATCGGTTTGAAATTTAATTGTTCTAAATTTATTTTGAAATCTGGTTCTTGAGATTTTTCCAACGCTGTTAGTACATTATCTGGGTTGAGTAGTCTTGTTTTATATTTCGATTCTGATACATGCTTCAACAATTTGTTATGATAATAAATCGAATCATTTTTGTTGTTTGAAATTAAATATACTCCTTTAATGGATTTAGTAATAGTCTCATAAGGTTTTTCAATCCTTATAGATTCTTCTTTCGGAAAAATACATAAGTAGCTGTTTAATTCTGGAGTCCATTCAACTATACTATTTAATATTATCACTTCAGTGTATTTACAGTTTAATGTAGTACCTATATCAACAATTTCTTTTTCACAAATTAGCTTATCGTGATACAATTGTTCTGTAGAGCAGATAAAATTAGAACTAGTCTTTTTATAACATTCGTTAATAAGTCCTTCAATTGATGTATCGGCTTTCAACATATATCTAACTTTCGGTACAATAGTTAAGTATTTGTTATCCAATACATTGGGGATTGAAATTAGTTTGAATAGATTAAATTTTGATTCATCTACAATTGGTAAGTCTAGAAAATATACTATTTCTTTGGACGTTAATTTACAATTTACATCGATTAGGCTTTCGAATTCCCACATATTTTTCAATTCAGGTTTTAATGGCAATTGTTTACCGTAATAGGTTGAAATTTTCTTTATTTGATAGTATAATTCTCTGGTTGAAATAATACTAGGATGCAACACTTTTAATTTACAAAATACTAAAGAATTTTCAATATCTTGAATAAGGCTGAATACAATATTGTAAAGAATATTCAATTGGTTAAGTACATCTCTATATTTCTCTAATAACCCATAATCACTAAGCTTATCATTAATGAATTGCAATTTATTTTCCAACTCCTTAAAATTAAAATTAACTATTTTCAAGGTCTGGTTGAATTCAGAAATCATTTCGGAATTGGATGAATATTGCGATGCTAATTGATTCATTATATTATTTTGATTTTCTTTTAAATGTTCAAATAATTTATCGTATTTTTCACCATCATCTGAATCTAAATTTCCAGTCACAAATTTTATTGCATTTCCAAGTCCATTAATTAATCCTCTTTTTGACCTTTTACTACCCCAATTAATAATATCTAACTTATCTTCTATAGTATTTTTAGTATGATTTATCAATTTCAAATAGTTTACTATATCTCTAGCTTTACTACCATTATTTGTTAATAATTCTATATGTTCCATTACAGGAACTTCTTTCTGAATGCTTTTGGATACATTATTGTAATATCTATTCAAATAACTCAAATGATTAAAAATACTTTCTAAATCGTAATAATGTATGAACGTATGTTTTGCAATTTCTAACTTAGCTGGACCTAAATCTACTGCCATAACTCCTAAATTATTTGTAATGTTCCGCGGTGATTGTTCCGCACTCGCTGACAATCTCGTCACATAGAGGAGGTACCTGGAACAGGGTTACAATCATGAAATGAAAAAAATGAAATGAAAAAGTTTTTATTCTCAAAAAAGCAACATGATACAATCACTTGAAATATATTATTCAATAATTTCATAGAATAATACTCCCCACCTAGAAACAAGTCTGTGTGTGGGGAGGGTCGTATACAAAATATAAATAAGTTTACAAAACACTAGAGAAAAATGTATACGGTCTGTAATTTTATACTTATTCGGCTAGAATCACTCAATAAAGTAAAATAAAAATCATGAAATGTGAACAAAGTTTTCGTTAATAAATTATATTTTAAGCAGAAACAGTAAAATTTCTAGAACCTTTCAAAGTAATCCAGCAGTATTGGAGTAAAAAGTAATAGGAAGATTTTCTAAATTATAGAAGAAAAGGCAGAGGAGAAACAATAATTTACCCTAAATATAAGGAGACCTAATTAATTCTTCACTGGCCTCATTTCCAATACCGAGCAGCCACATCCCCATCCAACGCTTAAAGATGGCAATGCTGACCCCCTCAGTATGCAATATATCAGGATTCGAATAATCAGGATTAGTCGATTGTCTTGATTCGTTCGTATTTTGATTCTTCTTTTTCTTCTCTTTGATTTTCCGTGGTCGTTTTATCTTCGAAAGATGTATCTTCTCTTTAGTATTGTGGTGTCTGGGAGTAATCTTCGCTGTTTTTAGTTCCTTATTCACTGATTGAAGAGTTTCTTTGTTATACTTGTTTTTCGTTTTACTTTGTTTTTGCATATTCTTCACATAAACTTCTTTTGGGATGTCTGGTAATTCTTCGCGATTCTCATTCCTTTTATTAATGACGTTTTCTTTCCTATTGTGATTTACTTCTCGTATGTGGTCGAATAATCGTTTCGTTTTTTCTTTGTGATTACTAACGTACTAATTTATGAACTTTTTCTGTATATCTATTTCGAGGATCGGATTTGAATCTATATGTCCATATAGAATTTCTAGCGGTGTCAGCTTAGTTACGGAGTGAATGCTATTATTATAGGCAATCACAGCGTACTTCACTTTACTTTCAATTGTCTCTGTTTTGAATTCATTACGATTGTTGAAGATTCTGATGTGTTCTATTAGAGTTGAATGAAAACGTTCGGCAAGGCCGTTTGAAGGTGGATGTTGAGTGCTGATCCAATGTATTTTGATCTTATGCAATTCAGTCAATTCTTTTACCAATCCATTATTGAAATCGCATCCGTTGTCGGCTACGATTGTCTGTGGAATACCATGATGAGAGAAGAAATTCAGCAGTTTGTCGGCTATTTCGACACTATTACAACTTGTAACTGGATAGCATTGTGCGTATCTTGAAAAACTATCAATGATCGTGAGAAATTTGTTTTTTTCGAGAGTTATACTGTCTATGTGGATTATTTGAAGCGGCCTTGTAGCTGTAGGAGTCAAGTTCATTTCTAAATTGAGAGGATTTCTTTCATATTTCGTTCTAAGGAATATTTCACACTTATTGATAAAATTCTGGATGTAATTTTTCATGTTGGGCCAATAGTATTTCCTTTTTATCTGCTCATATGTTTCTTGTATACCTCTGTGATTTGTTTTTCCTAAATGATAATTTTTGATTGTTTATATTTTATCGTCCTCATGGGTTACGTCCAGTACTTTTATCTTGCATCTTACAAGAATTAGTTTCGAAAACTTGAAGTTTTTGGCAATCACTGTAGCGAATTTTTCGTAGAATTCATTCTCAAAATATAAACTGTATCGAACATTCGGCACAAGATATTCCTTAATAAAGTCAATCACATTTTGTTCAAAATTATTTTCCGATATGTCTACCATCATCCTCATTTTGTTATCAAATAATTTGAGAATAGAAACTTTCTTTGGATTGCTTTTCACAAGTTTCAGTATAATTTGATTTTTGGAGAGATTAACAGGTTCATCTGATACAGGTATTTCCACTGAAGTATTATCTTCGTAATTAGAGTGTTGTGTGTGTGAGTTGTTTTCAATAAACTCTCCTCCCTCCTCCTCTGCAGGATCGCTCCCCTCCATCATTGGTTGTTGTGGGGTGACGTCGTTGTTCACTTCGTTGTCGAATCCGAGGAATGGGGCGTCGGTGTCCTCTACAAGTGGTTGTTGAATCTGTGTGTTGCTGTTGACGTTGTTTTCTGCATTATCAAATCCTAGAAACTGGATGTCGATGTCATCTAAGTCCGTGGGTGGAAATTGCCGGTTGTCATCAATGTCAAATCCTAGAAATGGGGTTTCCTTATCATCTACGTTGACAATCATAGATTGTGTTTCTTCGTTGCCAAGTCCAATATTTGTCATTCCTTCAATAGCTTCGTTCACTATAGCGTCAATCTCACTTAAAATTCCGGGTGTTGTAGTATTGTTATTGTTCAAATGGATCCGTGATAGGGCGTCAGCATTTTGGTTCATTTTTCCTTTCTTGTAGCATATCTCGTAGTCGTGTTCTTCTAGTTTCAGTCTCCATATGAGTAATTTTGAATTTGGTTCTTTCATGGAAAATAGCCATTGTAATGGTTTATGGTCCGTGAATATCTTGAATTTCCTTCATAGAGATAGGGGCGAAAGTACTTGGTAGCCCATACGATTGCCAATAGCTCTTTTTCAATGGTTGAATAGTTTGTTTCGGTTTCATTAAGAGTTCGGCTTGCATATGCACAGGGCAGGTCAGCACCGTTGTGATTTTGACTCAAAATAGCTCCAATGGCGAAATTGCTTGCGTCTGTAGTCAAACAGAACGATTTTTCGAAATCAGGATATTGAAGAATCGGTTCGTTAGTCAGAATGTTTTTACAGGTTTCAAAACAGTTTACGTATTCCGGGTCATAAACATTGATCTTAGCATTTCTTTTCAGACACTTAGTTAAAGGTTTTGTTAAGTGAGCGAAGTTGTTGATAAATTTACGATAATATCCTAAGAGTCCTAGGAATCCTTTGATTTCTTTCGAAGTTTTTGGGATCGGATATCGTTTGATGGTTTCAACTTTGTCTGGATTTGGTTTAACTCCGTGAGGCGTTACGAGGTGTCCGAGAAAACTAACTTCTTTTCGTAAGAATTCAGTTTTATCAAGCTGCACTTTTAAGTTTGATTGTCGTAACCTTTCGAAAACTTGTCGTAACTTGTCGATATGTTCATCTAAACTTTTTGAATAGATTATGATGTCATCTAGATACACTAAGCACAGTTCATTTTGAAGTCCTCTCAGTATGCTGTTCATCGCTTTTTGGAATGTGGGTGGTCCGTTTCTTAGGCCGAAGGGCATGCGCAAAAATTCGTAGTGTCCAGTGTCGGTAGAAAAAGCCGTTTTCTCCACGCTGTCGGGATGCATTTCTATTTGATGAAATCCTGAAAACAAATCTAAGGTGGTGAAGTATTGTGCTCTTCCTAATTTGTCGAGTATGTCGGTGATATTAGGCAGGGGAAATTTGTCATCTATTGTCTTCGAGTTCAACCCTCTATAGTCGATTACAAGACGAAATTTCTTCTTACCGGATGCATCTTGTTTCTTAGGTATACCCCAGATCGGTGAATTCCAGGTCGAATTTGACGGTTGAATTATTCTCTGTTCGAGCATGTCATTTATCTGTCTATTAACTTCGGTTCTATAAATCTCGGGATAACGATAGCTTATAGTGTAGACTGGGATGTTGTCAGTTGTTCTTATAACGTGTTTTATTTCATTGGTGAAAGTCAAAGGGTTCCCTTCAATATGAAATACGTCAGAGTACTCTTTAATCACGTGAGCTATGGCTTGCTTTTCTTCAGCGTTCATATGATTAGTTCTTATCTTTGAAAGGTCAATTTTGTTACTTTGGTGGTTAATTAGATTCAAATTTGTGCATATGTTTTGATTATGCAGTTCGGTTGGTGGGATACAGTAGTAGTTTTCCAACTTTTCCACAGCAATTGGTCTATTAATTGAAATCTTCGTGTCTGATGTTGTAGGATTTAATATTGAACAAAGGGCTTTGTTCTCTTTCACTTTAATTAAGCATTGGGGTATCTCGAGTCCTGAAATATTTTTGTATGACATTATAGCTTCGCCGTTTTTCATATTTTCAATAGGAATCTCTATAATTGTTTGAGATCGAGATTGAATCAAATATGATTTTACATGACGAGTCATTAGATTTTTTTGTATGTGTGGTGGTGCAATTTTAGTTGGGCTTTCTTGTGCTGTATTGAAATAGTAAATTGGTAGTGTCATTCCATTGAAATTTATTTTGTCATTGATGAAGTCCAAATTGATTTTTAGTTTTTTCAAATTATCCAATCCGAGAAGTAGGTCAAAGTTTTTATGAAAGTCGAACAGATAGAACGTGATTTTTGTTTTACCAAGTAGTGGGATTTTTGTACGGAATTTTTCTGTTGAAACTCCGTGAGCTGTTGCGATTTCAAATGGGTCTTGGATTAAATCTTCTTTGTAGCATTCCATTCCTATCATTTTCTTCACAAACGATCTAGTACTTGCCGAATCAATTAGAACTCTGAAACGGGTTTTGGGGTCTACGAAATAGGGTAGTTCGTTTTTGTCATCTTGTAGGTTCATAATTAAAAATTTCTTTCGAGGCTCATTTCTTCTAAAAAAGGATCGGTTTCGGTTGGTTCATTTGTTTCATAGAATGTTTCATTTTGATTTTCAAAGTTAAGTTGTTCGAATTGGTTCTCCAGTTCGTTCTGAGGGTCGTCATTGAAATTGTTGTCAAAGTCATTGGTTTGAGTTTCTTCAATCGGTCTTCCTGTCAGCTGGCACAGCCTAGGTCTTTTCTGAGGGCGATTATTAATAGAAGAGATGCTCATTGGTGTTGGCTGATAATTGTTTTGGGGTCTTGGTTGATTATTGTTGAAGCCTTGTGTTCTTGGTTGGTTGTTAGAGTTGAAGTGTTGTGGTTTGGGTTGATTATTACTGAAGTTTTGTTGACCTCTGTACATAGTTCCGGAATATTGTGAGTTGAATTGATTTTTGTTTTGAAAGTTTTGGTATTTTGGATTTTGATTTTGGTAGAATGATTGATTTCTTTGAGGGTAGTGCTGCATTGGTGGATTAGGTTGATGTTTGTGTTGATTTTGGGGGTGCATTGTTTTCTTCAAGTTTGTATTTTCTGGGTAGTAGCTGATTTTAAATTGAAAATCGTTAGAAAGCATGTGGAGAGCATTGTCCAAGGAATCAGGATTTTTGGTTCGCATGAGAGAACCGAGGGGCTCTCTAAGTCCACGTAACAAGACTCTTAGTGCTAGTTTGTTTACATACTCGCACATTACTTTAGATGCGGGGTCTATTTCTTTGTTTCGGAAATAGGATATCTGCAAATTTAGTAGTTTTTGGATTCTTTCAAAGAAGGAAAATGGAGATTCACCTGTTTCTTGTTTAAGCTCTGCCATTTCAAGGTTGAGAGTGAAACAATCTCTCTTGTCCATATAACTGTTGAGTAGAACTTGTCTCACTTCTGGCCATGCGTAGGAATTTGAGCTGGTTACGAGATCTAATGCTGGGCTTTTGATTTTTGCTATGATGGTTGAGTATAGGTATTCGTTTTGAAAGTCCGAAGGGTTGGATTTTACAAAAAAATTTTGCATCAAGTTTGTCGTAGATTGAAATGAAACGATTTAAAAGAGTTGGTTCTCCAGAATATTCTGGTATCATATCCAGATATTCTTTCTTCAGGGTAGGGGTTGGAATTGCTACTGCTGTTGGAGGAGCAGCATTAGGATGATTAGTCGCCATGATCATATAATTTACGTTTCAATAATAATGGTATTAAAATTGTTCAATTTCTTATAAAACAATAAATTTTCAATCAAAATACTCACAGTAGAATTTGAAGTTACATCTTTCTCACTTTCACTAAGTAGGTTCTTAAATTGATGAAAATTCCGATGTTGGGTCTTTTCACAATTAAAGATTTTGAAGTTCTGAAAATTCCGATTTTTGTGTATTTTCACAATTGAAGATCTTGAAGTTCTGAAAATTCCGATTTTAGGTATTTTCACAATTGAAGATCTTGAAGTTTTGAAAATTCCGATTTTAGGTATTTTCACAACACTGAAGTTCTGGTCCCGATGCTAGGTGACCGAAATTCACAACTAAAAAAAAGGCACACTTCGTAAATGATTTAAAAATCAAAGAATATTAGTATGATTATTCCCGAAGTGTCCTACCGACTGCGCCAGTTAAATAACATTAATCAACGAAAGTCTTTTTAAAAAAACTTTTATTTGATAAATACTTAACAATAAAATATACAATGAGAACCGTCCGCTTTGCGTGCTAGATCAGAACTAAGAACAATTAGAAATTTATCAATAGCCAGCGCAATGCTGAGCTAGGCAATATGATATTTGGTTAGCTATATAACTTATATTTAACTAAATTAATGTAATTTTTTAATGAACCTACATAGAATGTAACTTTTTGACGGAGTCTTTTTTTGATGTACTTGAAATAGAGAATCGTCATTCATATCAATTTTCAGATTTCCTGCTTGTAATCTACTGAAAAAAAGGTTTTTATTAAGCCTTTTTCTGACTTTTTATTGAAATGAAATAGTTTCAAGGAATGAAACAGTTGTAATGAAAAAGTAACCTTGTGTAGTAATGCTTGAATGTATCGCTGTGATTCATTGTATTATTAATTTGAAAAACAGACATACCGGTACTTATTATTTTATTTTATAATTTTGATGAATGATTTAAAATTTTAGCATTTAAATGATTTAACATTTTGTTGAAATCAGGCTCTTGGACTATTATAATCCACATAAAATGCAAACCTATAACTTCAAAAATTTATTGTGGCGGAAATTTTGTGTTGGCAACTAATGACATTTTTTTGACAGGTTTGGTATGTAACTTAACAGAGACATCATATATAAATAATAAATAAATAAATATGTTTTATTGACCAATAAATACATTGAAGGTCTCGTCAAAGATCAGGATTACATATCTGTTATAAATACAATTTTTTGTCAAACCTCTCATTCTCACAAACTTGATAAATTATTTTCAACAACAATAATATAGCAAAGTATTCAGAAACATTGGATGAACACAGCATGAATAGACAAATAGCAATTCGTAATATACCTACATTAAACAGAAAAAAACTACCACTACGACTAGAAGGCTACTACTACATAGATTCATAACATAGTACATTCCAAATACTATTATCACAAAGTAAGTCACATTCAATATATGCCAGTTAAGTATACTATATACAATGTAAGTATTCAATATATGTCAGTTACAAAAGTAAGTCACAGTGAAATATTTATATATATTTTCTAATTCAAGAACTCTTCAATAGAATAAAAAGCATTTTCTTTTAACATTTTTGAGATGGCAACTTTAAATTTTTCTTGAGGCAGGTTTTTTAATTCAGTTGGAAGTTTATTATAAAACAAATACTGTAAGTAGGGGTAACTATTCATGCTCTTGCTCAATCTGAGATTTGGTTTCATAATCTTCTCCTTGTTCCTATAGTATTGTAAGTATGATATTGTTGATGCTTGAGGAAATTATCAGAACTCTTTATTATACTAATTAAATTGTAATATATATAGAGCGATGGCAGAGTCAGTATACCCAGTTTGATGAAGTGAGGCTTGCATGTTTCTCTCGGGGAAAGGTTCAAAATAGCTCTAATTGCCTTTTTCTGCCATACGAAAACTCTTTTATGTGTTGAGTAATTGCCCCACATTCTTATCCCATAACTAAGATGAGAATGGAAAAGTCCGTGATAGGTCATTAACAATACTTGCAAATTTCTTGAGGAGATATGTTACCCTTGAAAGTTTTTTACATAGACTATTCACATGTTCCTCCCAACAAAGTTTACCATCCAATATTACACCTAGTGATTTGACAGGCTTAGGATCCTTGTAACTAAGAGTATGCCCCAATGTAAATGGTATTTTTCTGTTTTCTGCTCATTTAATTCTAGATCATTAGATAGATACCATGATTTTGCATGACACAAGCAAATTTCAAGTTTATCCTGAACTCTTACAATGTCAGCATCTGATTGAATTATTGAGGTGTCATCAGCATACAATATAGAAAGACCTGGTATATTGAAGCTGAAATCATTAACAAAAACCAAAAAGAGAAAAGGCCCAAGGACCGATCCTTGAGGTACACCTATATTTATATTCAATACATCAGAGCATTTACCTGCACACTTGACCATTTGCTTTCTACCACCCAAATATCCTTTCAACAGCTTCAACTCATTGTCAACTATACCATAAGGTAATGCTCTAGTTTTTTGCATAGAATCACATGTGAAACTTTCTCAAATGCTTTGCTGAGGTCTAATAGGGTTGCTCCTACTACACATTTGTTTTCAAAGCATTGATATACAAAATCTACTATTTTCTCAACAGCATCTATTGTTGAGTGACCTGCTCTAAAGCCATATTGATGAGGATATAATAAGCTATTGAACATGAAATATTCATAAAGTTGCATAAGCAGACAAAATTCAATTATTTTATTGACAATAGGCACAAGGGCAATTGGCCTGTAATTTTGAGGATTTTTTGGATCTCCTTTTTTCAAAACAGATGTAACACTGGAAACTTTCAAACAATCCAGAAAGTGGCCCATGACAATAATACAATTTATAATGTATGTTAGAGGAACTAAGGTTGTATAAATTATTTCTTTGATCAGGTAATTTGACATTCCAAACACATCTTTGCTGCGAAAATTACTCATTCTATTAACAATAGATTTAACGGTCAACTTATCAATTGTCTTGAATTTAAAGTTGTATGAAGGCTTTGGGGCATTGATCAGAAAACTTTCAAATGGCATATCATCCTGTCTATCATCCAGCCCCCTGGTGGAAACATTAACAAAGAACTCATTCAATACATTTAGAGGGATTGGTATTGGTTCTTTACAGACAGGCATGAGATTAGATTCTTTCTTGACTATTGACCAAGCAGCCTTACACCTATTATTAGCATTTGTAATGAATTCACTATTTACCTTCACTTTTGCTTGTTTCAACTTATTTCTGTAGTGTTTTCTTATTTTTTTATAAACTTCCTTATCATATTCACTAAGTGTATTCTTGAATTTACTGTAAGAAATCAATAATAGAATGTGTAATTTTTCCAGTTCAGGCAAGAGCCATTTTGTAGAGTATTGTTTTTTACTTTTATTTTTCATGAAAACTCTGGGGCAGGAGAGAAGATTCAAGGATTCAACTATGATATTTAAGCCTTGCGCAGACCAATGCGTCGCAAATTTGTTGCGGTGGTTCCAAGAATTTGGACTCCGATTTTGAGACGAAGGTTTTGGTGCAAAATATTTGTAACGCTGGGGCGTGCACACCAAAGCGAAATAATCGTAACTTACAGCGCGGGAGTATTTGAGTATTTAACCTAACCAACCTATTGTTTCAATAGTAGGGTAGAAGAGATACTGGAATTAACTATAATAATGATGCTGTAATACAATAATAATATCCTGAGTTATGATATAACCTACTAGTAAGGTGCCTAATAACTGCTCAAAAGCTCAATTAGCCTATTAAAGTAAACTGAAACTTACCTGGAACATGGACAGCTTTTCCAATATCACACCAAATCTTGTACTTTTCTCTTATATTCTTGTAATCTTTGTGATTTAAATCATACATAATATGGTATAATAACAAATCATCATATTTGGTATTTGAAAATAATCTCTAACAATTGCTCAGTGTTGATTTCCAAAGTGCCGAGAGTTCACTTTCTTCCTTTTTGGTTATGTCTGTTTACTTGCAGAAGAAAATTAGAGTTAGTTCCTGAACAAGCCACAATATTCGCATGCAAAAGGCGACACCAATGCTGCATGCAGCATTTGCTGCGAATATTCGCAAACTGAATATTTCGCAGCACATTGGTCTGCGCTAGCTCATACACCGCAATGGTTTTAAATTTCCATCCGGCAAGCTCTCAGAATTGAATTTGCACCGCAACTAACCTTTGCAATGAAATCGTGTTGGTGTGCGCCTGGGGTTAAGAACATATTAACTGCTGTATCAACATTATTATCAGTTTTATAAATTCTCTCCCAACAAGTATTCATAAGAGACTTTTTCAAATGGAACAATCTTTTCTTAGTAAAAAGTCTCATAGTCATGTCTTTATTCACTTTATTAGAATTTTGAGAAGATGGCTTACTTTTCAGATCAAACAAAACACAAACACCAGAATGATCAGATATTAAAGCTTTTTTAAATGCGTTACTCTAAAATAATCAGCAGAGACATTAGTAATTACATTATTAAGACATGACTTAAACCTAGTTGGAGAGTGATTTGTACAATATAAGTTAAAAGACCTCAATAAATTAAAAAACTCTTGTGTGTCTAATTCAAATTTTTTAAGAATGTCTACGTTTAGATAACCAAAAATCTAACCCCATTTACCTTACTTGTTACATATTCCAGTAATTGTTCTAAATTAACCATAAAATCTCTGAACCGGGAGGCAGGAGTGCGGTAAATACTAATTACTAGAGTATTCAATTTATCAAGTCCAACAGCTGTTGCTTCACAGGAACCCTCAAAACAGTAATAGTACGGTGCAATTAGTACAAAAAAGGCCCTTGACATCCAAAGGAAAGGACGATTCCTACGCCAACTTGTTCTATACAACCCCTTTATTGTTTGGTAAAAAGTTACACCCCTATGAGCGTCGGGTTTTCGGGGGAGGGAGGGGGGTTGAAAGGTGCAAAATTTCAGTTTTCTTGTGAATTGTAGACGAACGAAGCGTCTCAATTCATGTTCATTCATGTTCTTTCTAGAGAACAAAATTTGGAAGAGATTGATACCAATCACAACTCTGTATCATCAACCGTTTCCAAGTTACAATTTTTTGAAAACTCCATATATTTTTCACAGGAATTATTCCGTTACTTTTAAAGTTTGTAACTTTGAATTGGAAACTCTTGCATCCGTATTTCAAAATCCCTCTCGGCAAAATTAATTTTTCTTCAATTTGAGACCAAATTCATCCTTCTCTGTTCAGTGGTTCATGTGCTACAGCGATTTTAAAAAACCCTTACATCCCCAAAATCCCCTAAAATTACATTTTATTGTACAAAAAAATATTGAATTTTCGGATTGGCTTATAATTCCATAATCATTGAGCTAAGCCCATTCTCAATGTCATTGAGAATGGGCTTAGCTCCCTAAACATGTATGTGTGTTTTATAATTTTAAAGTTTTCAAAAAAGGGTGTTTGATTTTTATTTATTTTTCAATTATTTTAAACAGCCCTAAGTTTTAAAGTTCTTTATTCAATTCATCATAATTACATTATAGTCACGTACAGCCAGCGAGAATAGCGAATATAGAAATATTCTATATTTATATATTTGATGTATTCTATATAAATAAGTATTTCATATTCTATTATTTATGCGTACAGCAGGAAAAGAGACATTTGGATAGATACAAGTATTACGGACTATATTATTTTTTCTTTTTTTGAAAACAATTCTCGCCTTGCTGAATTGTGAACTCCTATCATATAAGTTACTCCCATAATATAATATTATAATAGTATCCACTGTGGTAACAGTAATTTAACAAAGTAAAACCTAGTAAGTTTAGACTTACTTACATTGTAGCAAGGTTATTAAAGATTTTTTAGTCTTAAAGAAAAAGATTAAAGACTTGTTTCTAACCTTGCTCTGTAGTAACAGAAGTAAAACCAAGTAGAAGTATTATTAGAATTTGAATAGGTCGAATGCAAGAAATAAAATGACTTGAATATCCAATAAAAATAACTTCCTCAATTTTGATTATTTCTGAGCAATCGCGGGGATTCCTACTAATTTTTGAACGCTGAATTCAAATCTGAAATCCAAATTGTTCAATCTCTAAAGTTACGCGTTTTAGAATTTGTATAATTCTAATTTGTGCCGCGGCAACATTTCTTGCCGTTTCCATTCCCCTGGATACAACGTTGTGAGAACGAGTTGCAAAACACATTGGTCTCCAACATGTTGCCCGGCGCAACGAGTTTTGAAACATTTTCGGACCGTTTCCATTCGTACAATTTTCATGCAACACTGTTGCTTAACACGTTGCAAAACATTTTTGTGCTAATGGAAACGGGGCTTAAGGAATCAGCCTGAGAAGTATTGCACATTCCTCCTGAAAGACCCTGTATATGAATTTATACCGCCGTGATGAGTAGAAAATGATGAGCTATTGAACGATAGAATCCGACGTACCAATCAAAAGTTATGGTGGAATATAAATTATTAAAAATAAAGGGATGCTTTTGACCAACCCCCATGAATCCTATGATAGTTTTGGTCGTTTAAACGATTTATATGAGAGTCAAGGGTCTCAAGAAACGAAATCTAGAAGTATGAGCCAATCCGAAAATTCTTAATTTTTTTTGTACAATAAAATGTAATTTTAGGGAATTTTGGGGATGTAAGGGTTTTTTTAAATCGCTGTAGCACATGAACCACTAAACATAGAAGAGGAATTTGGTCTCAAATTAAAATGAAATGAATTTCGCCGAGAGGGATTTTGAAATACAGATGCAAGAGTTTCCAATTCAATGTTACATACTTTTAAATTAACGGAATAATTCCTGTGGAAAAAATATGGAGTTTTCAAGAAATTGTAACTTAGAAACGGTTGATGATACAGAGTTGTGATTGGTATCAATCTCTTCCAAATTTTGTTCTCTATATAAAACATGCATGAAATTTTTTTGTCCGACGCTTGGTTCGGCTACAATTCACAAAAAACTGAAATTTTGCACCTTTCACACCCCCCACCCTCAAAAACCCGACGCTCATAGGGGTGTAACTTTTTACCAAACAATAAAGGGGTTGTATAGAACAAGTTGGCGTAGGAATTGTCCTTTCTCTTTGGATGTTGAGGTTCGTGTCTAATTGCACCGTACTATAAAAGGTGATGTCAATAATATTAGAATCAATTCCTTCCCTCACAAATATTGAAGATATTACTGTCACTGCCATGACTGTCACCAAAGATTCTGACTGAATTTTTTACTGGTTTGGTGCTAGCTGACTTTGTAAGTTTTGTTCCCAGAGAAATATTACTAGTCTTGAGAATTATTATCTGTTTAGAGCTAGGATATGATATGTTTTTACTGCATGGAGAATCATTAAAAACTAACGAATCACAATACTTGGGTTTCAAGAAATTACAAACTTTGCAGAGAATTTTCCACCTATATACAGTAGCATCAAATTTTGTAGAGAGGCCACCTTCGAGACAGGTTGAACTACTCATTTTTCTATATTTAAATACTTCCTCTAAAAAATACATTGCAAAAACACCGCAATCATAGTTATTGGTCTGTTGAGGACATGAAAGGGTGATTATCTCCTTGTAGTTTAGGATTGAGCTAACTATTCTTATCAGTGACATAGAAAATCTCTCATTACATTTGTTCATTGAGTCCAAAATATATAATTTACAATGTAAAGAATCATGAACAACAACACTCCAATGAGAACCACACCAGCCGTCGTTTGCTTCTTTCTGCCGACCGTCATTTATCACGAAAGCAGTGAAACTATTTCTTCCACATTATTTCTTAAGAATGATAAATTAGCTTCCTCATCATTGATTATCATTGCCGTTATTGCTGGCAGGACCACATAATTTTCTGGAAACGAATCACTTTAATAACTACAAAAACAGTCGATGTCCGCATCAGAAAGGAGTTCCGTTCTAAGAAACTGACTCAAACGATCTATAAGTGGATTTACATGTGTGCTATTATCCACATTTTCAGTTTTATCATTCACTCGCGACTCACAAGATTATAGTTCCATGAGGCGAATATCAAGGTCCATAGAGCGATTAATTGCGGCACTCCATTGTTCCTCCAATACTTTGATTCGTGCCTTTGAATGTTCATTCTCTTGCTCCAAGCTGGGAGCAGCATCATTTTCGGTACCTATTTGACACTGGTTCATGCGTATGTTGACCGGTTACACTGCGAATCACAGAAGTATCCAAATTTGTTTTTATTGTAAGCATTTCCACGAATCCTTTCCAAATTTAATACCCTTGTACAATATAGCCGGAATACCTTTGACCGTTTTGCACTGCTTTATTATTGCCAAGTTCATATTATTACATCATTCGGCGAGACAAGCAGAATAAAACTATCAGAACCTTTTGTAAAAACAGCGTCAAATGGAGAGTACAGTGATTCAAACAAAAACCGCCAGCAGACCCTACCGTCTCAATCGTTGATTGGTCTACAAGCAGAGCGTTGCTAGGTTACGCGAGTAAACAAAAGTTACCGTACCGGTATTCCAATAGCAGCTGATCGCTGAGTCTCAAAACACAAAGTCCAAAACACAGCTGTGTTATCTAATCACAAGTCGCTTACCGAGTCTCACGATGGCAATAACAACTGTAATACAGTACTGTGCTTGTACACACTAATTCTCAGCCGAGAGTTTTTAACAGTTTCTCAATAAAGTGTACTCGCAAAACTAACCTGTACCAAAATAGGCAAATCCTCCAAAACACATTGTGAAAACAGTACTTGAAAAATCAGGTAAATTACTGCTTCAACTCACTTCTAACCACTGTTACTCACGTCTAAAACCTACTGTAACCTACGTCTAATTCTATCAATTTTTCCGTTAAATAGTTGAAATTTGAAATAAATACGGAGTAGTAATACAGAGAATACAAACCGGGCAGTACAGTCCTGCCAACCCCAATATTCATAAGAGCTAATAGATCTTCTCTCTATTCAAGGCTAGTAAAGTTAGGTTGATTTACTTTCCTTGCTCTCTATTAGCTTCAATCTATGTTCAGGGGCTTTAAGAAAGTTTGAGCCTGTATTATATATTTATTGAACGAGCGTAAGCGAGTTCCTTCTTTTGACTCAAGCCCAAAGTCATTGTCCGTCTGTTCGTTCGTTTGTTTGTTTGTTTGTATGTTCGACAATAACTTTCGAACGCCTCAATTAATCAACCTCAAATTCAGAATATATATTCTTCATACTTTTATACAGGTCAAGTTCGTTGGACAATGAAATCGACCGACTCCTTCATCTTTTTTCAGGCGAAAAAAGGATAAACTGTCAGCAACAATATATCTATATATACTCCCGTATATTTCAACACAATAATCACGGCTGGGGAAAAAAATGTCATATGGAATTTGAATAAATTATTTTTTTGGATCCATCTGATTTTAATAAAACAGCTGATTTATTAGCGGCAAATTTGAAAGAACTATCATAAAAATAATGTTCTCAAATGAAAAGTACTTTCATGTTGAATTGAAGTCATATGTTGAATAGTGATCTCAAAGTTTAAACATGTGATAGGAGTCTATTTAATTAAACAGCTGACAAGAGGCGGCAAATTTGAATTATTTTATCACAAGACATTTTTCCAGTATTTTTTTGGTAAATAAGGGCTTTTATTTGCTCTTGGGCAGCAAAAAAATGTCACAGTAAAAAATTTGATGAGAAATCATGATTATGGATTTTTTAAAATCATAATTATCCGGTTCAAATTTAGCAAGCAACTGATAGAAGACAAAAATTGAAAATAAAAATACAATAATTATCCAAGAAGCAAGAATCTGTTCAGAGCTAACAAGATTTTAAAAACAAATCTGACTGTTATTATCACACGATGTTTTCAATGTAACAGAAATTGCGGTTGGCGAATACTCAGCTCTCTCTCAGGACAGTCTGTAAGTTGTCTAAATGAGCAAAACGGTTTAGTTCCGCTTGCTCTTGTATTGACTCAATAATATGTTCTTGCAGATTGCTTGCCGACTGTCTTTCCTGGTAAAGTTCCTTATCACTAATAAATATTCTTATGGCTTTTATTGGTGGGGAGACCCTTACGGGTAGTTCCACCTCGCCAATGTGTACTTGGCCAGAATCGGTCACCCATCCAAGTGCAGTCCACAGTGTTCGTGACTTAACATCACGTTCACCGATAGATCACCCTCACCAAGAGACCAATTGCCAGTCCTTATCACTAACAGCTCTTCAATCGCCTTTTTCGTTGGCGTCTGCTGTAATCTCGTGTAACACCATTATTTACTGTATCACTCTTGATGTAGGTTTCAGTTGATAGAACGTACCGCGGCGGGCAGTCGCGACTGTACAACAATGGTTGAGAGCATACATTTTATTCGTTTTGCTTGATGCGGCCGTGACTGGATTCGTTCAAGGAAGACGAATGCTTCAACAATGGAGCATTCAGCTATTGTTGACAACCGCGATCGACAGCAGCTGGCCACAGTCACTTCAAAAAAATATCCTCTTATAGCTATGATCAGCTGATTATAGAAATTTAAAAATATCCTCTTATAGTTATGATCAGTTGATTATAGAAATGTTTTAGCTTCTAAGCTCTTAAGCTTGAATAAATTTCTTTTTCTTAGCTGTATTAAAACTAATTTATTCCACGGGAATATAATTTTTTATGAAGTTTTATGAAACAACAGATTGATGAATATAAATCACTAAAATAGAATAATATTCTTTAATAATGATTAATTTATCAATCTTGAAATTTTGTGAACCTATACTGATTGAAACATAATAGAAGGAACATTCAGTATTGTTTAAATATAGGGATTGATAAGAATTTTTATTCATATTCTACCTATTCGCGGCATCCGACACATCAACAAACTTGATCAAGTGGACTTGACTGCAAAATTTCATCATCAAGTTATCAAAGCCATAAGTTAACTTAAAAAGTTCGCACGCGAGTTCTTCAGCCCATGGGGCTTACTAGTTTATCTACAGGCGTATCGAAAAGTTCCTGTTTCAGTTTTACAATCTAAATCGAAATGGCTATCATTTCAAAACGGAATTTTAGGACTGTATCGAAAAACTCTCATTATGATACAGTTGTCACTTTACAACACTGTTCCAGAATTCATTCTGTGTTCCATTTGGCCATTTCGCAACGGGCTGATTAACAACCGACACAGCGACACAGCGGTCGAATCTTCTAACTTAAAAACTTCGACAAGTGATAATACTTCATCTTAAGGCGCCTCCATACATACGGTATTTGGGAAATACCGAACATTTGGTGTTTGGCGAACAGTTTTGCTTGCTATTTCCCAACTAACGAACACACGTCTCCACTCATGCGTGGTTTTCCGAGCACGTATTCGTACTGGGAATGGCGAATTGTCAACCGAATAGGTGACATTTTCAAGCTCAATAATGTCAAAATACTGTCGAAAATTTCAACTTTCAAAAATCTAACACTACGGTACCTACTAATTTAAACATTAATCTTGGCAATGATTGAATATTAATGTTTGTAGGAAATTTTAAAACATTTGAAGAATCAAGATTATAATTCAGTAACCTGAAACGGACTGGACATTCACTAGTTTTCAATATAATATTTGAATTGAATTTAATTCAATTTCATAGTATCAAAATTGATTATATCACTTGAAAATCATCCACAGACTGTAATTTAATATTTATCTCGTCTAAAAAAATTATGTATTAAATTAACATGTAAGAAACTTTTCCTCAATTGACTTAACCTCAATCTACATGCAACAACAACAAACAACAAAATTAGCCAAACATGAAGGCGAATGTGCAAAATGTTCGCTATTTGCCGAACATTCGACTACTTTGATGTGTCCAAAAGACTGACAATGGACGGAACACACAAACATTTGTGTTTGCTATTTCCCAAATAGCGAACACTCCGCTCCACACTAGTTGTGATTCGGCGACTAGGTGTTTGAGGCGACTAGTTATGAATAGAGGCCTACGGTAGGCTATAACTTACTAGGCCACTAGACTGTTTTTGTTTGTTTGAACTTACAGTAAATTCACACTAACACTAAGAGCAAATTTTTATTGAGAAAATTCTATGTTTCTTCACTAACTTCTTGTTTTAAATGATTAGTTACAAAACCAATGTTACTTGTCCAGTTGAAAACATTTTCTGTGAAACGCAGACAAGTTTGTTGAGCTCCAAAAATAACGGGAATGGAATAAGCTGAAAACTTTATTTAAGATTTGAGTTGAAAAACAAATGTAGCCTGTTTCATTCGCCTCCTTGCCCAAATTTGAGTCAATCTTTTATTTTGCTGAATAATAATTCTATCTATTCATTGGTTTCAAGATTCTCTATTGAATACTGCATTTAGCCTTCTCATGTAGGCTACTATAGATTTGAATTGATAACTGGATGTGAGTGAGTTCAATAGTTATTTGTGTATCAGTGCGCAAAGTGTGATTTTGCCGCATCGAGAGAAACAGTTTACGCACGAGCCGCAGGCGAGAATAGTTTCTCAAGTGCAGCAAAGGTACTTTGTGCCCGTATTACACATTAGATTTTTCTTACAGTTACCATATTGAATGTGAAAAGTTGAAATTGAAATTGAAACCGTCATATCTCAGTTATTTATCATCGAATCCTGTCAAATCAGGCACCATTTTATTCACAATTGAAAGCTCTAAATTTTTGTAATGGTAAAGAAGTTTATACAACCTTACTTTTGATAGTAAATTCAAAATTAATATACCAGTTGGCCGCCATTTTGAAAATTTCAACTATTTTGAAGACTTAACACTTATACTTGAACCTGCCAAATTTCATTACAATATTTCATTTTAAATTTAATTTTTTATTTTAAATTTTAAACTTTTAATCTTCCATTTTCAAATTTTCAATTTCCAATTTTTAATTCTTTTTCATATAAAAAAATCTCAAAAGGTCGTTTTCTACTTTTATTTCTTTGCAAAATAATATTGGAAGTTGTTCTAAGTTGAAAACAATTGGCAAAAAAAATGTTCTGCTCATGATTTGAACCCCCCCCCCCCAATTGGTAAGCAGTGAAATACTAGTCCACTTTGCCATTGGGGTTTGTTGGAGGTTATGTTCTGCCAGTGATGCCAACATGATTTTAAGAGCTTAATAGACTTTTCTGGCCTGACTGATGTTAAGTTGCAAGCCTTAGTGTGCAGAAAAATTTTTTCCAAAAATTGGTTTTTGGAAAAAAGTTGAATACAATCTAGGGAGTCTTAAAACATTACTAGCTATATCTCTAGTGTAGTACAATTGATTCTCAAAGCTTTGTTGAGTATGGTCACCTGACATCAAAAAGAAAACAGAAAGAACTTTATAAATATAAATGTAGCCAAGTGGCAAGCAATTAAATGATTGAAAAATTGGAAAGTGCTTTTAAAAGATAATTATACATAATAAAATTAAAGCATTTCTTGTAACAATGAATTTTGACAAAACTAAAACACTTTACTTTTTGGAACATTCTGGATAATAGTAAGCAGGTCACAGCAGGTGTTCCACTAACTACCAACTCCTATTCTATCTTGATACGCACATTTACTTCTGTGATAAGACCTGAGGTAGCCTACTCACAAAAACAAATCTTGTAGATTGTTTCATTCAAAGTGTCTTATTTTCGGAACATCCTGTAGATAAAATAGTGTATGAAATGGTTGTATTCAGCCTTTAACGCACTCAATGAGATATTTAGAGCACTCGCTTACGCTCGCTTCGCTCGCTGCTCGTGCTCTAACTTACATCTCACTCGTGTGTTAAAGGCTACAATTATACTACCGTTGCATAAACTACTATAGGATCACATCGATGTAAAATTTATAGCTAATTTTGATCTGCGTGATATGAAAGTTATCACTCCACATTCGCGGCCCGAAACTACAGTTTTTCTATGCAATAGCAATGCTATATAACTCTCAAAATCATACCAGCACATTTCAGAATTTGAAATTTTTAGATATCTGGAATATCATGAATTTATAATTTATCTATAGGCTACTAACTATTAAATAAAAATTTTCAGGGTTCCCAGCAAACACTCGATGGAGACAATTGAAAATATTTTTTGAAGAATTTGGTCGTGATTTAGGCCTAAGAGTTGAAATGGGGAAGGATAACGGCTCGGAATTCGCAAGAATATTCTTCCACAAAAGGTACCTATTTATTCAACACTGCTTTCATTTATTAACAATTGAACTATGAAGCTTGCAAATGATTTAATTTTGACTTGATAATGAAGTGAGCAATTAATCATACAGTATTTATTTATCATTCATACCTCATATAATTGGTGGACTTCAATTCACATCAAATAAATATCATTGTTCAGATAGGAAATATTAAAATCAAAATCAGATCTTGATTTTCTGGATAACAGTTAAGGTCCGTATTGACAGTGCGAGGCATGTGCCGCGAATGCCTCAAGGTATAGTCTGTTCAAGCATAGAAGAGGTCTTACTCCAGTCACCAGCTCGGTCAATATTGGTTCAAACATGCCTCGCACTCTCGATACGGGCCTTTAATTGAGTTGTGGTTTTTGTTAACTTGAGCGCTGAATAAAAAAAAATCACGGCAGCTTTCTGATACACAGTAGTATTTACTGTTTGCAGGGCCGCCCACAGGGGGGATTGATGGCGCAAGTTGCGCCATCGGCACGAAATTTGGGGGGGATTTTGAAAATTTTGGGGGGGAATCAACAAATTAATTTGATCACAATAATATGGAGTTATTATTTTGAATGGTTCACTTTCACATGTAGGCCTAAACGTTTTCTATATATTTTCATAATCCAACTGAATAGAATAATGTCTCTGACAGTTGTAGATGTAGAACCAATACATATATAGTTAATTTACTTATTAGTAGCCTATAGTTGTTATGGATCAACAATGTCTAACGATTCATGTTTACAAATCACCGCGGCTGCCAGGCTTCCGTTTGACTGAGTTGATCTCATTTCTCAGAATGAACACAAAACTTTCAATAGAATTCAGACCTGAACAAACAAAATCGATTTTAATCGGTTCCTGTAATTATTCCTTCTTCGTAGTTGACGACTTGACAATATTCAATTTTATACAATGCTCATATGCACATTCAGTTGTTGTTCTGCTGTGGGATTGAGCGGTGGTATTTTTGTTGTTCGTAAAACAGTACGTGGTTTATGAATGTATAGTGTTTTCTATTTTTACTTTTGAATTGAATGTAGACTTACTAAGTTATGATTCCAAAAAAGTTGAAAAATACAAATAATGTGCTGAGTTCATGTACAGTACATAGGGGTTACATTCTGGTGGAATATAAAATAGGTAATCAAAGTGAAAGTCCATGAAAACGTTATGGAAAAACAAGCCGAAGGAGCAAAAAAGCTTTGTCGGGCGATGAACTATGAAGGGAATATGAAAGGTAAAGTAGGCTATAATTAAAAATTATTCATTAATAAGTAGGCTAGCCGGGAAGACTATTTTCAGCTTTGCATGAGTTCTATAGAATACAGTTAATAAGTGGCTGCTGCCTGATGTACAAGCTCTCAGGGGAAGCACGGCTGCAAGAAAATAGTGATAAATCTGGAAATGGAAATAAATAACTAGACCTTGACAATTTTTCCAACTTATTGTAAATCAGGATATTTGAGCATTCTGATTTGAAATTGAATGTTATATTGAAGAGCATTTAAATATTGTTGTTTTAAATTATAGTGTTAATTTTTTAATTATTGCGTAACCGAGCTCATGATTTTTAGAATGTCATGGAGTGGGAAAACGTTAACTTATTTCATGTTCTACTGACTTCATTTTTTATTTTACTGTGATTTTTTTTCTTAGTAATATTTTTGGTTCTTGACGAAGGACTGGAGCGCTTACAAGTTCTATAAACAAACTATCAATTATACATAACAGGAGCAAAAAAACACATTTGATTGTGATATTGGATACTGAGATCAATAGCCTCTTTTGAGTGAAGATTGTTCATACTCAATACATAAATCAGAAAAAGTGAGATGATTTTTCTCGATGTCCTTTGAAAAGATTCCTTGTCTCAATTTCCTTATAATCTCATAATAAGGTGGTCTCATAGATTGAACTGTAGTTTAATTCAATGCGGTAATGAAGACCATCGTAGAAAAAAATCATAGAAACCATAAATCGTAGAAATCAAGACCACATGTGAGTATCATTAATATTATACTGTAGCCTAATTTATTTCAGAAATAGGTACTGAAATAAGTCCTGTTTATTGACTGAACACTTCTTATTCAAAACTAAATTATTCACAAGTTTCAGCCACAGAAAAGTGAATTGAAGCATCAGGTAAAGATGTTAATCCTCTTTGAAATTGAGAAATATTAATTATTTTCATATTTTTACAAATATCCCAATAACCACTGCAGATTCAAAATTCTAACCAGTTCCATTGCATTTCTAAGCCAAATTTACAGTAGAAAAAGTATTTTGTATGACCTAAATCACTCGAAACAGAGCGATCAAATTGTAGACGATTATTCACACTCAACAAGATTAGTCTCATTTTTAATCAAATTAAAACTGGAATTCTGACTCATAGATTTGAGCTAGACCCCTTTACTTGGTCTCATATGAAAAATAATCAAATGAAAAACTTTTTGCGCTATAAAAATTATTTTGTACCCTGGAAAAAAATCAAGAAAAATCTGTTTGAAATTAAAAAAAAAAAACTTGAAAAATCACTCATTTTCAACTTTGACCGCTAAAAAATACAGCTCAGTAATCGACTTCGGCATGTGTTATACCTCAAATCAATGTGAAATTTTATCTTCTTTTCAACGATATATTGACGATTTAATGACGGTATGTAGGCCTACTTGAAGAATATCGAAAAATCTATATATCTCGAAAACGAAGGTCGATAAGAAAAAACTTTACTGGACATTTTTTGTTGCAAATTGCATGTAGATTATGGTTGCCGGCTGTTTCACTTCTCGTGAGACACTCTGTATTATGAAGTGCGAATTTCTGTCTTGGAATACTAGACATGGTATTCTCTATTTCGAAAGTTACGTCAAATAGAGTAGCTTACCTATAGTTGCTGAAATGAACTTTTATTGAAATATTTTAATTATTTCAGTCAATGAAGTCAACAATTTTACTGGTAAATTGGTCCTCACGCTTTGTTGTTAGTAGTGGGGGGGGGGTTGGTTGGGGTTTTTGAGGAATTATAGTACAGGACTATTAATGAATTTTGGGGGGGATTTTGCGCCATCAGCCTTGGGGGGGATGGGCACCCCTGACTGTTTGGTTTAGGTATTTTTAGTTGAATTAATAAAACACTATAAGTTTTCAGAAGTTATTTCCCCCGATTTTCGGCATTGTCAAATGAACTAGCCTCACTTTGCAACCCCACTATTTCTACTTGTTGCACCTTGTTTCTACTGTTAAACGGTGCAATAAATGTCTAGTGGTCAAGGAGCTTTCTTCTTGTACGATTGCGTATCTGTTTTGGACTTGAGTATCACATTGCATATGAGCGTATCACTTCTGGAGCCCACTTCTATCAAAAATCCCACGTGTAAAGAGGCCTTTTATTCCCTCAAATTTGTCTAATCCAATTTAATCACCTAGGTACATACTAAATTTTCATACTGAAGAACACTTGCTAATTAAGACTATTAGTCCAGGCAACAAAGGCCAAAAAATGGCAAATGGGGGAAAAAATCCATGTAGAAGCCAAAATTGGCAGAGTCGTGGGGGAAGGGTCCCTGAACAACATACTAAAAGTCCTGGCCGCTGGGGGGGAGCTAACGGTGTGGGGGGGTCTAAAGGACCCGTTTTTAGGTTTTTTGCTTATAATTCAAAAACTATGGCCTGTAGCGAAAATATTGTCACATACAAAATTAAAATACATAAAATTCTCTACAAAATAGGTATTGCATTTTCTCGCTAGGATTAATATTAGTGGAGATATTTGAGGGAGAAAATAGGGGAAAAATATTGTTTGTTCAAAATTACGTATTTACTGGTAAAAATTCTGCTTATTCTACCACAATAGTCCAGTCAAATTAAGCAAAAAAAAAAAACAAACTCTAGGCGAAATTTATTTCTGTTTCATTTGAGACCAATTCCACACTTCTATGTTCAATATGAATTTATTCTTCATATATGAATTTGAACGGACATCAGATTTGTGTTCTAGGGGCTCGGAAACATGTAAAAAATATATCACATCATAAATTTTCGATTGTCAGGGCAAGACCAATACTGCATTTTTTCTAATGAAATGCACTAATAATTGAATATTCCTTCAGGAATAGTCTCAAGTTCTGCGAATAACGGCTGTTATCGTTAGCTGACCAACGCTATCTAGCGGGAGTAAATGGAGTTACATTCAAGTCTACAACACATGTTCACCGGCGTGAAGCTGGCCCCACCATGTTGTACTCAAAATTTCAAACATATGTCATAATTATGGGTCTTTTATGGGTATTCAACTATATAACTTTCAAATTATGGGTTCAACTAGAAATATGTTTTATATGAATTTATATTTTGGCGGGCCAGAATCACGTTTAGCCCGCCACATTGCATGATTTCTGAAACAAATGTGTCATTTGATAGAGAACATATGGGTATTCATTCTATACCATTTTCAAATTTTGTGTTCAACAATTACGACCAGGAGAGACTTTCAAAGTGTAAGAATTTGGTGGGCCAGAATCACGCTTAGCCCGCCACATTGCATAATTTCAAACAGAAATGTGTCATTCGATGGGGAAAATTTTGGGTTATAATTCTATAACAATTTCAAATATTGGGTACAACAATTACAATCAGAAGAGACTTTTTAAGAATTCAACTGTCGCACCCTAGCGAGCATTTTTTGAACTGAGACTGCTCAGAAATTATGTACAGTGTACTTTCTTTATTCATCATAATATTCCTCAGCAGAGGAATTATTTCGTTCAGGTAACCAGGTCCCTTGCCACACCCGGCGAATCTTTTTTTCAGACTCTAAGTGATTGAAACCTATGTATAATGTCTCTGGCTATCATAAAATAACATTAAATATTCATGGGTATCATAAATGGATCCTCAGCAGAGGTATACAGTTCAGGTAACCAATTCCTCTGCCGCCCCCGGCGAATCTTTTATCAGGCTGAAAGTGATTGAAACCTATGTATACTGTCTCTGACTATCATAATATACCTTTCATTATTTATGGGTATCATAAATGCATCTTAAGCAGAGGAATATAGTTCAGGTACCCAGGTCCTCTGTCGCCCCCGGTGAATTTTATTCAGGCTAAAAGTTTTTGAAACCCATGTATACTGTCTCTGGCCATCATAATATACCATTCAATATTAATGGGTATTATAAATGCAAATCCCCTGTAGGGTGGGGGAGCTTTGAGTCGACCATCTGACTCAGTAATTTCAATAACCAGAATACACCCACAGTATCCCTGCTTGTTCGTAGGAGGCGACTAAAAGGGACCCCCTTTCCAAAGCCCTTCTTCTCTCTCCCTTCTTCTCTTCTATATGCTTTGGAACTTTTCAAATTTCTAGATTGGCACTATTTCCATTGACTTAGCTGTGTGTCATTTTCTCTTTCTCTTTTTCTACTATTGGCCTCCCTTGGTCACTTTCTTATATTATCTTTATTTCATTGTAACCGATCTTACAGACTGATGGTCTTGGAGGAATAGACGTCTCAGGTAGTAACAGATCTAATACCAGACTGTGAAGTAAGATCGTGGGAAAGATCCCAATCAGGCTCTGTCTCTGAGCCTTAAGGTAATGCGCTGCCAACGAGACTTTGGTGCTGGGGGCCAATCACCCACTCACCGAGATTAGCTGATTCAAAGACACATAAGAAGCCTCGGAACCGGACAGGATAAACGGAAGATAAGGAATAAAGCCAATTACTTACGATTTGGAACATGGAATATTAAATCTTTGACAGGAAAGGAGGTGGAAGTGGTGGAAGAGATGAAGAGATATAGGCTGGAGGTGCTGGGAATTAGTGAGGCAAAGAGGAAAGGAATGGGAAGAGTAGAATTGGATGATGGGTATGTCCTCTACTATTCCGGCGTTGGCATAAGGGAAAGAGCTAAGGAAGGCGTAGGTATAGTTATGAAAAATGAGATTGATAGAAGAGTGGTAGGTTGGCAAGCTGTTTCCTCAAGACTTATACGAGTGGATGTGGACCAACCAGAAGAAAAAATGAGCCTACTACAAGTTTATGCACCTACAGAGGACTCAGATATATTAGACACCGAATGCTTCTACACAGAACTACAAAGAGAGATTGACAGGATAGTAAGTGCAAACAGGCGACCCATCATTATGGGAGACTTCAATGCCAGGACTGGAAACAACTGGCAGAGATCGCAAGGATGTATTGGTAGGTACGGAGGTGAAAACATCATCAATGAAAATGGCAAGAGGCTGATAGAATTCTGTATTCAAAACCAATTCCTAATTGGAAATTCGTTTTTTAGCCACCGATCTATTCATAAAATTACATTTATAGCAGAAGGAAGAAGAGCACAGAGCATAATTGATTATTTCATATATCCCGAATCGTCCAGATATGCCATTATGGATGTTAGATGTTTCAGAGGGGCTGAAATTAACAGTGACCATAGACTGGTAGTAATTACTATGAGACTCCAAAGGCTTAAAATCGAAAAGAGGAAGAGCTACAGAAGGATTAAAGTAGAAGAGCTGAAAGTTCAAGTAAATCGTGTCCAATATGAAGAAACTCTAACAGCAAATTTAACAGAGTGGGAGGCTCAGGAAGATATCCATCGTCTGTCAATAGATCCTTTATGGATTAATGTAAGGGACATTATCCTAGAAGCAGCAAAAGCTGTGTGTGGTATGAAGACCATAAATACAAAGTTTAAAAGAACTAAATGGTGGACAGATGAGGTCAAAGCGAAAATTAAAGAGAAGAAATGTGCTTGGAGGAAATATCTTGTAACTAAATGCCCTCAAGACTGGATAAAGTATGTTGAGAAGAGGAACACGGCCAAGAGGATGGTACTCCAGTCTAAGCAAGAAAGCTGGGAAGAGTTTGGAAGAAATATTGAGCAGAATTTTAGAGAAAATAGAAAAGCCTTCTGGAATATCACTAAAAGTCTACGTGGGAAACATGGAAGAATGGTGAGAAGTATAAGGGATCCGGAAGGTAGAGTAATAACTGACACAGAGGAAATCCTAGAGCATTGGAGAAGATTTTATGAAGAAAAGTTCAGAAGCGATGTTGATCAGATGGAGAGACCCCGTACACCTACAGAGGGCCCATTAGAAGAGGAAATAAGTGAAATTGAAGTCAGAGAAGCCATAAAAAGAATAAGAAATGGGAAAGCATGTGGAAATGATGACATATCACCTGAATTTGTGAAGTATGGAGGACCAAAGCTGATAGAAATATTGAGATATTTAATGAATAAGATATGGAATGAAGAAACCATCCCAATGGATTGGCAAAATAACATAATAGTTCCCATCCATAAGAAAGGAAGCACTCTTGACTGTCAAAACTATAGAACAATTTGTCTAAGCTCAGTAGTCTACAAGCTATATACCAGGATTCTAGAACAAAAGTTGAGAGCAAGAATCGAGAATGACCTGGAAGATGAACAGGGAGCTTTTCGGCCACACAGACAGACTCAGGATCAAATATATATTTTAAGAACTGCCATTGATAAGTGCCTGAGTCGAAGGAAAAAATTATATGTAGCATTCATCTATATAAGTTCAGCTTTTGACACTGTCATTAGAAATGAGGTATGGGAAATTCTCAGACTGAAAGGAGTGGAACCTAAACTCATATACGCAATTAAATCTGTCTATGAGAATGCCAAAGGCTTGGTGAGAATCGGAGGCAATAAGTCAAATTCGTTCAACATGAATAAAGGCATAAAGCAAGGAGACAGCCTAAGCCCTCTTATTTTTGTAGCAGTAATGGATGAGGTATTAAAGATCTGTAAAAGACGAACAAGTAAAGTAAAAATTGGAAATTGGCGAATGAGATCAGTTTATCTCCAAAGCCTTCTTTATGCAGATGACATAATTATTTTTGCTGAATCCGCTGAGAGCCTGCAACATAGTGTAGTTGAATGGTGGGAAGAGCTTAGGAGAAGAGGTATGGAAGTTAATACTAACAAAAGCAAGGTTATGATAATAAAAAAGAACTGGGATGAAGATGAAAATATTGAAATCAGGTGTGGAAATAACACTTTGGAGCAGGTAAAACAGTATGAATATTTAGGAACCCAAGTAACAGATGATGGAAAAATTGGCCAGGAAATATTAAACAGAATAAAGAAAGCCACAAAAATATATTTCCAAATAAACAGGACCATCCTGGGTAAAAATGAAGTGAGGGAGAAAACTAAAATGCAAATCTATGAAGCCGTGTACAAGCCAACTCTCTTGTATGGTGCAGAAAGCTGGCCAATGATTGGAAAACACACCTCGAAAATTACAGCTGCAGAGATGAAGTATTTAAGAAAATCAAAAGGGCTCACAAAAAGAGATAGAGTGAGAAGTGAACGAATAAGGAATGAATTGAACAGGAAAGCAATACAGCTAGTTGTTGAAGAGAGACAGATGAAATGGTTTGGACATGTAGTGAGAATGGATGAGGAACGCGGAGTTAGAAGAATTATGGAGGCAGTGCCGGGTGGTACGAGAGGTAGAGGACGACCAAGAAAAACATGGTTAGACAATATAGAGAAAATTGGAGCTGGTAGAGGAAAGACAGTTGGTGGAATGAGGAGAATGGCTAGGGACCGAGATACATGGAGAAGGTGGACCGAGCAACACCCAACGCCTTAACAGGCACAATGGGTTAGATAAAGAAGAAGAAGATGAATGCATTCTCAGCAGAGGAAAATAGTTCAGGTACCCAGGTCCCTTGCCGCCCCCGGTGAGTTTTTTTAAGGTTCAAAGTGACTGAAACCTATGTATACTGTCTCTGGCATACATAGTATATAATTCAATATTAATGGGTATCATGAATGGATCCTCGGTAGAGGAATACACTTCAGGTACCCAGGTCCCGGCAAATCGTTTTTCAGGCTGAAAGTGATTGAAACCTAAGTATACTGTCTCTGGCCATCATAATATACCATTCAATATTCATGTTTGAGCACGTTTGACTCACTGACACTGCTGATACTGTCGGGGGTCCAAGGGGCGGAGCCCCCTGGCTAGGCGGAGAAGGCGAGCGTAGCGAGCCTGCCGGCTAGAAATTATTATTATTATTGAAATAATGTTAACTAATTTTTATAATAATAAATATATAATAATTAAAACTGAGAAATGGGATGAAGAGAGTGAAACAGATATTAAAATGAGAGGAGAGAGAAGTCACGAAGAAGAATTGGAAGAGAGAGTAAAATGAATGAAGAGATAGAGGGAGTAAAATGAGAGAAGAGATAGAAAGATGACGATGGAGGGGGTATAAAAGTCAAGAGGGAAGAGAATAATAGAGTAGAATAACAGAAGAGGTACAGAGAAGAGTTTATAGAGAGTGAGACGAGAGAAAAGATAGAGAGAGAATTAGAGAGAAGAAGAGAGAGAGTGAGCGAGAGTGTCCCCCTGGCAAGATGAGAAAATGACTTCTGCTCGGTGAATATTGGTTTAAAAATTATTGATTTAGTCTCAGTTGTAGAAAGCATTTTGATCTACAATTTGAGACCAAATTAATATTTTTTGAATCAATATTGACCGAACTGGAGTCACTTTCCCATCTTGCCACACGGTCTTCTTTGCTTGGACAGACATGCGCATTCAAGTGTAGGTTTCTCGGAACCTCAATAGGCTTTGATCGTTTGATCTAAGACAACACTACACACAGAGAAGAAGCAAAGAAGACATCCTCGCAAGATGGGAAAATGCCTCCAGCTCGGTCAATATTGCTTCAAAAATCAAAAATCGAAATTAAAATTGTAGAAAACATTTTAATCTACAATTCGAGACCAAATTTATAATTTTTTAATAAATATTGATCAAGCTGGAGTCATTTTCCCAACTTGAAGAATAATAAACTTGCATAATAAACTGAATTTGGACTGCTCATTTATTTTTGATTATTAAACTGATAACTGATTATTTATTGATATTTTCGTATTTCTGAACGCAGAATTGGGTTTATGAAGAGTTCCTTCAAACATATATCATTAATTACAGTTACAGATAGGTTTTAAATCGTACAGATTAACAGTTCTATTTGTATATCATAAGAGTATATTCTTGACAATGATATAGGTATTTGAATACTTTAATCCAAAAATATTTTAGTGGATTCGTAAATATTTCTTTGCTTTGAAATTTGCCTTATGCAAAGGCTTTAACTCTAGCACTTTTTTTTATTGCTGATGATGCCCACATAAGCATTTCAACTTGTGCGTGGGTAATGGATCTTGATTGCTGAGATGATTGATGAGGTGAAAAACAGCCATGCCTCTGGGATTCGAACCCAGACCTGCGGCAGTGCTAGCGGACTGAAGGTTGTAACGCCCCAGCCTACTGCGCTCAGAATGGCTCAAAATAACTCATCCACAGCCACCCTCAAGAATGTTGATAACATTAAAATTGTATTAAAATATCAATACAAAAGGTTATGGTAAATAAAGTCACATATAGAGAGCCAAATTTAAAGGTTTTTTGGTTCATTAGATTTTTAGTTTCATGAATACAATATTTCAGCTTCTGAATAATTACCAAAACAGATTTCAAATATTGCTGTAGATCATAAAAGTATTGATATTAATTAATCAAACTGTCACTTCCATGAATTAAAAAATATTGAATCTTGAATTTCTAATAGCAGTAGCCTAATCTAATAGATTAAACAAAGATAATAAGATTTAAAAACTTAAACAATACCGGTAAATTATACAGAATATTACATAATAAATAAATAAATATACATGTATAATAAATAAATGTAAGAAACATATTGTAATATTAAAAATTAAAAAAAGATTAACCGGGAGCGGCAAGGGACCTGGTTACCTCTGCTGAGGATCCATTATGATACCCATAAATATTGAATGGTATATTATGATAGCCAGAGACATACATAGGTTTCAATCACTTAGAGTCTGAAAAAAGATTCACCGGGGGCGGCAAGGGACCTGGGTACTTGAACTATTATCCTCTGTTGAGAATGCATTTATGATACCCATTAATATTGAATGGTATATTATGATGGCCAGAGACAGTATACATGGGTTTCGAACACTTTCAGCCTTGAAAAAGATTTACCGGGGGCGGCAAAGGACCTGGGTACCTGAAGTATATTCCTCTGCCTAGGATACATTCATGATACCCATTAATATTAAATGGTATAATATATTATATGCCAGAGACAGTATACATAGGTTTCAATCACTTTCAGCCTGAAAAACGATTTGCCGGGGGCAGCAAGACGCCTGGTTACCTGAACTATATTCTTCTGCTGAAGATCCATTTATGATACCCATTGATATTGAATGGCATATTATGATGGCCAGAGACAGTATACATAGGTTTCAATCACTTTCAGCCTGAAAAAATATTCGCCGGGGGCGGCAGAGGAATTGGTTACCTGAACCTCTGCTGAGGATCCATTTATGATACCCATGAATATTTAATGTTATTTTATGATAGCCAGAGACATTATACATAGGTTTCAATCACTTAGAGTCTGAAAAAAAGATTCGCCGGGTGTGGCAAGGGACCTGGTTACCTGAATGAAATAATTCCTCTGCTGAGGAATATTATGATGAATAAAGACAGTACACTGTACATAATTTCTGAGCAGTCTCAGTTCAAAAAATGCTCGCTAGGGTGCGACAGTTGAATTCTTAAAAAGTCTCTTCTGATTGTAATTGTTGTACCCAAAATTTGAAATTGTTATAGAGTTATAACCCTAAATTTTCCCCATCGGATGGCACATTTCTCTTTGAAATTATGCAATGTGGCGGGCTAAGCGTGATTCTGGCCCACCAAATTCTTACACTTTGAAAGTCTCTCCTGGTCGTAATTGTTGAACCCAAAATTTGAAAATGGTATAGAATGAATACCCATAATGTTCTCTATCGAATGCCACATTTGTTTCAGAAATCATGCAATGTGGCGGGCTAAACGTGATTCTGGCCCGCCAAAATATAAATTCATATAAAACATATTTCTAGTTGAACCCATAATTTGAAAGTTATATACGTTGAATACTCATAAAAAACCCATAATTATGACATATGTTTGAAATTTTGGGTACAACATGGCAGGGTCACATGTTCATGTCAAAAAATTGTGAGAGATGATCAATTTTGAATTTATTTTTTACAATAATACATTAATTCAATTCAACAGTTCTGCCACAGACAGCTTTGGAGCGCAGCTCGGTATCAGATATTTATTATAATATTAACTGTTTGTGTACTGCAATATAAGGCATCTTAAAATTTATTATTCTCCCATCAGTGTAAAAACACCTGTTTGGGGAAATGAAACTTAAAATTCCATTTACTCACACTAGATAGCTAACAATCTAGGAGGTTCATATGGAGATGACATAAAAAATATGCATATGGCTTTTTTTGTGTGTAGCTCCATAATAGTCTGGGTGCCAAATGCAAAAAATCAGGTGTGGTACACTCACACAATTTTCCTTGCCATTTACATTTGCTTAATACAAGTAGGATATATCCATTATCCATACCTAGTCATCAGCGAGTGCAAATTTCATTAGGGTATTACTTCCTCATCGATCGGTATTAACAGTGAAATTTGCTCTCGCCGATGACGCCTCGCGCCTGCCGGCGCTTCGGCTCATCGTGTGTGCAATTTGAAATTTCCACAAGCCCATGGTGCCGAAGCGTCTGTTGGCGCTTCGGCTACCTGTTAGCCGAATTGACTTGGATTTTGAATGAAATAAGATTTTTTGGTACCTATTCCAATATATTGGATCAAAGAGGTGGAATGGATAATGGATCATTCGATTCCATAACTCTGGTATTTCACCAAAAATTTATTTTGTAACACCAATACTTTCCCAAATGTGATTATTGTCTCCTTTAAATCCTGATGCGGATTGACTTGGTTTTGAGACTTCGGAATGAGCCATATGTAGCCATGTAGTGCGGGTTGCCTATATACAGATTCATGTAGTGCTGGTTGCCTATCTACAAACAACTTAACTTTTTAAGTCTGGGGTGGCGCCCCTACTAATCCTACACAAAGGGAACATATGCCAGTTGATGGAGGTTATTAATCACTATATAGGGTAGTGTCAATTTGAAAAAAAAATAGTTTGAAACATTTTCGAAAAAATTGAGATAGAAAAATTGCAAAATCCATTTTTCTCAACAATGCTGCGAATCTTCTGCATTTTTGTTAGGAACGATACTCATGGCAGTAAATAGGGCTTATATAGAGCTATTTTAGTTATGAGTTTGAGAAAAATCTTTAGAGCCGTTTTCAAGAAAACCGTGAAAACACAATTTTTGGCATATTATCCACCATTTTCCGATGAATTTTTCTGAGTCGAGTCCTCATGGTATGAAAACCTCAACTTAAAAGTTTAAAGTCCATCGGTCAATTAGGAATCGAAATATTGCAAAATACATTTTTCTCAACAATGCTGCGAATCTTCTGTGATTTTGCCAGGAACGAGACTCATGTCAGTCGATAGTGCTTATATAAGGCTATTTTGAGTATGAGTTTCAAAAAAATCGTTGGAGCCGTTTTCGAGAAAATCTTGAAAAACACAATTTTTGGCATACTATCCGCCATTTCTTCCGCCATTTTTCAATGAATTTTTTTGAATTTCTTAGAGTCGGGTCCTCATGGTATTGAAGTGGTATTGAACCTTAAGTTCAAAAATTTCAAGTCAATCGGTCAATTAGGGATCGAGATATAGTGTATACAGACATACACGCACATACACATACACACACACACACACACACACACACACACACACACATACACACAGACCAATACCCAAAAACCACTTTTTTGGACTCAGGGGACCTTGAAACGGATAGAAAACTTGAAATCGGGGTACCTTAATTTTTTTTGGAAAGCAATACGGTAATTCCTTACTTATGGTAGTAGGTATAGGGCAAGGAAAGTAAAAAGGGGCCTTTTTGTGGTATGTCGTTGATTTTTTGATCGATTATGATAGATTTTGATGTGTTGATTCCGAATCCGAGTGATGCCAAGCTGTAAAAGTTGAGCATTTTTTTGTAATTCAAGATGGCAGCCAAAATGTTGGTTCCATTCTAGTCTACCATGATTTCCGTCAAAACGAAGCGCCGGACGGAAAAATCATTCTTATCTTTTTTTAGTTAATTGAATTTCCAAGAGAATGATACCAAATTCATTTCTCTATATTGAAAACCAAGTTATGATTTTCCAAAAAAGGTTTTCGAGAAAACCGAGAATTTGAGTATTTTTAGTTTTTGTTTGTTTAGATCTTCTAACGTATTCATTTGGATCGTGTGATTCAAAATCCCTCTGGGGATAATTTTGTCCTCTACAATTTGAGACCAAGTAGACCTTTCTTTCTTGTATAGTTTTCGAACTGGGACAGTAAAAAGATATCCTTGTATTTCAAAAACCCTATTTTGGGGAAAATTTTCTCAAAAAAATTTGTACGAGCTTTTATTGAAATTTTCTCTAGTAATAATATCTTTTAGATCAATTACTAGCAGATAAGGGATAAGTCACTTACCGACTTGAATTTTCGTCATGTTCGAAAGTGACCCTTTAAGGATCTCAATCTAAGGATACCTCTAACTATTGTAAAAGTCATCGGATCTCAAAAATCTATAGCTCATTATTTTCAGCTCATCAAGGCGGTCTAAATTCATATATAATATGTTCATTTCGGTCAAAATTGAGAGAAATAATTTCTGAGAGAATATCGACTTTTCCATCATATACGAAAAAACTGTCATTTTTTGCTTACAAATCAGTATATCTTCCAAGTCCTTTGACATAAAAAATTGAAATTATCTTGTAAATGTATGATAGATTATCATGAATTGGATTTGATAGACCAGTTATTTATGATTTAATTATAATGGAGCTGCTATAATATATATTACCAAAATGATTAGTTGATTACTCACAAAATTATAAATAATATGAAAGCTGTTTTTAACAGTTGAATGTGTTTTACATTATCAGAATATTGTGTAATCCATTATATTTTGTTATTTTGCAGAATGAAAGCAGTAAATATTCACGAAAGTGGATTTCCACTCATTTTCGAAAATCGACGGCTGTTGACTAAATTAGAATGGATGGTATAAGATTATTCATAGACTTTTTGGAGATTCCGTTGTTATATTTTCAATATATTCTATCCTCAAAAGTGCAAAAGTGGTGCTGTACTGTTGATATAAAGCTGTATGTTATTAGCCTTTTATTGATTGCAACAGTATATATAATACATATATATGTATTACAGCCATTTTTATAAAACATAATGCAACCATTTTATTATATTTTTCTACTATTTTATGGTATATTTCTCTGTTATTCCCATTCCATACTATACATGTAAAGTGGGTGTAATCATAATGAGCTTTTTTTATTCAATACCTTCGATAATCGACCTGCACGAATTCCAATACCGGTATACTTACTTTCATTCTATTATATTAATTTATCTTTTTTATTTTGTTTGTTTGTTTGTTATGAGGGTGAAGCCCACATGAGCTCATAGGCTTGTGCGTGGGTAATGATATGGATGATAGATGACGACTATTTTGAGGTAGTCGGGACCGACGGCTTATCGTCTCCTCCGAAAGACGGGGTGGCCGTATCTATGTGATTGTGCTGTGGTCAAAAATTGTTATCCGCTTGGGATTTGAACCAGGGTCCACCTGGTTATCAGACCGGCGCTTTATCACTCCTCCAACGAGCCACCCATTTAACAAAGAACTTGGATTCCTCTCCCCAACAATTGACAAATAAATTTTGTGTTGTTATCTATTGTAAGAACCAATATTACTCTCTTTGATAATATAAGTTCTACATACCGGTACTACACTTTTTTACCCTAAATGCTCACTTGGTACCAAGGTGTATAGAATAGTAGAGGTGGGTCAGAGTGAAGCAGCTGACTATGCTGACCTATGCTAACGTGTCATTTCTCCTTTTGAAGTTGCTAACACTTCAAGATGCATTTCGGACAAAAAGGTGAAGAATAATAAGAGGCTCACAATACTGTCTTGTAGTCAAGGCAAACTACTTAGCAAATACACTAATGTGCTAGACGACGATTATAATGTATTTGTATACTCAAAGTCCAGTGCAAAATTTCAGCATGTTGTGCAGGATGGACTCAATTTTGTTGAAGATTTCTCCAAAGATGATGTCGTAATTGTGATGGCCGGCACCAATAATCTTCATCGTGATGAGCCTTACCGGTGGACGCTTACCCAAGGGATTAACCATATTATAGAGTCAAACCTAAATACCAACATAGTGGTTTGCGGTGTTCCGTATTGTTACGATGATCCAACGTTGAATGAGAATATATGCCATGCTAATGATTTTTTGTCAAGATCTGTGAATAGTTATAAAGGAAGAATTAAACTGTACTACAATGATATCAATACTTTTCTGGGGCGATCTCATTTTACCAGACACGGTCTTCACCTCAATAGACATGGGAAAAGAACTCTAGTCAAACACTTGGCTCAATTTGTAAAGTGCTCTGTAAGTGATTGTTCTTTGAATGTTGCACAGGTGAGCGGTAGTTCTAATATTGATAGCGACATAGTAGTTGTATCACGCCTCACCCAGTTCTTCCTACTCAATCCCAGTTTTCTCCGGCTGCTGACTGTCTTGAGACTCCAATTAGGATACCACCCGACCAAATTCCTTCTCCTGATACAGGCTCTTCAATTCTGTCAAAATCCCACATATCACTTAATGAGAGCCATTTTTTAGAAACTTCTCTTTCACACCTCAACAAAATTCTGTAAACTCAAAAGTGTGTTTAAAAGACCAAAAAAAGTGTTCAGGATTCAAAGTTAGCTTTTTATGTACCAGGCTATCACGAGTTATTTATTTAATCAAGCAACTCAAAGCATATGTTCCGGACAACTATCTCAGGTCATCATATTTTGCCTTTCTCCAGAGTATTGCTACTTATGGCATACTTTTGTGGGGTAATAGTAGTCATATTGAGAGAGTTTTAATATTACAGAAAAAGGTGATTAGAGAATTAACAAGTTCTCATAGACTTAAACACGCCAAGCCCCTTTTTATTAAGCTTAAAATTATGACAATAGTTAGTTTCTATACAGGGTGTTTCAGGAGGAATGTGCAATACTTCTCAGGCTGATTCCTTACACCAAGTAGACAAAAAAGTTCTATGGGACCAACCCCCAAAAACGCTTTGTTACCGAGATAACAATGGCGGAAAATTGAGATTTTTCAAAAAATAATTATTATTCTAATTTTTTAGAGGCTTTAGCGAGGTAAAATTAGCTGAGGAATTCAATGAAACCATCTCCAAGTTTGTAACTTTGACGATTATTGAGATAATTGGAAAAATATGCTGAAAAAACGCCATTTTTCAACAATAAGGTTTATAAGTGGATAAGGAATCATAAAATTGTGTTTTTTATTAATGGAAGTTTAAGAGAGTCTGATTCTAAAGGAAAAGTTAAATGGCGGCGATTGTGTAAATCTTACCCAAATCTCATAAATGGCGATCAAAAATCGCAAAATTGACAAAACATAGGACAAGTGATGAATTTGTGTTTAGTAGCGATTTTGCGATTTTTGATCGCCATTTCTGAGATTTGGGTAAGATTTACACAATCGCCGCCATTTAACTTTTTCTTTAGAATCTGACATCAAGTGTGGCTTGACGTAATGCCACGTTTACACCGGAATATGTTAATAACTTTTTTGAATAACGTATTATTATTATATACAAACTGATAAATAAAATGAAAAATCAAATACTCCTTTTAAAAAACTTTAGAAGAATAATATTATAGACATGTTTTGAAACTCTGCCCTTTCAAACTTTTCTTTTGAAAATTATTGGTATAAATTATAGTAGAAAGTCGCATTTGGGCTCAAATTGTGGAACATAATCTCTTCTATCATTTGCATCTAATAAAAATGTGGAATACTCTATTCTAAAGCGTCCCATACACACACGGGAGTTGATCCGCCGGCGGGATCCGAAAGGAGTTGATCCGTCAGTGTGTTGGCGTTTTAATTGCTTTTAATTGCCTCTTGGTCCAGGTCGTGCCAGGCACGGCGAGAGCTAGCTGGGCGGCTTGCCTGGACTCGGATCAATCAAGGCCAAACTTTCCACTAAATTCCAAATCGACTAATAATAGAGATAGAAAAATTTTGATTGCAGATTCGTTTTCTGCAACCTAGAGTTTAGCCATAAGGTCCTGATTGTGAAAAAATTTGAAAAATATTCATATTTAAGAAAATTATTATTTGAATAGAACAGTTTTCAATTATCAATTCATCTTTTATGGCAATAATTATTCTTTTCATTCAACTATTGAAAAAGAAAATCAATTTCATAAAAGTTGAATAGATAATTTTAAACTGTGTTTTATTTTATCACATCATTAGCCTGGATTCTTCACTATATTATTTGATTTTTTATCTACAGCATAAACTACCACAGCATAACCTTGATTTTATTATCTATCAGCCTATATTATTCTGATATAAATAAAACAATTTGTTGTTCAATTTCCTGAAACTGACTTGAGAGAGTCGGGCTGTATGTGACCCAAGGCCAATGAACTATAATTCTATACCCCAAGGTGACTCTCTTCATTGGAAAACTATTTTTGTTTCTGAATCAACATTGTTATGAACCCTCCCTTCCAATATGAATAGGCTCGATGTAAAGATTCATGGAGATCCATGTGAACGACACCCATGTGATTGGGCTGCAAAAATCTTTTGTCAATGACAACCTTTTATTCTCAAACACACCCTCAACTTTTTCAAACGAAACTTCAAAATGACACCTCATGTGCATCTAGCAGTTGTTGAGAGTCAGCCCTGAACTGCAGTTCTACAATCTTCTAAAATAGTTTTGTGTACTCTAGTTCCTAGTTTTGTTTATATAGTTTAGTTTTCATTTTTATTGTTGCTTCAGCCAAACCAGAGTTCTGTCCTCAGAATAACAGGAAACTATGCTAGTTTCAATGGGTATTCCTTGATTTCTACTTTTGAGCTGGATTTTTAAAAGCCAGCCTGGATTTTTAAAGCCAGCCTGGATTTTTAAAGCCAGCCTGGATTTTTAAAGCCAGCCTGGATTTTTAAAGCCAGACTGGATTTGATAATAATTAAAAAAAGGGAACTGCATCCAACTCTGGAATCAGAATTTGACTATATGGTTATTGTTATCAAATAGCGTTTTCAAGGGATTGGTGAAGAAATACGTAAGCGGGTTATTCCTTATATTATAGTGCTTTTCATACATGATTAACCTCTATCGGCCGGTCCACCCAGAGCCCTCTGTACCCGCGTTAGCATACCAGAGCATAGCTCCAGGCAGAGCTAGCACCACAGTTACGGAGGCGTGCCATTGGGACTCGCCTTGATTCCCCCTAGGGACGGAGGCGGAACGTGTGGACCCACCTTGATCCCCCTGAAACTAAGCCAGTTACGGAGGCAGGCCCTGAACTCGCCTTGATTCCCAACCTAGTTACGGAGGCGGACCATAGGACATTGCCTTGATTCCCCCTGTGGTTTACCACTGCCACCTCGCCTGGCCAGCGTCAACGGGAGATTGGGCATCTTTTCGGCCAGCTTTGGGCATGTGTGTGGTGAATTTCTCCAAGTCTGAGCTCGGGAAAAGTCTGAGCTTGCTGCTCGGGAAAATGCCCATAGGAAAATGCCCATTTGTGTATGCTCAGCTTAAGAGTACAGTAACTATGTTTGATTTTTTAAATTAAAAAACCATCAGAATTATTCATCTTTATACTATATGACTTAGGCCCATTCTACACGGGCGTAGGAAACGCGGCGTTAACGTCGCGTCGACAACGCGTGCTCGACAGAACACAGAGTGCTTTTCATACAGAGGTTATAGAGGTAAGTTTATTTTAAACATGAATATTTTCCAAATTTTTTCACAATCAGGTCCTTATGACTGAAATTGAGGTCGCTGAAAACGAATCAGCAATCAGAATTTTTCTATCTCTATTATTAGTCGATTTGGATTTTGGGGATAAGTTTGGCCTTGAATGACTTGACCGGCGGGATCCAAGCCGCTTTGGGCATGTGTGTGGTGAATTTCTCCAAGTCTGAGCTCGGGAAAAGTCTGAGCTTGCTGCTCGGGAAAATGCCCATAGGAAAATGCCCGTGTGTGTATGCTCAGCTTAAGAGTACAGTAACTATGTTTGATTTTTTAAATTAAAAAACCATCAGAATTATTCATCTTTATACTATATGACTTAGGCCCATTCTACACGGGCGTAGGAAACGCGGCGTTAACGTCGCGTTGACAACGCGTGCTCGACAGAACACATTGGGCTTGTCTACACGGGCGTGATAAACGCGCGCCCATTTAACACCATGGTTTCTGTCGAGCACGTGTTTTCGATGCGACGTTAACGCCGCGTTTCATACGCCCTTGTAGAATGGGCAAGATTGAAAAGTGAAAACGTTAGGCAAAATAGGTTATTCAATAAATTTCAGAAATGAATTGAAACAGCTGTTCAAGCTGCTTGGAAAAAGTTCTTGTGGATGTAATGTTATAAAAAATTAACAAGTCGGTTATTTATTCTATTGAAAATCACAGGTGACTTTTTTCACCTGGTGAATTCGAAATGTGTGCATTCAAATGGGAATTGGTGACTAGTGACTTTCGAGAAAAGGGGAGATGGTAAGAATTACTAGCCTTGCGTTAAAGCCGCGTATCGACAGTCCGAGGCATGTGCCACGAATGCCTCGCAGTACAGTCTGGTGACGCAAAAAAAGTATAAACTCATGGCTGAGGCATATGTGTGAATATAATCTGCAATAATCAAAAATAATTAGTATAGTATATAGTATATAATTATAATAAAAATAATTATAATAAAAAATCTGCATTTTTTGTAACCAAAAATGTGAGCACCCAAACAAATTGACTAGCGCCATCAAGCGGGAGACAAAGCAACTAAGTTCTGACAATTGAAAATTTGGACTTTGGAGGTTAGTTTGTGCTCAATTAGTAGATAAAAATTCCAGGCAATGCTTATTATTGCCTATTAGAACCTTCTGCACCCAAATACAATTCTTAATCACAAAAAAGCATAGGAATGGGGTACAATTTTGAGGTTAGTTTGTAGAATTGTTTGTTGTGCATTGCGAGGCAACAGGCACTGCTCGCTGCGAATTATGTGCAGCGTTTGCCTCGCGTTTGCCTTGTTTGCCTCGCTGCACATAATTCGCAGCGAGCAGTGCCTGTTGCCTCGCAACGCACAACAAACAATTCTACAAACTAACCTCAAAATTGTACCCCATTCCTATGCATTTTTGTGATTAAGAATTCTATTTGGGTGCAGAAGGTTCTAATAGACAATAATAAGCATTGCCTTGAATTTTTATCTACTAATTGAGCACAAACTAACCTCCATTCATCAATTATCAATTCAAAATCAGTCCAAATTATCATTGTCAGAGCTGAGTTGCTTTGTCTCCCACTTGATGGCGCTAGTCAATTTGTTTGCGTGCTCGCATTTTTCGTTACAAAAAATGCAGATTTTTATTATAATTATTTTTATTATAATTATATACTATACTATAATTATAATTATTTTCGATTATTGTAGATTATATTCACACATATGCCTCAGCCATGAGTTAATACTTTTTTTGCGTCACCAGACTGTACTGCGAGGCATTCGTGGCACATGCCTCGGACTGTCGATACGCGGCTTAAGTGTTTCTCTCGATTCAGCAATATCACACTTTGCGCACTGATACACAAATAACTATTTTCTAATAACCTTGGTTGTAGGTTTTGTTTTTAGACTTTTAGGTTATGTTCACAGTAGTTGATGGTGATTATGCTGTTTGATTATGGGCTTTTTGAAATAGCCTTCAGATAATTCTTTATAAAAATACTATTCTAGTGAAGTACTCCGCAACTGTGCAAAATGTATAACGAATAACATTATTTTTACAAAATATAAAAGCTGGACAATATTTTTAGTGGTGAGTAGGCTAAATTGTGTTTCATCTGAGTAGGCTACATGTATCTTTAACGGAGTCAGTTGGGTAGTCATTTTGAATCATGTTTTTTATTAGAATAAGTTTCAGTGCGGAATATGCATATAACCATTAATTAAATGTAAGTTCATGATTATAAATTTAAAAACATTTCATTTTTATAAAATCTGAATGCTTTTTTGAATAAGTTATTGGTTTTAAAATATCAAAAAGCTTCCACTAATATTAACCTCTGTCCTCTGTACTTTCAAAAAAGGTTCACAAGTAAAAGTATTGAAACTATTGCAACTGGAAATTAGACTCAAGGTAGGCCTAGATTGGTAAATACGATAGATAGGCTTATAGGCTACTGTATCACCAAGTGATATACAGTGCTGTCCTCATAGCGATATTTTCATTTGGTAGTATCAATAACGCAACTTAGTATGACTCCCTTACTCATGAAACCGTAGGCTATGTCATACCATACAAACTTGAAAAATAAGTAACATATAAAAAAGACAGATCACATAGGCCTAACTTAGGTTTATCCTATAGATAACCATAGGCCATAGGTTTGAAAAATCAATGTATCTTGATGTCCAACTTCTTTCAATCTTGTTTTCTAGTTCTGGCTGAATAGTTTTCATGAAATTAAAAGATGATTGCTTGATCCATGACGATCTGCTATGTGATATATCCACTAAAGGATTGATATCCCAATAACCACTCCAGATACAAACTTCTAACCAGTTTTATTGAATTTCTTTAAACAGATTCACTTTGGAATCAACTAGTTTCTCCATATCTTTATTCTTTATTCTTTCTTTACAATTGCGACTTGGTTTCCAAGTATTTTAAGCAAAGGATGAATGATGATGATGATGAAGGTTTAAGATGTAGGTTATATGTCTATCCACAATGTCCACTTTCACTATGCTCACAAATTTCAACTAACAAGAATAAAAAACCATGATTTATTAATTTAAAATTTGAAAGGTTGGTAAATGATTCAAAACAGCGTCTAAAATGATTTGAAATTATAAATTCTCACTTAAAATTTTAAAGCTAAAAATAGTTAACAAACTTTAATGATCGTTACTAAGCAACTATATCTCATTTCACACACATAACACAACCATGTTAATTTGGGCTGATTTTTACTAAAGATCAAATAATTATACTTACAGCTACAGGGATTCAAGCCAGACACCTGGATCATCTTCTAAATCTTGAATGCTTTTGAAATCTTGCTCAACTATAAGGTTCTTGAAAAACCATAGGCTATTTGAACCCTGAAAAGTAATCGAGAAAAATGTGTTTCAAATTTTAAAGAAAACTCTTTTTCAACGTTTTGATTGGTAATTTAATACTGTAGTTCAATATCGTTGTATCGACCATCGATTAATTATTGACAAGAGATAAACATTAAATTGTTGTAAAGTTTGTTGGTTTTTTGTGACATCAGGAATGAAATATTAAGTGGTTTCTGGGTTATTGAGTATTTAATGACAGTATGCAGGCCTATTTAAAAATATCGAAAAATCTGTATAAATCTCAAAAAGCAAGGTCGGTAGGAGAAACCTTTTTTTAGAGTTTCATGGAAAATCTATGGTCAACTGCTGTTTTAATCTTGGGGGCGGGGCACTCTGTGTAAAGATTCCCATTGATCATTATCTCGATGTGGTAAAAATGCATTTTTGAACACTCTCTTGAATGAACTTTCTCTTTCTTTAGGCTTGTAAAATTAGGGGCCAAAGTTGCGGCAACATTATGCCAATAACTCTGTGTGCGTTCGCGATGTGTTTATCATGTTCTCTTCTATCTTAATTGAAAGAATATAAGAACGGAAAAAATCCGGCGTCAAAAAATCGTTGTATCACTTAGTTGATGAAGTAAAATACAAGTATGAAATTTTATATACATTTAGAACTATCCTTAATCAAATTTATATTTTATAGGTAGCGGACATCACTAAGCTGGATTCAGGCGCAATCGATCTGTTTGTGAACTCGCACACTTAATAAGGCACAATCTTTTGTACGTGTAGTAAGCTTATCAAAAACTTGCAATAAAATCAGCGTTATTGGTGAGCTACTACTGATAAGTGAGGTAAGTGTAAGAATAATAATCATAAAATTAATTCTTGGCCACAAAGTACTCGAATCAAAATGTTTTAAAAATTACAGGTATACTGTAGTTGTGCCGAGTACAGAAGAGCCTTTTGCAAGATGGCGGAGGGAAGTGAGAGTGTAACTACACATGCGCAGAACTGAAATTTTTGGGTAAAATCACTTCAGCCAACCTACCGTTTTTACACTAATCATAATCATATTGATTTCACGAATGAAAATATTTTTTTATTCATTAATTTATTCAATTATTGACATATGATAGCATAAATCATAAAAAAATTATGAAGTGAGACAGAAAGAAAAGTCTGAGCCTGTACTATTTCTTCCTGAATTTGGTTATATTAGAACAATTTCCAATTTGATTACTGGCTTTGAATTTACAATGTTTCAGCAGTGAATGGCAGCCAACGGCTCTTCTGAGCTTGGCACAACTATATCTATATGTATGAAGATTCTCTCTCAATTTGAATTTCTTCCATTTGAAATTGAAAATTGAAGAAATAATTATTAGTCTATATTCTTCCTATCTTGTGTCAAGTATATTATTTTTCCTAGTTTCAATCTGTCTATTTTTTCAAACCAATTATTATTTAAAATGTTTTGAGGCTATTTCGTTTCAGATTGCACATGTATTATTTATAAATAATATAGTACTGTTTTTAAACTAGTTTTTGGAATCTTACACGCTGTTTTGCATTTTCACTTGGATTTTTCTAGCCAAAATTTCGAAAGTTCGAATTTTCTTGCCTAAAATAAGCAGGACAAAATATTGAAATTAAGTTTTTTTCCTTGTTTAACGGTGACACACCGGTCTAAAGCATTTATTAGTAGTAATTCGTAGTCATCAATGAATAATTGGCCGTGTCTCATAAACATTTACAGCTTGTTTTTCTAAAGAAAGACAAGTGATCGGGATTGTAGATTCACCAATAAAATTTACAATGTTTCAAATTTTGGAAAAAATAGGCTCTTGCCCCAATTGCAGACGCTGAAAATACATCAATGGCCGACTTCAAAGTTGCATGATTACAATTTGCTTTGTAGGCTATGATATTATTTTAGTGACAAAAATGATTTCTATTCAAATTAAAAAAAATAATAATAATAATCGAAATTTATATTCATTATAATATATCAATGTATACATCAAATCATTGCATTGGAAGCAAAGTTTAGGTTTTTTTATGTCACAGCAACTAGTCAGCTGATATTGTAAAAATTCCGAATTATGGGAAACGTTTATGTGAAAGAGACACCAATAGAATTCACGAATTATGAGTAATTGTGGATATGGCACTCATATCTGTGTCGCCATATTACTCCTATGTTTCATCATTAAAAGGAGATTGCTTTCAACAACACGTACCGTATTTTTCTCCGATGCAAAGCACGGTGAAAAAGCTCCGATGCATTGCTAGCTAATTACAATTGGACGTAGTTATGCAGAAAGGAACCAATCCACAAAAATGAAAAAAATGGATTTTTCAATATTTGGGTTGATAAAACTTTCCTTTATGTTGTGAAAAATGAAAAAATCACTGGAAACAACGCTGATGGCGATTATGTGGGTTGGTTCCTTTCTGCAAAACAAATATCCTACTGTATGTGTTATGCAGAAAGGAACCAACCCACATAATTGCCATGAAATGGGAAATTTTATTATCAGGAACCAGAAAAAAAATGTTTTTTCAAAGAGAAAAATTATATGGGGCTAATTTTCTACCCATTGATTACTATCATACAGACAGTTCTGCCGAAATTCCACACCCCTACCCGTCTTGCTTCCCTCTCAGCACACCCTCATAGTTTCCATTTGCAAGGATTTCTTTTATTGTATGTATCACAGCAACCATTGAAGATAAGACATCAGAATTTTCCTCATTATTTAGAAAATAAAGTTTACTTTTTTCTTGTCATTACCATTTCACTCAGCTCATATGGTTCAGGAGTTACGCATGGAAGAATGATGGAAGCCCACAGATTTCTGCCTAGAAATTTAATTCTTTCCCAAATAAAATTCAACTGGGAAATGTCTAATATGAAACTTGTAGAGCATTTCAATACCTCTTTACGAATAATAGAAACATATATATATTGTTAGAATTTAACGTGAGTATATGTCCGTTAATATACCTACGAAAAGCACGATCTTGGAAGCACTTGACGGCTGGTCTAAGGCTGGCCGCATGTTACAAGAATTCACGGCAAATTAAACATTACAGAAAATTTTGAAGAGACATTTAATTCCGGTGAAAGATTTTTGATATTTTAAAAATTATTCTTGACACGCTGTACAAGTTCTATGAAAAAAAATATCATAAGTCGGACAATACTGTAAGTTTAACCTTTATTTGAAAAAGAATGAAAATTAGAGGCTGAAAACAATGTTTTTCATTCATTCTTCGATGAATAACTCTTCAACTTCAAGAGCTACAGTGTATTGATGAATACATATGAGTTGAAGCTAATTAAATTTACTGAATAATGAGACAAAGTTCAACTATTTATCTCTATAGAGTACCCAGTTACATGTGATATAAGAATTCTTAAATAAGAGGGATGGGGCTGGAAACTTCAGGCAGGACACTTGCCAACATGCTAGTTATCGGTGGGGAAAAATCAACTCCATTTAATTTCCCCAAATAAATAATTTTCAAATTTAATTTATAAAACGGGTTTTTTGCACTCACTTAATGGACCATAGTACCATTGACTATGGATATAACATATCCATAGTCAATGATAGTACCCTATCAGGCATTCCGCCAAGCACTTCCGAGATCAACAGACTTACACTTGTATGTTATGTTAAACTTCAGAAAATATATGTTTCTATCATTCAAAATGTAGGTCTTGAAAATTTATACAAGTTTCATATGAGACACTTCTACTAAAACCATCCTGTAAACTTTCATTTAGAAGATAATTAAAATTTTATGCAGAAATCTAGGAATTCCTTCATTCTTTCATTTATAACTATTGAACGCAGGAGCTACAATGAAATTGTAAGACATAAAATAAGGAAAATTTGATTTTCTGAACAATGAGGAAAATTTTGATTTCTTATCTCCAATGAGAGCTGAGATACATTCAACGTAAGAAAACCTTACAAATGGAAACTTTGAGGGGCTGCTGAGGGGGTAGCAAGGTGGTGGTGGGGAATTTTGGCAGAAAACTTTTCTGTATAATCTTAATCGATGAGTAAAAGATTGGCCTCATATGATTCTTTTTCCTGAAAAAACTAAAATTTTAGGTTGGTTCCTATGGCAATTATGTGGGTTGGTTCCTTTCTGCATAACACTTGGAAGTAAGATATGTTTTTTTGCAGAAAGGAACCAACCCACATAAAAGCCATAAAATGGGAAATTAATGCTTTTTTGTAAATAAATATCTCGTTTATGATATTAAGAGCACATATATGTTCCCAAAATCAGAATATCTTATTGGATAATAAAATAGGGATATTATTGCATTTTCAACTTTGGTACGCAATATCTCAAAAGTAGTTGATTGTGGGTTGGTTCCTTTCTCGATAACTCCGTACAATTATACAAGTTATACAAGATTGATTTACTTGTAAAAATAAAATTGAAATGGGCATCATCTGCAGATCTGCAGCAAGTACAATTTGCGTCCCAACAAGAGCAATTTTTAGCAGTAGCCTATATCCTATAAATCTAATTTTTTCTTGTTTCAGGCATTCTATGACTAATGATGGATAACAATAATACCGATTCGGTTCCTTGCTATAATAATGTCACTAAGGAATATTTCATCACTGAAATTCAATGCAAACGTCAACCAGCGGTACTGAGGGGTGTTGATATTGGACCATGTGTTGAAAAATGGACAGCTAATTATCTTATAGAGGAAGTCCGGTTCAACAATAGTCAAAGTTCACGTTGGAAGTGAGGCTAAAATGAACTTTTTATCAAAAAACTTCTCTTACAAAACGTTGACTTTTGAACAGTTGGTAAAACGTTCTAAGAAAGTAGTTCAAGATGATAATGATTATTTTTTCAGTCCGAAAGAATATTACTACTTGAGGTCACTAAGTAATGAGCGCCGAGGTAAGCAAGTGGCTAACTTGATGACTGATTTCCCCGCATTGGCTGATGATGTTAGATTACCATGTTTTTGAAGACGAACAGTTTTTCTCGAGTATCTTACGATTAGGCTCTTCCGGAATGCAGATGTGGACGCATTATGATGTAATGGACAATTTCCTTTTACAAGTGCAGGGAAAGAAAAAAGTGACGTTGTTCAGCCCTAGTGATGCTCCTTATCTCTACCTGGATGGTGATAAGTCGGAAATTTTGGACATTGATAATCCTGACTTGGAAAAATACCCTGATTTTGTCAAAGCCACAAGGTATGACTGTCTTCTGATGCCAGGTGATGTTCTTTTCATACCTGCCTTCTGGTTTCACACTACTCTGGCTTTATCATTCTGTATTAATGTCAACGTGTTTTGGAAAAATTTGGACGACCACTTGTATGACAAGAATGACTATTATGGAAACAAAGATCTTATACCAGCCTGCAAGGTGTGTTTTTTCGATTTAAAAGCATTAAGTTAGAAGATTTAACAAAATACATCAAAAATATTTTCAAAGCAATTCCAGGTGCCAATCGAAGTGTCTAAGTTCTCAGGCTAATTCCTTACACCGATTAGACATAGTGATAAAAGTTTCATAGGGAATATCGCCCGAAATGCTTTGTTTCCAAGACAACAATGGTGGAAGATCGTCATGTTTCTAAAAATCCATCATATTTCAAAGGCATGCAGGTCCAGTCAAATTAAGCAAAAAAGTGAAAGTTGGAGGACCCAGCTGAAAATTTGCAGATATGATCAGAAAAGGGCGCTGAATAACATACTAAAAGTCCTCAAGGGTCCCCTGTGAGCTTCGGCCGCCATCTTGAAAAAACCGTAAAATTTACCTACTAGGAATTGTTTTTTTTATGAATTGTGGCCGAACCAAGCGTCGGACGAGAAAATTTTATAGGACTTTTTTTGTAGACAATAAAATTTGGATAAGAATAAGACCAATTGTAACTCTGTATCATGAACCGTTTATGAGATACAATTTTTTAAAAATTTGGCAATTTTTTCATAGGTGCGACAATCGGAAATTTTTCTTACTTAAAAAGTTTGTAACTATAAATTGAGCACCCGTACATTCGTATTTCAAAATCCCTCTTGGCGAAATTCATTTCTATTTCATTTGAGACCAATTACACACTCCTATGTTTGATACTTTTTGTGCTACATCGATTTTAGAAAATCCTTACATCCCCAAAAACCCCAAAAATTGCATATTTTAAAACAAAAAACTCACTAAGAAAATTGGGATTCGCTTAAATACTTCTTGAATACTGTTCCTGAGACCCTAGGCTGTCATTACCAATGTTCATCCAATGTTCAATTCACAAAAAAACAATTCCTAGTAGGTAAATTTTACGGTTTTTTCAAGATGGCGGCCGAAGCTCACAAGGGACCCTTGAGGACTTTTAGTATGTTATTCAGCGCCCTTTTCTGATCATATCTGCAAATTTTCAGCTGGGTCATCCGACTTTCACTTTTTTTGCTTAATTTGACTGGACTAGACCAAAATAAACTTGTCCTTTGCAAAATTAGCTAAAAAATTCAATGAAATCAGTAAGAAGTTTTTATAATTGAATGGTTATAGTCTTATAGAGATAATAAGCAATATATTCTAAAACATATTTTTAATTGTTAAAGTGAGGTAACTGGATATTGAATAATCTATATCTATAAACGCGAAATGGCACTCATTCATTCACTCACTCACTCATCAGCAGAACTAAAAAACTACCGAACCAAATGCGTTCAAATTTGACAGTCATGTTCAGTTGGACAGTTAGACGCGTACTAAAAACGGAATTTTAAAACTTTCCAAGGATACGCCAAATATTTTTGTTTTTCTATCGTTTTTCGGCGTTTTCATTTTTTTTAAAAACCAATCGGTAGAAAATGTTGATAGTTTGTGGGCAGTTTCAGATAAGGTCTAGAAATGTTGTGTTAAAATATTTTTGAAATCCGTTCAAGATTACGCCAGTAATCAGTTTTTCAAAATTGTAGATGTATTGCGGGTTGCATATCTTCAGACTTGATACGACCAATCCTTACTGTAAATTCAATGGTTCAGCGAGATTATAGATGATTAATTTGGAAGATATTGAATCAAGTTTTAAACTATGTCCGATGTAGGGTACTTCCCAATATTAGCGTTTTACTATTTTTCGGAATTTTTTCAGTTTTTCTCAGATTTTTCGAGAACCAATTGGCAGAAAATGTTGAAATTTGGTAAACAGCTCCAGATTAGATCTAGAAAATCTGTCCCCCATAAATTTCGAAACCCTTCTGAGGTTACGCCTTTAATAATAAGGTTTTCCAATGTTTGGAACCTGCACTTTTGTTTATTTTACGGAAATTACTGAACTAAATACGTTTAAATCATATACCCAGGTTGAGCTGAGTTAATAGAACAACTAATTCGAAAGATTAGCTGGAAGGACCCTGTTATCAAATTAAGTCCATTTGAGTGGAATTTGCAGGCGAGGGATTCGAGCCTGTTTGTCTCAGCTGACACTGACAGAGGTTTTGCAGGCGAGCGAAGCGAGCTTTGACTCATTTACACTGCTGATACTGTCGGGGGTCCAGGGGCGGAGCCCCTGGTTGGGCGAGAAGACGAGCGAAGCGAGCCTGCCGGCTAGTATTCAATATACTCTTCACCCATAGAACCAAGCAACTATTGAAAAATTGAATTTCCATGATTGTGTAAAACTTATCCAAATCTCAGAAGGAGACAAGATAGTCAAAACATAGCTCATGTTAAAAATCAGTTTTCTTTGAAAAATTTTATGATCTATTTTCCGTGTTATCTCGGAAATTAAGCATTTCTTAGGTTATGTCCTGTGCCACTTTTTTCACTACTTGGCTGAGGAATCCGTCTGAGAAATTGACAGTTTTCTGCTGAAACACCCTGTCTATTATGAACGTCAAGTAATTATAATTATAAACGTAAGAATTCTCAATAAACTTGATTGTTTCTGGAAACTCACTGCAATATAGTATTAATCTATTATATGCACAATATTAGTTACAATGTTTCCAATGTAGAAAATAAGGAGGTTCAAATTTTGAAGAATTGATTGTAATAGAAGAGGTATTACAACATACTACATCTAAATGAATAATATTTTGGAGATATGAAAAATCTTTGAAATTTGCCTTCTTCAGTATTTCACATTGTAGTATCAAGTTGAAATAAAATTATTAGAATAGTTATTAGTTTTTCTCACTACAATTCTATAATTTTTCAAGCATTAGTTGGGAGTGGATTGTAGAAAAATAATCATGCAGGTCTGATATAACCATTCAGGCCTAATAATTTCCTGTATGAAAAAATAAGTTGTTTTTGTGTAACTATTGCTTTTGTCAAGTAAATGGAATTTTTGTGTCAAATTAAGCATAAATATATAATGATAGCTTTGAAATAACATGATAGCTAAAGTTATTTCATCTTTCAAAATAATCTTCCCATTGTAAAGATCGTTCACATGGAGAAATTCAAATTTTTTTGCAAATTTTGTGGGCATCCACCTCAGCGTAAAAAGGATATGGAATTGAATAAAAACTCCCGCTGAATAATCTATAAAAATAAATGTGGAATTCAGCCATATTAATTTGAGAAGTATCTATTCCACTAATATTATTTGAGTCTCAGTATGATTCAAATTCATTCCGTGTAAAATAGTGTTGTCCTTTTGTAACACTTACAGTGACACTGTAATAAATGTAATTTGTTACAAATTTTTCTGTGATTCCAGATGCTACAAGCAGTATCCAAGGCCATGAATAATCTTGATTCTCTTCCAAAAGAGTGTAAAGAGTTCTATGCAAAACGAGCTATCCGTTTGATTGAGAAGATGCTGGAAAACGATAAGGAGAGCACGGATAAATCATCTCCAGAATGGAAAAAATGATTACCGGTAAGTTGATGAGTGCCATATTCCAATTCAGGAATCATAATAGTACAGCACTATTGGGAAAGCATACCGGCTTACAATGATCTATAAATTTATAAGACTGAATGACTGATTCAGTCTAAATCGGATGGGTTCTAAACCCATTTCTTATTGGAAATGCAATGGATTTTTACCCCCCTTGGGGAACAAACCTATAAGGCTAATTTTTCCCATTACCATCATACAGGCAAGTTTCCTGGCAAAAATCCTCACCCCTACCCCTCTTGCGACCACTCCCCAGTACTTCTTCAAGTTTCTATTTCCAATGGTTTCTTAGGTCTCAGCCCACAATGGAGATGAAAAATCAAACAGAAGATGCAATTTTCCGAATCTCATTATAATTTTACTCTAGCTCTTGAAATTCAGGAGTTATTCGTTGAAGAATGAAGGGAACTCTGTGATTTTTGTCTCAACTTTATACTTTATAACTTTATATTATTTTTGAAAACCAAGCTTACAGGATTGTTATACAAAAAAGTGTTTCACCCCTACCCGTCTCAAATGCAAATACCCTCTCTGTACATTCCAACTTTAAATGCATTTTCGCATTTCACATCCAAGGTTTATACCACAAGATCTGAAGATAATGACACTAGATCAATCTTTTGCCAGAAAGGTTTATGAATTAATAGCCATTCAAAAAATCTATTAGTATCCCGGATGTCTCTTTATTGTATATTTGATCGTTGTTTGAACTGACTGAACAACCGAAGAATTTCTGGAAGGCTTCACTTATAATCAAATATTCAACTCACTAATTTCAATTTTTCTAGCCAGAGCTTTGATGTTCTGCTACTGTAAGTGCTTGTACTATTATTTCAATTTAATTTCCTCCATGTCTCCATTTCCTTCAAATGTTTCTTATTTTATTGGATATGATTTTTTTAAAGCTCTTCTATAATAATGAATAATGAATATTTATTTCCATAATGAAAAATAACATATTTTTGATTTAAAAAAACTAGGAAATTAACTGGCCACTATATCCAGTAAATGTGACCAGTGTTCAACAAAAATTACAAAACATAAGAAAACAAATTGTGAGTCTAGTCTATCCAATTCACAAAGTTAGAATACTGCCTGCAGCGCATCGTAATGAAATACAAAAATAAAAAACAAATTTTTTATCACTCAAGATAAAATAATCGTGACTCTAGCTCCTTCACGTTAAACTATAAGAGTTGGTACCAACAAAATATTACAAGGATTTAATATAAAAAGACAATTAGCTATAAACTATAAGATTCAGAACCAACAAAATATTACAAAGATTTATAAAAAAATATCAAATATATGTTATGAAACATCGAATCCTCACACTACTCTACCTTAATACACTTCTAAGCGGCCAAGTATCGATCACAGTAAATATCCATCTTCTAGTTCTTTTACAAAATAGTGCATGTGAAGGACATCTCCTCAATTCGATAGGCATTTTATTAAATAAGAGTGGCCCCAGATACAGAAAAGAATGCCTGAAAAGCTCTTTGTTGATTTGAGGAATTCTACAAAGTAGCCTATCTCCACTTCTCATTCTGTAATGGAAGTTTTCTGTAGTATTGTTCCCACTCATAAGATAGAATAGTTTAAGGACTTTAAACACAAATAAATTTTGTATAGGTAAAATGTTTAATTTGTAAAATAATGGAAAAGAGCTCTCCCTGCGATTTTTCTTCAATATAATTCTAATAAAATGATTCTGAGATACACGAAGCCGGCTAATGAGGGTTTTGAAAGTTCCACCCCAGCATACTAAACCATACTGTAATCGTGAATGGATTAGTGCATAGTATAGAGTTTTCATCAGAGAAGTGTCACATATATTCCGAAGAAAATGAAATTTTCTAATCGAATTTCTAACACATCCATGTAAACTATTGATATGATCTCCCCATGACATTTTCTCATCAAAAGTAATTCCTAAATATTTGAACGAATTGACTCTTTTGATAACGCTGCAATCGCAATTTTCACTTTCGTAATCATGATCATGATAAATTATAGGGGTATCAAAGTCAAATGACCTGAAGTCGAAATTCATGTACTTAGTTTTAGAAACGTTAATCTTCATTTTATTCTTGGAACACCAATCATGTAATATGCGCAAGTCGCACAATACATGATTTTTTATATTTTCCTTATTTCTATTGGAATATATTAATACAATGTCATCTGCAAAAGCCTGAACCTGACCATTGAAATTTTTCTCAAGCAAATCATTGATGAAAATTATAAATAAAATCGCCGAGGATACGGACCCTTGGGGTACCCCGACGGTAACAGGGAGGGGTTGACTGAGGCAACCAGGCCTACCGACCCGCACCCGCTGCTCCCTGTCGGTCAGAGAGCTGCTGAACCATCGGAGCGCTACTCCCCTCACACCCAAGGCCTCAAGTTTCATTACTAATATATTATGATTGATTAAATCAAAAGCTTTTGTATAATCGATAAAGAGACTGGTTGTTTTATTGTTGCTATTGAAACTTGAATATATTGAATTTGTGAAATTTAAAAGAGCATCTTCTGTAGACTTTCCTTTTTGAAATCCGAATTTCTTTTGAGAGAAAAATTCTATTCTATTCAGGTAATCGAGCAATCGTCTAATCATTAATTTTTCTAGAATTTTTGAGAAAACTGAAAGTAAACTAATTGGTCTTATATTATTTAATTTTAAAGAGTTCTTCTTTTTAAAAATTGGTGTAACTACACTGCGCTTCAACATATCTGGGAAAATTCCTCTACTAAAACTTAAATTGAAAATATGAGATAGAGCGCCTGAAATATATGTAGCTATTTTCTTAACTAAAAGAACATTGAAATTATCATAGCCAGATGATTTTTTATTTTTGAGACTCTGTATCACTGCAATGATTTCATTATCTGATACCGGTGCAACAAAGAACGAGTGGCAGTGGTGGCGGAGACCCAGGTCGACAGCCGAAAATTCGTTATCATCAGATTGGACGAGATTTATAAGATAATGATTCACTTTATCAGCTACGATTTGTGGATTACTTTCTATCGTGCCGTCATCTAGTTCAATTTTATCGAATACACTGTTTCGACCTTCGCCAGTCAGACTATTGATAATTCTCCACTGCTTTGCCGGGTCTCCGTCAGCACTTGAAATATAATTTTAATAATAAGACTTCTTTACAAAATCGATTTTAATTTTTAATCTATCCTTATAATTATTGTAGTATGTATTTAAAATTGGGTCATAAAGTCTTCTTCTGATTAGTGCAAACAATTTCTTTCTTTTATTTCATTTTTTAAAGGATCCACTATTCCAGTCAGGATCGAATGAAATTTCTCATAACTCAAGTTAACGTCGTCTAGAATAAATAAATCATTCTAATTTTCGATTTTAAGATAATCACTGACTCTATCAATATCAGTGATAAGCTTCTTATCAACTGTTTTTATTCAATTTACGGTCAATACAGGCTATATCAAATCTTAATCCTAGTAAACAATGATCAGTAATGTTTAAGTCGAATAATGCATGCTGAAAACAATTCAACTGCCTATGTTTAATAAATATATGGTCAATAAGAGTATTCGATCTAGAAGTTATTCTTGTTGGCTTACTGACTATGGATGAAAAGTTATTATTTTCCATTAAACTGAGATAATTTATAGAAGCGTTGTTTTTCTCCAACAGATTGATATTCAAGTCTCCTATAAAAATTGTATTGGACGTGAAATATTTCATGTTTTGTTCTAATTCTGTTAAAAATCTATTGACTGTAAAATCCTGTAATCTATAAATGCAAAATAGTTTGAAATAGTCTTTATCAATTTTTATATTCAGCAGAAGTGAGTCTGCTGTTTCAAAGCTACATGAAGCAGCTTCAGTAGCACATACTGACTTCAATGTATAGCATATTACCCCTCCTGATCGATATGAATCATTGCAGTGAGCAAAAATGCTATAGTTTGGAATATTGAATAAATTTACTTCATCAGAACCAATCCATATTTCACTTAGAACTATGAAGGTGACAGGATATTCCATTTGTGCTAATTCTGTCAGAAAATTATTGAAATTTTGCCGCATGCTTCTAATATTACAGTAGATCAATGTAAAAATGTTAGTTTTGTCAATATATTTTTCAAAATAGTTATTTGTGTAACTAGTGCGTAAAGTGAAGGATTGCTGCACGAGTGAAACAGTTTTTTTCACGAGCCGAAGGCGAGTGAAAAACGTTTCTCGAGTGCAGCAATAACACTTTATGCTCAAGTTACACATTAAATTTTTCCTACAGTTACCATTGGGCCTATGTGAAAAGTAGGAAAAAGTTTCAAATGTGTTTTTTAGTGTAATTTCAAGTATTTTTTATCGCAATCTCCTCAATTTATTTTGCCTTTGAATTCAATATAAGAATCATGTAAAGTACCATCATCTCACAATTTTTACAAATCCAAGATGGCGGAAATCTTGAGTTGGAACTTTCAATTTTAGAAGCCTACAATGTCCAATGTCATCTATTATCAAATAATTACTTTTATTTGAGTAATATGAAGTAATGTAATCCAAACATTTTTATCTATTCTATGTATCACAGTGACTATAGAATAATAAATTATTGTACTCACTGTACTTAATGGCTTTTGGGCCGGTTTTGGATGGGCTGGTGCCGTTTTCCCGTCATGCCGGGGTGTCTTCTTGGCTTGGACAGGCTGTATAGTAGAGTGAATTTGAAATTGGCAACCAGCTGGTAGGCCTAGGCCCTTCATGGGCTGTTGAGCCAGACATACAAACATACTCACTGTAATATTTACCAGTAAGTTATGAGCTAAAATCAGTATAAACTACTTTTTTTGACATTGAAATATTCTGGGTAACTGATAAGTGTAAAACGCCCTTTCATACTTTGAATAATCATATTTACTAGAATTCAGCGCAAATTAGACTTTTTAAACACTATTTAATGTGACTGGAAGGGATTTAGAATCTTCTAGTTCACAATTAATCGAACTCATGGTTTTATTTTCATTGAAATGATAGGCTATATAACTTAATAGTGCTATGAATAACGTACTTTCATGTAAAGTACTGTATATTATTCTTTCTGGAAAAATTTTGTTGCTTCATATCACTTGAGACAAAATATCTCATCAGTTTCAGCAGGTAGGCTTTTGATTGATGCAACCCGCAAGTGATTAGGCTATCTATATAGCATAAGATAGAAGCTAACTGCTTCTATGTTAAAATTATGCAAGGTTACAATCGTATTGCTTATGATTCTCAGGACTTTAATCATGCTTTTATGCAAAATTATTTAGTTGTCGGCTGTCACCTGCATTGCATAACAGAATCCTACTTTATGAATTAAGTGCAAGGTTCAAAGCTGAACCAGCCAACAATGAGACTGAATTGAACTGAAGCTGTAATTTAATGATAGTATTAAATTAAAATGTCGCATTTACTATGAATTCTATATCATTCCTTCAACCACTTTCATTATTCTGTATATTAACTTACATATATGGTAGTTAAAGTAGTCAGATCAAGTAAATGTGATCTGAGTTCATTTCATTTTAGCCTATGGTATTTTCAAAATCTCAGTAATTATGGTGCCAGAGTCTTCTTCAAAGTTGTATGTATTAAAGTATTAAGTTACTTTCACATTAAAAAAATCATAATAATGTATTTCGCCACTGAATTCTGATAGCCTAAATTGAGTCAACTACTGTATGAAATGAACCAAATTCAAGATCAACAAATGACAATCATCTTACCGTATTCAAACAATTCAAGCCCAGGTTTTATAACCAACAATAATAAACGGTATTCATAACATAAATCCCTAATCTCATAATTATTATAAAAGCTCTGAGAATAAATAGAACTTTTATCCCGTAACTTACTCACGGTATTGATATAAACAATAAAATAACCTAAAAAATTTGGATGGTCTCACTCGGTCTGACCAGGGTACTACCTTTTGGTACGTACATGTCCGTGGCCCGGCCATGAAAGAATTTCATAAAACTAATCATGTCAATATTAAGTACCTATTAAGTACTATTTCGTACCTCCAATCGTGGAATTATTACCTCAAAATTGACGGAGATATTCAACAACATAACATGGGCGGGCCAGCGACATGCCTCCCCGGCCATGGCCGAATTTGATCGAACTGATAATGCAAATTGAAAGTACCTATCAAGTACTATTTAGTACCTCTAATCTCGGAATTATTACCTCAAAGATAACAGAGATACGGCAAGAAAATGACAAAGGTCAATGACCTCTCAGCCCGGCCAGCTCCGAATTTTTAAAAAATGACCATGTAAAACTTAGGTACCTATTAAGTACTATTTCGTACCTCAAGAAAAATTAATTTATCATGAAAAATAACCAAGATATTGCACAATGAAGTTTGGGGTCAATGACCTCTCAGCCCGGCCATGTTCGAATTTTGAAAAAATGACTATGTAAATTTTAGGTACCTATTAAGTACTATTTCGTACCTCCAATCACGGAATTATTACCTCAAAGGTGACAGAGATATTCAATATTATAACATGGGCGGGCCAGGGACATGCCTCCCCGGCCATGGCCGAATTTGATCAAACTGATAATGAAAATTGAAAGTACCTATCAAGTACTATTTAGTACCTCCAATCTTGGAATTATTACCCTAAGATAAAGAAGATGACTAAGGTCAATGACCTCTCAGCCCGGCCATGTTCGAATTTGGGAAAAAATGACTATGTAGATCTTAGGTACCTATTTCGTACCTCTAATCACGGAATTATTACCTCAAAGGTGACAGAGATATTCAATATTATAACATGGGCCAGCGACATGCCCCCTCGCCCATGGCCGAATTTGGATAATGCAAATTAGAAGTACCTATCAAGTACTATTTAGTACCTCCAATCTCGGAATTATTACCTCAACGATAACGGAGATACGGCAAGAAAATGACAAACGTCAATGACCTCTCAGCCCGGCCATGTTCGAATTTGAAAAAAAAATTACTATGTAAATCTTAGGTACCTATTAAGTAGTATTCCGTACCTCAAGAAGAATTAATTTATCATGAAAAATAGCCGAGATATAGCACGATAAAATTCAGGGTCTATGATCTTCAGCCGAGGCGAAGATCATATGGAAATAGTCTTGCCAAGCAAAGAAGAAGACCCTCTGGCAAGATGAGAAAATGATTCCAGCTCGGCCAATATTGGTTAAAAAAATATTATTTTGGTCTCAAATTGTAGATCAGAATGTTTCCTAGAATTGAGACCAAATCAATAATTTTATGACCAATATAGACCGAGCTGGAGTCATTTTCTTATCTTGCCAGAGGGTCTTCTTCGCTTGGGCAGACTAGACTATAGACCGTATACGGAAGCTGTATATAGTCTGTCCAAGCAAAGGAGACCCTCTGGCAAGATGAGAAAATGAATCCAGCTCGGTCAATATTGGTTCAAAAAGTGTTAGTTTGGTCTCAAATTGTAGATCAGAAGGTTTCCTAGGATTGAGACCAAATCAATAATTTTTTGACCAATATAGACTGAGCTGGAGTCATTTTCTTATCTTGCCAGAGGGTCTTCTTCGCTTGGGCAGACTAGACTGAACACTGTATACGGAAACTGTAAATAGTCTGTCCAAGTAAAGGAGACACCCTGGCAAGATGAGAAAATTACTACAGCTCGGTCAATATTGGTTCAAAAAGTATTGATTTGGTCTTAAATTGTAGATCAGATTGTATCCAAGGATTGAGAACAAATCAATAATTTTTTGACCAATATGGACCGAGCTGGAGTCATTTCCTCATCTTGCCAGAGGGTCTTCTTTGCTTGGACAGACTAGACTATACACCGTATATGGAAGCTGTAAATAGTCTGTCTAAGCAACGAAGACTCTCTTGCAAGATGAGAAAATGACTCCAGCTCGGTCAATATTGGTTGAAATGCTATTTGGTTGGTCTCATATTGTAGATGAAAATGTTTCCTAGGATTGAGACCAAATCATTAATTTTTTAACCAATATAGACCGAGCTAGAGTAATTTTCTCATCTTGCAAGAGAGTCTTCGTTGCTTAGACAGACTATTTACAGCTTCCATATACGGTGTATAGTCTAGTCTGTCCAGCAAAGAAGACCCTCTGGCAAGATGAGGAAATGACTCCAGCTCGGTCCATATTGGTCAAAAAATTATTGATTTGTTCTCAATCCTTGGATACAATCTGATCTACAATTTAAGACCAAATCAATACTTTTTGAACCAATATTGACCGAGCTGTAGTAATTTTCACATCTTGCCAGGGTGTCTCCTTTACTTGGACAGACTATTTACAGTTTCCGTATACAGTGTTCAGTCTAGTCTGCCCAAGCGAAGAAGACCCTCTGGCAAGATAAGAAAATGACTCCAGCTCAGTCTATATTGGTCAAAAAATTATTGATTTGGTCTCAATCCTAGGAAACCTTCTGATCTACAATTTGAGATCAAACTAACACTTTTTGAACCAATATTGACCGAGCTGATTCATTTTCTCATCTTGCCAGAGGGTCTCCTTTGCTTGGACAGACTATATACAGCTTCCGTATACAGTCTATAGTCTAGTCTGCCCAAGCGAAGAAGACCCTCTGGCAAGATAAGAAAATGACTCCAGCTCGGTCTATATTGGTCATAAAATTATTGATTTGGTCTCAATTCTAGGAAACATTCTGATCTACAATTTGAGACCAAAATAATATTTTTTTAACCAATATTGGCCGAGCTGGAATCATTTTCTCATCTTGCCAGAGGGTCTTCTTCTTTGCTTGGCAAGACTATTTCCATATGATCTTTGCCTCGGCTGAAGATCATAGACCCTGAATTTTATCGTGCTATATCTCGGCTATTTTTCATGATAAATTAATTCTTCTTGAGGTACGGAATACTACTTAATAGGTACCTAAGATTTACATAGTAATTTTTTTTTCAAATTCGAACATGGCCGGGGGAGGTCATTGACGTTTGTCATTTTCTTGCCGTATCTCCGTTATCGTTGAGGTAATAATTCCGAGATTGGAGGTACTAAATAGTACTTGATAGGTACTTCTAATTTGCATTATCAGTTTGATCAAATTCGGCCATGGCCGGAGGCGCTGGCCCGCCCATGTTATAATATTGAATATCTCTGTCACCTTTGAGGTAATAATTCCGTGATTAGAGGTACGAAATAGTACGAAATAGGTACCTAAGATCTACATAGTCATTTTTTCCAAATTCGAACATGGCCGGGCTGAGAGGTCATTGACCTTAGTCATCTTCTTGCCGTATCTCCGTTATCTTAGAGGTAATAATTCCAAGATTGGAGGTACTAAATAGTACTTGATAGGTACTTTCAATTTTCATTATCAGTTTGATCAAATTCGGCCATGGCCGGGGAGGCATGTCCCTGGCCCGCCCATGTTATAATATTGAATATCTCTGTCACCTTTGAGGTAATAATTCCGTGATTGGAGGTACGAAATAGTACTTAATAGGTACCTAAAATTTACATAGTCATTTTTTCAAAATTCGAACATGGCCGGGCTGAGAGGTCATTGACCCCAAACTTCATTGTGCAATATCTTGGTTATTTTTCATGATAAATTAATTTTTCTTGAGGTACGAAATAGTACTTAATAGGTACCTAAGTTTTACATGGTCATTTTTAAAAATTCGGAGCCGGGCTGAGAGGTCATTGACCTTTGTCATTTTCTTGCCGTATCTCTGTTATCTTTGAGGTAATAATTCCGAGATTAGAGGTACAAAATAGTACTTGATAGGTACTTTCAATTTGCATTATCAGTTTGATCAAATTCGGCCATGGCCGGGGAGGCATGTTGCCGCCCATGTTATGTTGTTGAATATCTCCGTCAATTTTGAGGTAATAATTCCACGATTGGAGGTACGAAATAGTACTTAATAGGTACTTAATATTGACATGATTAGTTTTATGAAATTCTTTCATGGCCGGGCCACGTGTACGTACCAAAAGGTAGTACCCTGGTCAGACGTGAGACCATCCAAATTTTTTAGGTTATTTTATTGTTTATATCAATACCGTGAGTAAGTTACGGGATAAAAAAGTTCGATTTATTCTCAGAGCTTTTATAATAATTATGAGATTAGGATTTATGTTATGAATACCGTTTATTATTGTTGGTTATAAAACCTGGGCTTGAATTGTTTGAATACGGTAAGATGATTGTCATTTGTTGATCTTGAATTTGGTTCATTTCATACAGTAGTTGACTCAATTTAGGCTATCAGAATTCAGTGGCGAAATACATTATTATGATTTTTTTAATGTGAAAGTAACTTAATACTTTAATACATACAACTTTGAAGAAGACTCTGGCACCATAATTACTGAGATTTTGAAAATACCATAGGCTAAAATGAAATGAACTCAGATCACATTTACTTGATCTGACTACTTTAACTACCATATATGTAAGTTAATATACAGAATAATGAAAGTGGTTGAAGGAATGATATAGAATTCATAGTAAATGCGACATTTTAATTTAATACTATCATTAAATTACAGCTTCAGTTCAATTCAGTCTCATTGTTGGCTGGTTCAGCTTTGAACCTTGCACTTAATTCATAAAGTAGGATTCTGTTATGCAATGCAGGTGACAGCCGACAACTAAATAATTTTGCATAAAAGCATGATTAAAGTCCTGAGAATCATAAGCAATACGATTGTAACCTTGCATAATTTTAACATAGAAGCAGTTAGCTTCTATCTTATGCTATATAGATAGCCTAATCACTTGCGGGTTGCATCAATCAAAAGCCTACCTGCTGAAACTGATGAGATATTTTGTCTCAAGTGATATGAAGCAACAAAATTTTTCCAGAAAGAATAATATACAGTACTTTACATGAAAGTACGTTATTCATAGCACTATTAAGTTATATAGCCTATCATTTCAATGAAAATAAAACCATGAGTTCGATTAATTGTGAACTAGAAGATTCTAAATCCCTTCCAGTCACATTAAATAGTGTTTAAAAAGTCTAATTTGCGCTGAATTCTAGTAAATATGATTATTCAAAGTATGAAAGGGCGTTTTACACATCAGTTACCCAGAATATTTCAATGTCAAAAAGTAGTTTATACTGATTTTAGCTCATAACTTACTGGTAAATATTACAGTGAGTATGTTTGTATGTCTGGCTCAACAGCCCATGAAGGGCCTAGGCCTACCAGCTGGTTGCCAATTTCAAATTCACTCTACTATACAGCCTGTCCAAGCCAAGAAGACACCCCGGCATGACGGGAAAACGGCACCAGCCCATCCAAAACCGGCCCAAAAGCCATTAAGTACAGTGAGTACAATAATTTATTATTCTATAGTCACTGTGATACATAGAATAGATAAAAATGTTTGGATTACATTACTTCATATTACTCAAATAAAAGTAATTATTTGATAATAGATGACATTGGACATTGTAGGCTTCTAAAATTGAAAGTTCCAACTCAAGATTTCCGCCATCTTGGATTTGTAAAAATTGTGAGATGATGGTACTTTACATGATTCTTATATTGAATTCAAAGGCAAAATAAATTGAGGAGATTGCGATAAAAAATACTTGAAATTACACTAAAAAACACATTTGAAACTTTTTCCTACTTTTCACATAGGCCCAATGGTAACTGTAGGAAAAATTTAATGTGTAACTCGAGCATAAAGTGTTATTGCTGCACTCGAGAAACGTTTTCACTCGCCTTCGGCTCGTGAAAAAATTGTTTCACTCGTGCAGCAATCCTTCACTTTACGCACTAGTTACACAAATAACTATTTTGAAAAATATATTGACAAAACTAACATTTTTACATTGATCTACTGTAATATTAGAAGCATGCGGCAAAATTTCAATAATTTTCTGACAGAATTAGCACAAATGGAATATCCTGTCACCTTCATAGTTCTAAGTGAAATATGGATTGGTTCTGATGAAGTAAATTTATTCAATATTCCAAACTATAGCATTTTTGCTCACTGCAATGATTCATATCGATCAGGAGGGGTAATATGCTATACATTGAAGTCAGTATGTGCTACTGAAGCTGCTTCATGTAGCTTTGAAACAGCAGACTCACTTCTGCTGAATATAAAAATTGATAAAGACTATTTCAAACTATTTTGCATTTATAGATTACAGGATTTTACAGTCAATAGATTTTTAACAGAATTAGAACAAAACATGAAATATTTCACGTCCAATACAATTTTTATAGGAGACTTGAATATCAATCTGTTGGAGAAAAACAACGCTTCTATAAATTATCTCAGTTTAATGGAAAATAATAACTTTTCATCCATAGTCAGTAAGCCAACAAGAATAACTTCTAGATCGAATACTCTTATTGACCATATATTTATTAAACATAGGCAGTTAAATTGTTTTCAGCATGCATTATTCGACTTAAACATTACTGATCATTGTTTACTAGGATTAAGATTTGATATAGCCTGTATTGACCGTAAATTGAATAAAAAAACAGTTGATAAGAAGCTTATCACTGATATTGATAGAGTCAGTGATTATCTTAAAATCGAAAATTAGAATGATTTATTTATTCTAGACGACGTTAACTTGAGTTATGAGAAATTTCATTCGATCCTGACTGGAATAGTGGATCCTTTAAAAAAATTAAGACCAGAGGGTCTTCTTTGCTTAGACATTACTTAGAAGTGACTTGCGAATCCATTCACGTCAGCCCGGCCATGAGCAAATTTGACAATACTGATTATGGAAATATTAAGTACCTATCAAGTACTATTTAGTACCTTCAATAAAAAAGTTGATATCTCAAAGGAAAAGGATGAAATTGAGATTCTTGAGTTTGATGCGTATCCAACCCCACTAGAAAACTGTATCAAACTGTTGGGGTTGGTGAGGAGAATCAGTAGTAGTAGATTGCCGGTTCTGGCGCACCTAAAGGACATTGCATCCCAAGGTCACTTTTGACAACTCATCCAACCTAACATCACCACAACCTCCTTCCTCCCACCACCAACATTCCTCCCTCCATCACCCTCACCACCACCCCACCCCCTTGCAGATGACCATCATCCATCACCCCACTCACATTTTCCATTGCAGATGAGCAGTGTATAATTACTAAGACTGTTAGTGATAGTGATGATAGATGTTGGTGTATATAATCCAATTTCAAGGACAAAAGAAGCTTGGAATGTTGTTGAAATCCTTAGAAAGGAAAATAAGAGTGGAGAAATTGACATTACAAGCCAATTCATCACCTTAATACATGCAATTATTGGGAAGTTGAACCTTTCAACCAGATGCCTCTTCATGCACACAATATACTTGAAATTCCCTAAGATTTGATTCTTGATCTCTTGACACTGATCCACAAGAAGGGACCATGTGGTAACTGTACAAATTAACAAGGCATAACAGTATTAATAAAATACAGAGGGGAGACTGTATGAACACATAGTAAAGAAGAGAATTCCAGAAAAATGAGTATGGTATGGGAAAAGAAAAAACTGCAAGACACTATTGTACAGATAATACATTTACAATGAAACAAATCATTTAGAGAAACCCTACAATATTGCACCAATACTGAGACTTTTAAGAAGTCTGAATTGATAAGCAATAAATGAACATTGTAGAGGCCAGCAATCAGACAATACCAGACAGTCAGGTGGCATACAAGATAAGAGCCACCAGCTGGCTATTACAATCCATTTCCTCATTTTCAAGTCAGTTCTCACTCCACTTTCCTAAGTGAAACAATGCTAAATTTCTTTGCCATAACTATAACGTGCAATACCCTATTTGCACCATCTGGAAACCTGCTGGTAGTACAGTGTATGTCCTTATTTTTTGATCAACAAACTGGTAATTCCTTTTCAATATTTTTTATTATTATTGAAAATAGTAAATAAAATTTGCATTATACAGTCCATTAATTTGCTAAGATCACCCAAACAAACATAACATTATTTTGTGCTGTCAGAGAATCAGATGAACTTTATAAAAACTGGAAATAGTTTGTAAAATCTGTTTGTTACAGATAAAGGCGTACAGCAAAGTTGTTGCCTCTCTCCAACTAGAACAAAGTTCAAAATTACCTGAAGAATAACAATAAACTTGAGGAATAATCACTGTTGCTGGCTGACCTCTTCTCCTGTTAAAAGAATGATTGATCTAAAACAGGATGTATATATCACTATAGTTGCCCACAGATCATTGGAATGACCAAGGTCACTGGCAATGGTGAGCCCTGTTGCCACTGTTATCCACCCTCATTCGGCTAGCCTGAAATGATTGTTTCCTTCTTCTACAAAAAAATCAAGGAAGGTGAACAATATACTCCTCACCCAAAGAAAACATCACTCCTTCTCTCTCACACACTCACTCTCTCCCTCTGTATTCATGGTACGTTCAGATTATGCATCAATTCCTAAAGTTGGCGCAAGGAAGTCAGCAATGCAGTGGACACAGTCATGCTCTTTGTCGGCATCAGGGTGCTTGGAAAACCAGGCATCAGTCTCTATAATTATTTTAATAATATTTTCCTTCATAGGTAACGGTCCAACGGTTGGCTACAGTCAAATAGCTGTAGCCAATCACAGCACTTGTTGTTAGCCTGTGGTCAACCATCAAACCGTTTTGTATAAAGAAAAACTTACCTTAAAACCTATCTAAAATATCTCAGCTGACTTCAATGAAAGTATATCATCTGATAGACCAGGGGCTGGAGGTAGTTTAGTATGCAAAATATAAGGACCACACTTTCTCAACGGTTTCCTACTCAGAAAAGCATGCTGATTATGAATCTGGATGTTGCCAGGTGCTATTTTGGTGCAACAACCCCCTACAGCCCATTGTTGTTCACCCCCTTTTATTCATAGTAATTGCTCCAGAAAATTCAAATTCTAGGTCCTAGAAGGTGAATAGAGATTGGGAAATGATCTCAACTCACTCTGGGCACTACAAGTAAGACTTATGTGCAAATTCAATGGATCCTGAGTACCATTTTATACAGGGTGCCCGGAAAACTGCAGAATTTTGGTTCCTTTTTTTTAGTTTTTTTTTCAATTTACTTTGAAAGGAAATGTTCTAAGGTGAAAAATAATCATTCTATTGTTTTGGGTATAAAATTCACAAGAGGATAGTATTCATCTAATTTTTCTACAATCAATGAGTACCGAGCTATGAATTTTCAAAAATTTGTAAGTTTTTTGTAATAGGTATATAGTTCAGGCAAATTTGACTTCTGGTTCCAAAAAAATTAATGTAAGGCTGGAAATCGTCTCAATCTACTTTGGGCATCCCAAATAAGTCCAATATAAGTTTGCAATGGATTCTGAGGTGTGCACAATACAGAGTGACAAGAAAACAACTTAATTTTGGTTCTGTTTTTAGTTTTTTGCAATTCATGCAAAAACAAAGTGTCAGATAGAGAACAGATCCCTGATACTTATCCTAGCCAATAACATTTCCAAGAGATTCAAGTCAAATTGAACCCTTTATCTTGAACAAGGACCAAGATTTGATTTGAATAGTGGTATTTTTGTGAGAAACTAATATTTCACCTTTCCCAGTTTTTAATTTTGTATGATGAGCTAGAAATGTATATTCCAAGATCCTCTGGAGATAATAATTGTCTGTCATATTTGGGCTCAATTTGTATAACATAATCCCCTCTTCCATTATAATTTTATATCAAATGAAATGATAATGATAAAAAATGAGCCAAAATGCAACTTTTTCCAATCAATGACTTCCATGACGCATTTGAACACAAATAGTACTGACTTTTTTTGGCACATCAGAATGAACTAAAAGCACTCAAATTCAACAAGTGATATATTATGCATTTCAACCGTCTTGAAGAACTTAAAACAATATGCTATAGTTTGCCAAGATATATTAACTTTTAGAAAAGATGGGGGGTTCCTTAACAAATTATCCTTGAAAGATTCTTCTAGTTGTTCTTGTTGGAGAGAGGCAACAGCTTTGCTGTATGCCCTTATCTGTAACAGATTTTACACACTATTTCCAGTTTTTATAAAGTCCTGTAATGGGATTCTTCTTTTATTTATTTAGTTAGATAATTATCTCTTCAAATATAAAATAATTTCTGTCAATTTTTTCACAATTTCTAAATGGCAGAAATTATTTAAATTCAAGATCAATCAAACTATCAAATTCAATAAGCAATCAACTCTTATCTCATAATATACTAAGTCTGACAAAGGGGTTATTCATAATTAAAAAGACAGAAGTAAAAATCAAATTTCCAAATTATATTATAAAAAGAAATATCAAAAAATGACAGAACAGAATTACCCAAGAATCTATAGAAACCATATGGTGTAAAACAGAAACAAATAAAACAGTAAATGGACATTTTCAAATCCCTCAATTTTTGTAGAAGTGGGGCCCCAACACTTGAAGAAATATGCTTTTAATCACTTTTTCACTTCACTATTTTCATTGATTACTTTTGATATATGACAATACTTTTGTTGAAATGCCTAACTCCTTCTGTGTATGATTTCTTGGAGTCTACCATTAGTATAAACTGGATGTTACCTCTGGAAATGCTGAAATTTCTGTACTACACAGAAACTGCCATCCTGTAAATGTGGTATTGAATGGATTCTGTTGGACATCTTGGTAAGGTTGAGGTTGTTCTGGGTATAGCTGGAATTTTGGTGTGTAAAGCTGGAAAATTGATGGAACTCTTGGTGGGTAAAGCTGGAAAATCAATGGAACTCTTGGTGGGTAAAGCTGGAACCGCTGTTAGGATAAAAACAATATAAAACCAATTTAGTTTCCTTATGAACTTCCTATTAACTCTGTTTGCAGATAAACTCAGAAAACAGAGACTTCATAATACAACTGAACAATTTCAATTTAACAGAACCTGTTACAATATAATGAGATTGCTAACAATTACATTACTCAAAATTACTAAAATTCAAATGGAATAATTTGAATAATAATAAAAACTTTAAATTTCAATAATGAAAAATTCAAATTATATTATCTGGAATTTACAAGGATTATACACGCAAATTATTATTTTACATTTTAAAAATACTAATTGTACAAAATATTTTCAAACAAAAATACTAGATAAAATTCTATAGTTACCTTTTAAAAGTGGATTTGAATACAGTAATCCATGATTCTGATGAATATATTATTGACAATAACAGAAGACTAACTTTACTATTAAATGATAAATTTTACAGGAACTTTGGAAAATTTGATTCTTAAAAAATTATTTCATTGTTACTTTATACTAAAAATTACAAATAAAGACATCCTGAAACTTAGGAGAAGAATCATTAAAAATTTACTTGAACCGAAAGTGGTCTGCATCTTTCCAACTCTGTGGACAGACTGACTTGAGCAAAGCAGCAGTAATAGAATCAGATCGAAAGCCTACCAAAAAGTACAAGTCTGAATCTTAAGAAGGAAAGAGAGAGTAACATAGCAAGTCATCTAAAAAGAACCACGTAAGAAAAGGATAGAGAAATAGAGAGACCACAAAGACTCTTTATCAAAGCAAAAAGTACTTGTAGAATATGGAAAATCAACATAACAGACAAACAAGCTCTATCTCACTCAAACTTATTGCAAAATTAGAGTGAGGCAGTTGTTTGTTGGAACTGTATTTTCAAAAACAAGATAACTGTTCTGATTAACTTAATGCATGTAACATTTTGTTACAGTCCATCTGATTTTCTGACAGCACAAAATAATGTTATGTTTGTTTGGGTGATCTTAGCAAATTAATGGACTGTATAATGCAAATTTTATTTACTATCTTCAAAAATAATAAAAAATATTGAAAAGGACTTACCAGTTTGTTTAACAAAAAATAAGGGCATACACTGTACTACCTGCAGGTTTCCAGATGGTGCAAATAGGGTATTGCATGTTATAGTTATGGCAAAGAAATTTAGTGTTGTTTCACTTAGGAAAGTGGAGTGAGAACTGACTTGAAAATGAGGAAATGGATTGTAATAGCCAGCTGGTGGCTCATATCTTGTATGCCACCTGACTGTCTGGTATTGTCTGATTGCTGGCCTCTACAATGTTCATTTATTGCTTATCAATTCAGACTTCTTAAAAGACTCATTATTGGTGCAATATTGTAGGGTTTCTCTAAATTATTTGTTTCTTTGTAAATGTATTATCTGTACAATAGTGTCTTGCAGTTTTTTCTTTTCCTATACCATACTTATTTTTCTGGAATTCTCTTCTTTACTATGTGTTCATACAGTCTCCCCTCTGTATTTTATTAATACTGTTATGACTTGTTAATTTGTACAGCTACCACATGGTCCCTTCTTGTGGTTATGTTATTAAGGTGATGAATTGGCTTGTCATGTCAATTTCTCCACTCTTATTTTCCTTTCTAAGGATTTCAACAACATTCCAAGCTTCTTTTGTCCTTGAAATTGGATTATATACACCAACATCTATCATCACTATCACTAACAGTTTTAGTAATTATACACTGCTCATCTGCAATGGAAAATGTGAGGGGGGTGATGGATGATGGTCATCTGCAAGGGGGTGGGGTGGTGGTGAGGGTGATGGAGGGAGGAATGATGGTGGTGGGAGGAAGGAAGTTGTGGTGATGTTGGGTTGGATGAGTTGTCAAAAGTGACCTTGGGATGCAATGTCCATTATGTGCGCCAGAACCGGCAATCTACTACTACTGTTACTTCTCACCAACCTAAACAGTTTGAACGTCTAGTGAGGTTGGATACGCATCAAACTTAAGAATCTTAATTTCATCCTTTTCCTTTGATATATCAACTTTTTGATTGAAGGTACTAAATAGTACTTGATAGGTACTTAATATTTCCATAATCAGTATTGTCAAATTTGCTCATGGACGGGCTGACGTGAATGGATTCGCAAGTCACTTCTAAGTATGTCTAAGCAAAGAAGACCCTCTGGCAAGATGAGAAAATTACTCTAGCTCGGTCTATATTGGTTAAAAAATTAATGATTTGGTCTCAATCCTAGGAAACATTTTCATCTACAATATGAGACCAACCAAATAGCATTTCAACCAATATTGACCGAGCTGGAGTCATTTTCTCATCTTGCAAGAGAGTCTTCGTTGCTTAGACAGTCTATTTACAGCTTCCATATACGGTGTATAGTCTAGTCTGTCCAAGCAAAGAAGACCCTCTGGCAAGATGAGGAAATGACTCCAGCTCAGTCCATATTGGTCAAAAAATTATTGATTTGTTGTCAATCCTAGGATACATTCTGATCTACAATTTTAGACCAAATCAATACTTTTTGAACCAATATTGACCGAGCTGGAGTCATTTTCTCATCTTGCCAGGGTGTCTCCTTTGCTTGGACAGACTAAATACAGCTTCCGTTATGGTGTATAGTCTAGTCTGTCCAAGCAAAGAAAACCCTCTGGCAAGATCAGAAAATTACTCCAGCTCGGTATATATTGGTTATAAAAATGATTGATTTTTTCTCAATCCTAGGAAACATTCTGATCTACAATTTGAGACCAAAATAATATTTTACCAATTTTGACCGAACTGGAGTCATTTTCTCATCTTGCCAGAGGGTCTTCTTTGCTTGGCAAGACTATTTCCATATGATCTTCGCCTCGGCTGAAGATCATAGACCCTGAATTTTATCGTGCTATATCTCGGCTATTTTTCATGATAAATTAATTCTTCTTGAGGTACGAAATACTACTTAATAGGTACCTAAGATTTACATAGTAATTTTTTTTTCAAATTCGAACATGGCCGGGCTGAGAGGTCATTGACGTTTGTCATTTTCTTGCCGTATCTCCGTTATCGTTGAGGTAATAATTCCGAGATTGGAGGTACTAAATAGTACTTGATAGGTACTTCTAATTTGCATTATCAGTTTGATCAAATTCGGCCATGGCCGGGGAGGCATGTCGCTGGCCCGCCCATGTTATAATATTGAATATCTCTGTCACCTTTGAGGTAATAATTCCGTGATTAGAGGTACGAAATAGTACGAAATAGGTACCTAAGATCTACATAGTCATTTTTTCCAAATTCGAACATGGCCGGGCTGAGAGGTCATTGACCTTAGTCATCTTCTTGCCGTATCTCCGTTATCTTAGAGGTAATAATTCCAAGATTGGAGGTACTAAATAGTACTTGATAGGTACTTTCAATTTTCATTATCAGTTTGATCAAATTCGGCCATGGCCGGGGAGGCATGTCCCTGGCCCGCCCATGTTATAATATTGAATATCTCTGTCACCTTTGAGGTAATAATTCCGTGATTGGAGGTACGAAATAGTACTTAATAGGTACCTAAAATTTACATAGTCATTTTTTCCAAATTCAAACATGGCCGGGCTGAGAGGTCATTGACCCCAAACTTCATTGTGCAATATCTTGGCTATTAATTCGAGGTACGAAATAGTACTTAATAGGTACCTAAGATTTACATGGTCATTTTTTTAAAATTTGGACATGGCTGGGCTGAGAGGTCATTGACCTTTGTCATTTTCTTGCCGTATCTCTGTTATCTTTGAGGTAATAATTCCGAGATTAGAGGTACTAAATAGTACTTGATAGGTACTTTCAATTTGCATCATCAGTTTGATCAAATTCGGCCATGGCCGGGGAGGCATGTCGCTGGCCCGCCCATGTTATAATATTGAATATCTCCTTCAATTTTGAGGTAATAATTCCACGATTGGAGGTACGAAATAGTACTTAATAGGTACTTAATATTGACATGATTAGTTTTATGAAATTCTTTCATGGCCGGGCCACGGACATGTACGTCCTTTTGGTCGCAATTCTAAATTGCCACTACCAGCTGATCGACTTCCGTTTGGTTGTCAGCTAGGGCTGCCGCCTTAATTTTGAATTCTAAATATGGAACATCCATTTGATACACTTACTATTTCGTGTTGTTAGGTTGCAAATCTGGAGTGCGTAAAAATTTTTAGGCATGCTAATTTTTATTTTACACACGCTAATTTTTACTAGTTCAAGAATGGACCATTTTACACACGATTTTCAGTGCAAAAACTGCAATTTTACGGATATCTGTAGGAAAAAAGTATTTTCTAATGAATTCAAGTAATCATTGTTGTCATCCATTTAGTGATAAATAATAAAATCAATAAATTTGATTCGATTAATTAATATTGTAGTGTTTAAATTAAAATATAAGAGACAATAAAAGATAATATATACTATAAGCACTTAAATATCAGTAATTGTAGCAAAATTTTGAAAAAAAATCACAAACTCTTGACAATTTATCATAATTGATACAATTTTGAGAAACATGACATCACTGACCTATTTTAATTTTTCAATATATGCCTCACTCATGATTTTCTGGCACTTATCCCCATCTGACTTCCTAATGAAAAATTTCCCTTCCCGGCACCACACATATTTGATACCGATATCTCGGCACTTCTTTTTTAATTTAGCAAGAAACACTTTATTCACTGGAGCAAGGTGCTCATTGATAAACTTTGGATCGTGGAAATACAGGATTGATTCTGTCTGCATTAACAGTATCCTTGTTCTCCTTATACTGCTTGATCCAGTGGTCCTTTGTAGATCTTGCTGTGAAGTGGACAATAAGCGAGGGAGCTCGGACACTGCAGAAGCTGGGTGTGCAGTGTGCGGCCACAATCTGCGATTCATCCACCACGACGCCGATCGACGCGCCCACGTCTTTCAGAAGTGCGATAACGTCTTCATTTGGTGTCGTCGGGACGCCACTGATTTCAACATTGTTACGACGGGTGTACTGCTCCAATGATCGAACACGCTCCTGTAGGTCGGTCATCTGACTGTCTAGAGTGTGATTCTTTTCACGAAGACTGGCATTTTCTTGCTTTAGGTGTTTCACGTCTTTCTGTAATTCCTCCATCAGCTTGTTTGAAGCGTCGACTTTATCTGACAGGAAGCTGACCAACTTAGTCAACTCGGCAACTTCGTCTTTCACGGATTTCAGCTTGCTAAAGATGGAATCCCTGAAACTTTTCATCATCTTTAGCATGAATTCCTTGGTGACTGCCGTGCTGGACCCAGACGCCACACTACCATCTTGACAGTCCTTGCATCTCCATTGTTTTGCGGAACGTGGTTTTTTGTCTTCGGAGTTGTCTTTTACACAGTTGAAGTGAAATGCTGGTTTACAGTTACCGGCACAATTTATGATATCAGAGGGCTTACTAGAGCCAAGCTCAACAGTACAAACGCCACCGGTCGACATATTACACTATGAATATTATGAACACTTTGCAAAAATGAATAGTGACCGACACGTTAATTCAAAACAAGACAGAGTTGGCTCGGTTTGGTTTATCGCTCAGCAGTAGCCTAGTAGCTGTTATCGGCACGGCTGCTTTGACTAGACTCAATCTCTTCAATCATTGCCTTGAAACATGGGAATTCTTTTTTTATGAGTAACAGTAGAGCTACTTGGGTCATCTTGTGTGCTCTTGTGCTCTGTAATACCTTGAATAAGCAAACATTATGATAGAATGTATTCCTTATACAGTACTCCACATTTCTTTGATTCTACTTCATTTCATTAACTTTCACCCTACAAAGCTCATATATTATGTCGGTGGAAGCCACCCAATCTGACAAGAAACTTTTTGTTCCTAAATTTCATAATTTATTATTTGTTATCATAATTATAATCTTAATAAATTATTACAATTATCATACACTGTAATAAAAAATAACATGATTCAAATAAAGGTTAATTATATAATTATTCAATCAAAATATTTTGCCAAAATAGCCTACTTTGATGGCTTGGATATCATGATTCTGAAGTCTTTTGAGTTATGGTAGCCTATTACAGTACATGGGTCAAGTCTAAGTGTATAAGTCCCTTATATATGTTGGAATGGATATTGTTGTTTTTCAACTTATAATATAGCCTTACCAGGCCTTTAATTTCCAATATTGGAATGAAATTCAGGAGAATTATATAGAACACCACCAAACAGTTATTCTATGGAAATAACATGCAAATATTCCATTTATTTCTATGTCCAGGTCTTTGACAGCGGTTGAAATTTATTAGATAATAAAAAAATAATAATATAATATTATAGATTATTATAATTTAGGCTATTCAAATAATAAAATCAAGGAAGAAACGTGTGGTGTGATTAAAGCTAATTAGTATTTTATTCAAACATAGCCTGCATAACAACACAGCAATTCTTCTTTTGATTAATTTCAACATGAATGGAAACATTTTACTTTTGGAACACTCTGTATGGGTAGCTAGTCTACCAACTGCTTTGCAAGTTTCATACCTACAAATTTTGCTTCTCAGACCTTTTGTGGTGAGACCTGATGCACTCACAAACACATAATTCACTAACTACAGTATAATATGTAATTTTAAGAAAAGTGTCTTATTTTCAGAATACTCTGTAGATAAAATAGTGTATGCAATGGTTGTATTAGGCCTTTAAAGCACTCGTGAGATACTTAGAGCACTCGCTACGCTTGCTTTGCTTGCTGCTCGTGGCTCTAACTCATATCTCACCTCATGCTTTAAAGGCTCTCATTATACAACCGTTGCATAAACTACTATTACATAACAATATTATAATGAAGAGTGATAATTATAATTCATATGAGATTAAGAGCATAATAGTTTTCCTCTAGATGCTAATCTCACTTGTGTACCAGCCTGAAGGGTCAAATATTCTTACTGGCTTTCTCTCTATGCGTGGACAGAATCGCAAATTATCTGTTAATGCCCTGGTTAATTATTAATGTTGATAAATCACATATATATTTAGTTTTTGAACTGCATAAAGAAACTTTGTTGTGACATTCACACTGCAATATTCTGCCCACCACATATATCTGACATGAAACCCCAGAGTGCACTTTCCTTATTTGATTTTTCTATCATGATTCTTGATTGAACAAGCATGTAGCTACTTCTCTTGAACCTCTACCTACAGTGGCTTCATGCCGTAGTTTGTTGCATATTTTGTGGTAACATTGTAAATTATGATATTGTACATAGCCAGTTGAATAATATTGCTTCTGCCTTCAATGATGGACAATATCTGACAGCTTGGAAATAATCAAATTTAGCAAAATTGCATTCACCATTCAAATACTTTATTCAAATTCATCTCGGAGGTTCCTTGCCTTTACTTTGCTAGCCAAGTGACTGGTATGAGTTTCTTTCATTTTCTGTTCTCCTCAACATCCATTCCATTCTTTCATATTTGTAGCATTGATCTCATACATATTTTTTGGGGCAGTGGAAAGCAATATTGGAATTAATTTAGAAGGTGTTTTGATATTCTCTCAGGCATTCAGACTGTCTTCTGGGCATTGAACTACAGATTAATCATACCTTTTTTGAAGATTGACAACCTTTGCTAAATATTCTCTCTTTGTGTCTTTTCTTGAAAGATGAATAAGGCATTCTAGGAAAACTATATGTGACAACCTCGTTGATAATTTCAATATCACCACTTCTAGTTCTTTCTCCCAACATATTCTCGATAACAGTATCGATGATAACAAGCGTTGCAAGGAAAAATCGCACATCTGGATTTGATCACGAGCTTTGGTGAATAACAGTTTTGTGTTTGATGTCTTCTAGATACATCTGCATCCATTCTTATAACTTTCTTTTTATTTTCTGTGACTAAAGAGTTCAGGAATAAACTTTGTCGTAATCTCCTAGATCCCAATAGTCCTGGTTGATTTTGTTTTGCTTACTCTTAGAAAAGCTTCATTACATATTTGTACATTTTGAACAATCTTGGAAATTCATGAGAAGTAACTTTCTTAACCCTCTTAATTCGAGCATGATGGCTATCACACACAAGAAGAGTATAAATTTTTGGTTGATAAAATGAAGTGATTTTTTTCAACTATGAAAAAAAACTAAGAGAAAAGCTAAACATTACAGCAATACCTATGTTGCGGAATTGTAATTAAATAATTTACTTCTTTATGCAATTGCATTATTTTTTGCAATCACAACTTACTATATATCATTCAAACCCACCCCATTATACCCTTGTGCCTTATAAAACAATCTGGTGACCCATTTGTGCAATCTCTAATATATTGTTAAATTGTTCTGTTACAGGTTTCCACTATAATAAAAGACTTGAGGCAATTTATAATGATTAACTTTATTAATTACACTGCTGTAACATACTGACAAGATCAACTATAACAGAACAGAAGATAGCACAAGAGTTTATAACGTTTCACAATACAAATTACACTAAGAAATGATGAACAGTCTTTATCATGTTACACTGAATAGAAGAAATTAGAACTGACAGAATGAATATAACTATAGAGTGTCTATACACAACGTCTGGTCTATCACACAATACGGCTGACACAATCTTTGAACGCTTGAATAGGAACTGACTCGTAAACCCAAACATTCTCAATATATAGGCTTCTAAGAATAAACAAGAAAATGCTAGAAGGTTCTGGCATTATCACTTCGAGAATGTTCTCGATGAGTCTTTTGTTTACACAACAATGCGCTTGTTTGTTGACACAAAGCCTCCCCATCCCCGCCTTGTCCATCCTTGTCGTCCTACTATCTCAAGGCCATCAGACACTGTTGAATTCCATAACAGTTCGTTTGTACGTGTCAGGTGATTCTATATGCCTATATTAGAATAATAATAATAATCCACTGTTTTAACTGCGTTAAATTGTAAGTGGATAGAAGTGGTTTTTAGTGAACGATATTAGTTTGGAGAAATGGCGTGGGTAATACCTGATGCAAATCAAAAACAATTACTCTGCCGGTCTTCAATTGCTCTGTAGATTGTTTATCACACACCTCTTGCTTTCATTTGCAAAATCTGCCTAGTCTATGTTTCTTGAACGCCTTTTTTGTTTGTTGTTTTTCCACTGCATATTTTGATTGCTTCAATTTTTGGAACATATTCATTGACACTTTGTCTACAAATGCTGTAGCATTGATGTCCTATCACAAGCCAAAAGACTTGAAGATAGTCAAAGCTATTTAAAAAAATCCAACCATGTCACTTAATTAACAACACCACTTATGTGACATTTCCTTAATTTATAATACAGGAGAATAAAAAACTTTGTAGTACAGTTACTGTACTACTGTACGTTTTGTCTGCACAGTTCAAGATGCTGCAGTTAAAATGTTGCGTGTGGACAGGAAAACTGCACAGTTTATTCCAATTTTCCAGTCCATATTCAACTTTTCAACTGCAACGTCTTGAACTGCACAAACAAAACGTTCTGCAAAACATAACATCTGGACCCAGATTTTGGAAAGAACTTCCCACTTCTAACATGTGGGAAGTTCTTTCCAAAACCGTTTCCGATTTTCAGGAATGTTTTCTTCTCTTCAGGGAATCCTTCAGGTGTATTCTGTGCTTTTGGCTTCAGAATACCCTTCTTCAAGACCTTCAATTGTAGGTCAAGTTTCTTGTACATTGTCTCTTTGTCATACACTTTTTTGATACTCAGATCATACTCACCTCTTGTTGCTCTTACCTGAACAATGTCTCTCAAGTATGTTCTTTCAACTGCTTTCTTCATCTTTGACTCGGATTTCCAATCCTTCCATCCACAGAAATCATCAATCTCCAGTTTCAGGACTTCAACTCTGCCATTGTTAGCATTTCCTACTGCTTTTGCAAAATCCTCAAAATCTTATGCCTTTTTCTGGAATGATTCACAATAACTTATCAAGGAGGTTGTCACCGCTAGCCTTTGAAATAGCCTTTCCAATGATAACGCCCGTTAACCAGGAAACGCCTTCTTTTCGAGAGAAAAAGGGCTTTGAGAGACAGCTCCCCCTGGTGGTGAAAGCTGTCAGCACTCATAAAACTATGGCCAGGTTCAAAATAGAATAGCTTAATATCAGTTCCTTCAATTTCTTTGCTGTTGACAATGTACACAAGAAATGTGTACAAGCACCAGTTTTTATTCTGCGCAGTGCAGTTATCAAGCCAAATCTCAAATGTTTTTATGTCTCAGTATTTTTTGAAAAATGCAAAGAATGCATTAACAATATCTTCTTTCTGCCTGCCTCCAATAGCACCATGCCATATTGCAGCCAAGGGTTTCAGGACACTTTTAACACTGATTGGTACAAATGACTGATTGTAAGCTACTAATTGTGGTGCAAAAATTTTATCTTTGAACATTTCAAGTCTTGTAGTCATTATAACTTTTTCTAAGTCACAACTTATTGTAATTTTGTCACTTTTACTTGTTTCTTGGGCCTCTTGTGCCATTTTCTTGTAAAGTTTGCAACTTCTATTCACCTTTTCTGTGTGGATGGTCCATACATGATAAATCTTGCAATCAGGATCAATATTTTCCTTTGTGTGCTCATGGATTGTGATACTCTCATATAATTTACACTCTTTGTGTCCCAAGACTGCAAATGATATTTTCTGTTCCTGTACAATTCATAAGAAACATTTTCTTTAAATTGTGGATATTTTTCTTGAAAGTCTAAATACATTAACTTAACATTGATATCTCTAGGTAAATACCTCATGTGGGGGCATGTTCCCTTTGGTAGTGTGCTATAGTAGGATTGAATGATTCAATGTGATTTATTATATCTTGGCTAGGTCCTTTGTTGACATCTGTGCTTATTTTTTCTTCACGGTTATATTACATTTCAAATTTTGAGGAAATAATTGGAGCCATTTTCTAGATCTGTGGTTCCACATACATACATAAATACAATCATACATACAGAAATTGCTCACTTAATATAATAAATAAATATCTGGTACCGAGCTTTGCTCTGAAGCTGTTGCTGAACTGTTGCATTACATAGGCTAAACTAGTAGTGTTCTGTGAACAGTAGACCTCACGTATTTTTTCACAAGTATCTCCACTTACCAGCCCTAGTTCCTGGTATAGGTCTTTCTCCAAACATCATGTTAGTCATTCATGTTTTCACAGTAATTTATTACATGCTATTGCTACAGTTAGACAATGACAAAAAATACAGATACTACATTAGATGAATATCTAGTTGCACAAAATAATTGTTATCTGAATAACATAAAATTGAAAATATTTTATGAATTATAATTTTTTCAAGTTACACTCCGCTAATAAGTGACAAAGAAAATAACAAGGGGAATGTGATCTTCATGTTTGTGCTCAAATCTTTCCAAATAAAAACAAATTTTTTAATGCATCAAAATAGTTATTTTAAAATGTACTTTCGTTGGAGACAGCAAAGCTGCTTTTGCTGTTTCTGTTTGGTTACGGTACCACATGAAAATTGTTTTGAAATTTGAACAGCTGCTGGGTCTGCTCTGATCAGATTATTGTAGAATGATGAATTATATAAAAAATATGCTTGTATCAATATACATTTCCAATTTGTATTGAGTAGCTTTATAAAAGATTTATTTTCGAAATTGTTAGGAGCCACATTGAGCACAACCAAATCTTTCAAAAACAGCTAGAACGGCTTTTGATGATACAAATTGTCTGTTGGTAGACAGTAACAACCGTCCGTGTCTACCTACTCCAATAATTTACAATAATAATTATTATTAATCTTATCAACCGGGCGTTTTGAAATTTCGAATGCATGCAAATAAATGTTGCATGCCACTCTAATGCTTTACTAGGAAAGCTAACCTGTATCTAAATTTATAATAAACTAATATTTTTATCCTGTAATAATTTTTCACATTGATTCATCTGAAATATCTCATCTGAATTCAATTGCAGTCTTATAATCTAAAGTATACATTTGTGATACTTTTTCTATTGAATGTCACTTCACATGTTTCAGTGATAATAACATGATTATAGTATCAAAATAATGTCTATAGTAATAATGTGCTCACTCACGTTCGGTCAATTAAGTTATAATAAATATAATTTACAATGGAAATTATTCACAATAAAGATTATTTGGTGATGAGATTTGTGATGTCAAGTGAAAATGATTTGGGAGTGTCAACTCAACCAACTAAGCTCTGTAGACAAGATTCTTCCTTCACTCTCAACCCAAGCTGCTTCATTTGCCAAATTCTGGTGAGTTGGTCCAGGTTGAATCCTACGTCAAAGAGAATGTCTGACAAGCTTTTTGCTCTTGAAAGTGCAACATATGTGCAGCCAGGGGCCAACTCCTTTTCTCCAATATCGACTACCACAGTAGGAAGAGTAAGCCCTTGAGACTTGTGGATTGTTACAGCCCATGCTAATATTATTGGGAACTGAGTTCTGGAACACAAGACATTTCCAGATCTCCAAGATTGTGTTACAGGAGCAATAGGTACACTGTCATTGACCAGTGGCCCAAAATAGTTGTCAAACTTTACACAGACTGCAAGTGGCTGGTCATTTGGTGGGAACTTCCCTGGTTGGTAGACAATGTCAGTCAATGTACCCAATGCACCATTCACAAGACCCATTCTTACCCATAAATTGGTCTTAAGCATCACCCTACTGCCTACACTAATGTATAAGACTTTCTCCAATCCCTGCGCAGCTTCTGAATTGTTGTTATCTGAAGGTACTTTGGCTATTGGGCAATTCATCAACTCCAGTTTTTTCAGGTTGAAGTATGAAACGGATTTATTTTGTGGGTACAATCAAATACTCTCATCAAATCTACTCAACTCATGCAGTGGAACTTTGCTCTTCTCCCTTTCCATCAAGAGTCTCCAATCATCTTCTGTACTCTCACCTACACTTAATCTGTCCAAAAGGTTTCTGAACTGCTCTTGATCAGAGCCATTTTGCCAATGAGATGTATTGAGCATGAAACATCTACTTATGCTTTTGTATAGAATCTGTCCCTGATCAGCAAGGTTGTTATCAAAGCCAGTTCCATAGAAGGGCTAATCCAATACAGGAGGTAATTGTTTTATATCCCCAATAAGATACAAAAACATACCTCCAAAAGCTTTATTGCACATGCCTGGCTTGGCTTCTCTGCAGCGCAAATCTATTTTTTTCAACAGTGTGCACCCAAGCATACTCATTTCATCTATTATGATGAATTGGCAAGCCCTCATGTCCTCCTGAATCTTCTGTAAAGTCTCAGAGCCCAACTCAACATGTGCTCTACCAATGCTTATTGATAGGCCTGAGTGGATGGTGGAGCCACTCAAATTGACTGCTGCTGCTCCTGTTGGTGCCATTAGTTTGAAACTTTTGGGTCCCAGTGCATTATTCAAAGTTGCACAAATTGATTTAATAACTGTGCTTTTGCCACTGCCTGCTTTTCCTTGAATGATAACCATCTGTGGACCATCAAATTGAGATAGATTTTCCACTGAATTGATCTGATGATTCAAAAGATCAAGAATTGGTTGTTGCTGATTGGTTAATTCCACCTCTGGGTAGTCCCATTGCGGTTGTTCTTCATCAGACTAAGTTTTTTTGCTTATAATGAAAGATGGTAGGTTCATTGGATTGTTGTAGTTTGAGTAGCTGGTGCTCCAATCAAAGCCAGTGTCCATATCTCTCATTCCAATCCCGGTTGAAGGCATTTGCTCCCCATCAGGACCATTTCCAGCAACCAGCATCCAATCTTCCACTGTGTCCATGTGCTCCTGAGATACCTCCTCATACTCTTCTTCTGACACCTGAGGTAACTCGAGTGGAACTGGAATTTGAACCAGGGTTTCATAATGCTCCTCCCAACTTCTATTATCAAATTCCTGCAGATCTTGCCATGGTATGTTGAGGAGCACCTGCTGCTTATAATACGCTTCTTTGTAACCTGTATTGATGTGTCGTTTGGGAAATACTCTCACAACAGCAGGCTTTCTCCTCTTCACCCATGATTCTCCTTTCTTATAGAGTTCTGTAAAGAATTTCTTGAGTGAAACTTCTTCCTGATCAGGAGGTCGTTGAGGTTACGTGTCAATCACAGATCTGATAACTTGATCATTTGAATCAGGAGTATCATTGATTGGAATCCATTGATTTGTATCCACGTTTATCTTAACAAATGATCTTGAGCTGTGATAGAGAGGCCAACCCATCACAATGTGGAATGTCTCCTGAGCTGAGTAGTCCCACTCACTGCACATTTTAATGAAGAGCTTTTGAATTGCAGTCATGACACTATCATTATCTCTCTCTAGAACATCAGACATAAGCTGTTGCATTCCTTTAGATTTGGGCACAGCTTTACTGGCATACTTGGCAATATAATTCAGTACAGCCTCAACATTCAGTATGCCTTGAATATCAGTATTGGCCTGCCAATGCTCTGTTATGAACCTGTTGTGCCTGTTGATAAGAGGGTCATTCCGTTCACTCTTGATCTCCCATTGCCCATCAATTTTCAATTTCTGTGTTCTCTCTTGAAGTTCAAATGGGAATTTGAAACGACACTCTTCCAACCCAGTACTTCTATTCTTTTGCATACATTGAGGGCCATGACAGGTATGACGTTGACATCAGTTGATGAGGTTTCCATAGTCCTCATCATGATCTTCTACTTCTGAATAATGACGATGACATGGATGAACCAATGGATGTGGAGCATTTATATGAGTATTGATTGTTGACACAAGGTTATTGAAATAGCTAGTGATTTCAAGCAAATGTTCTTCATCAGCATCATCCAGTCTTGTTACATCAGGTTCATTCTCCAACCACAAAACACCAAGAACAAGTAAATTTACAAAAGAAGCACATCAAGTCATTATTGATGGAATTTGAAAGAGAGAATATATCTGCTAAAGATCAGCTTAGAAGTATGTCTACAACAATCAAAACTTTGGAGGCTGATAACAGTGCTTTAAGGAGCAAAATTAGCTTGTCTAGGGATGATGCCAATGAGTGGAAAAGTAAGTACAAAGACTTAGTACGAAGTAAGTTTGAAGAGTTGATGGCAAACAAGTGGTTTCAAAAACAGCTCAGTCAAAGCAATCAAACATTATTGCAATCATCAACGATAATGATTTTCCGGCACTGAGTGATGAATCCAAAAGTCACAAATGGGAATCTACAGAATATCAGGAGAAAAAACGCGGGTATTATGAAAATAATAATAAACTGATTTTAGGTGACTCAATTATTAGAAATGTTACTCCTCAAAATTGCATTGTTGATGTTTGTCCAGGAATACGCATCGAACAACTAACTAAAGTGATAGAAAATAAATATAAGAAGTCGTCAGCACAGAATTATAAAAGTGTATTAATTCATGTAGGCACTAATTCAATCCGTAGAGAAACTGAAGAATCCGTTGTGAATGAGATGTGGAACATGATAAGGACAGCCAAGCAATGTTTCAGTAATTCAATGATAATAATCAGCGGCATAATACTAAGGCTAACACTTATTCAGTAAGTGACTCATACATTACCAGGATTAATGACTCCATCAGAAGTGAGTGCGCAAAACTAGGTGTGCTATTTGTGAACCCTAATAGTTTCATCAACACCAGAGAAGGTTTGAGCAAGGACGGTCTACATCTAAATAGGATGGGCTCAACTCACTTTACTAAAATGTGTATTAAAGTTCTTAGCTTATTACAGAAAGAGGGAAACTAATAAGTTGTGCCAGGGGTGTAAAAGAAAATCATATGATCAGAAAAGACACTATTAGTATAAGATATTCAAAAGAATTGTATGATTTGAAAATAATACATCAAAATATTGATGGAATAATTAGTAAAGTGGCTCTTTTAAATATTTTGGTGGAGAATGAACAACCAAACATTCTAATATTAACCGAGCATGGATTGAAAGAATATGAAATTAATTCCCTACCTATTTCTAACATGTATTTAGTAAGTAGTTACAGCAGAGTTGATATGAGAAAGGGGGGAGTAGTCATATATGCCAGTCTTGAATTGTTGAAAGTTATTGGTCATAAATTTACGGTTATTAATATTTCTGATATATGTTACATTAAGGACATTGAAATATGTGGCTTCAATTTTAAGATTGGTGGAGATTCGTATTCTATTATAGGTCTATATCAATCACCTAGTGGTGACACTAGTATATTCTTTGAAAACCTTGAGATTTTATTCAATCGTATTTGCAGTCATGTATCTGATAAAGTCATTGTTGCAGGTGATTATAACATTAATGTTTTAGATAGTTCTCCTGAACATAGAAATCTTATAAATATTTTGAATCTATTTGATTTGCACTACACAATTAAAGAACCTACACAAATTTCTAGATTAAGCAGAACGGCCATTGACAACATTGTCACCAACATTGAAGTAGATATTTATTCAGTACAGGTTGTTCATACACTGTTGTCAGATCATACTGCTCAGATTTTTCACACACAAGGCACATGTGATTCCATGAGATCTAACTCTATGCCACTGGGTATTCCAATGTATAATTGCTCAAGGGATAATATAATTAAGTTGAAAACCTCTTTGAATGATGAAACATGGGGTTCAGTTTATGTCACAATAGATGTAAATAATCAATTTGCGCAATTCCATGAAATTTTACTTTCTCATCTTGGCATAAATTGCCCATTAAGGTGCAGAAGAAGGAATAAGACTAAGAGCAAAAAACGATTGAGAGGTGAATGGATTAATGACGAAATTAAACAAATAAGAAATCTTCTGGAAGTAGTTAAATTCAGAATTAATAACGGTTTGAGAATTGATATGGAGCAGTTAAAATCAATTAAAAAAATGTATGATCATAAAGTTGTTGAGACCAAAAACCAATATATAAGTAACTTAATTCTACAATCTTCAAATAAATCAAAAACAAGCTGGAAAATCATTAATGAATTTAGAGGTAAAACAAAACAGACACAGCCTAATATAGAATAAGAGGAAAATGGAAAAACTGTAACTGATTCCAAGCATGTAGCAAATGCATTTAATGAATTCTTCATATCTATGGCACCCAAAATCAATAGTCCACAATCTAATCTACAAATTAATGATGTCCCTTCTTCAAATAATTCAAATTGTAACAATAGTATTTTCTTGTTTCCAACTGATGGAGATGAAATTCTGAAAATAATAAAAAGCATTAAAACAAAAAATAGTATTGGTTTTGATAATATTCCAGTGCATGTGTTGAAGGAATGTTCTGCAGAAATTGCCATACCTTTAGCTTTCATAATTAATAATGTCTTCAAAACTGGTATATTTCCAGATATGCTTAAAATTGCTAAGGTTAAACCATTGTTCAAACAAGGTTCAAAAACTGACATTCAAAATTATAGGCCTATCTCTATTCTCTCTTCACTGTCAAAGGTATTTGAGAAGATCATTTATTCCAGAATGATGTCTTATCTTAACAAATTTGATTTGATTTCCTTTTGCCAAAATGGTTTTGTAAGGGGTAGGTCAACAGTTACTGCAGCAGTCAATTTCATTGAGAATATTATTGAGCAGGTTGATAAGGGGAACTTTGTTGTTGGTACTTTCATGGATCTCTCAAAGGCCTTTGATAGTGTTGATAACTACATCCTTATCAGTAGACTTTCAAATGTTGGAATAAGAGGTACTAGTAGTAGTCTGATCAGGTCTTATTTGACAAATAGGTTTCAGTTTGTCACAGTTGACTCTCAGTCCCAGCCGGCTGAATCAATGCGATTGAGAGTAACAAGAGGAGTGCCACAAGGTTCTATTTTGGGCCCATTGCTCTTTATTCTTTACACAAACAATGTTCAATCCTCGGTCCCGGTAGGTTTAAATATAACCCTTTATGCTGACAATACATCATTGATGTTCAACAACAAAAACTTACATCATCTTGAGGTAGATGCCAATATAAAGACAAATTTGGTAGCACAATATTACAATGAGTCACTTTTGTCAGTGAATCCCAAAAAAAAGTAAATGTATTCAATTTGGATAAAAAAATCATGACTTCCAGCCTATAATTAGCATTGGCGATTCAATTGTTGAAAATGTAAGGGAGGCAAACCTATTGGGATTGATTATTGATAAGGATCTCTCATGGAATGAGCATACTGATAATCTAGCCACTAAAATCAGTAGTAATCTGTTTGTGTTAAGAAACATGGTAAGTTGTGTGCCCAATGAAACTGCTAGAACACTGTATTTTGCACTGATACTCACATATTTCATACGGAATTGAACTCTGGGGTAGCACATCATTACAAAATATCAACAAAATATTTGTACTACAAAAGTGTGCCATCAGGTACTTGTCTGGACTGGGGATTAATCATCCTTGTAGAGAGTATTTTTAGTCTGGGTGCCAATGGGGTGAACCTTTTTTTGAGGTATGTCGTCGGTTTTTTGATCGATTATGATAGATTAAGATGTGTAGATTCCGAATCCGAGTGATGCCACTCTGTGAAAGTTGAGCATTTTTTGTAATTCAAGATGGCGGCCAAAATTTCGGTTCCGTTTTCAGTTTACTGCGATTTACGCCAAAACGAAGCGTCGGACAGAAAAAATCATTCCTACCTTTTTTTTAGTAAATTAAATTTCCAACAGACTGATATCAAATCCAACCCTCTATCTTCAATACTAACTGAGATATGATTTTTCAAAAAATAGGTTAGTTTTCGAGCTTTTTTATCAATAAAGGTTTGAAAGTTATAATCATTTATAAGATAAAAATAGCCTTTTACAGGTATGTGAAGAAAAAGTCAATATTTCTCCATCAATAGAATTCTTTAATATCGTTCGAATTTGAAATGTAATACATGAAAAAGAACCGCATTGGTGAGCTTAAGAAAATGAGCTATAGTTTGTTGAGATCCGTCAACTTTTTAAAAAGTTAGGGGTTTCCTTAGTCTGTGATCCTTAGAAGTTGAACATAACCTAAATTCAGATCGGTAAGTGGGTAAACCAATAGGAAATGATCTAAAAAAAAATTATTACAGTAGAAAATCTCAATACAAGCAGGTAAAGATTTGTGCAGGAGACCACCTTCAAAAAAGGTAAGATTTTTGAGATACAAGGATATATGTTTATAGCTGTAGCTCGAAAACTAAGCAAGGAAAATAGGTCTACTTGGTCTCAAATTGTAGAGAACAAAATTATCCCCAGAGGGATTTTGAATTGGACGATTTCTATGAATAGGTCAGAAGATATAAGCGAACAAAAACTAAAAATACTCAAATTCTCGTTTTTCTCGAAAACTAACCTATTTTTTGAAAAATCATATCTCAGTTAGTATTGAAGATAGAGGGTTGGATTTGATATCAGTCTGTTGGAAATTTAATTTACTAAAAAAAAGGTAAGAATGATTTTTTCTGTCCGACGCTTCGTTTTGGCGTAAATCGCAGTAAACTGAAAACGGAACCGAAATTTTGGCCGCCATCTTGAATTACAAAAAATGCTCAACTTTCACAGAGTGGCATCACTCGGATTCGGAATCTACACATCTTAATCTATCATAATCGATCAAAAAACCGACGACATACCTCAAAAAAAGGTTACCCCCCTTTTTTGCATTTGGCACCCAGACTATTTAGAAAGTTGTCTATATTGACAGTGCCATGTATTTTTATTTACAAAACTATTTTGTTTGTTGTCAAAAATATTGACAGGTTTGTGACTCATGCACAGGTACATTCACACAACACAAGGAATAGAAATGCTTTGACAATACAACCTCATAGGCTTGCCCTATTTGAAAAAAGACTAGTTATATTGGTACAAAATTCCTGAATAAACTGCCAGATTATTTAGACCACAGTTAAATATCTTTTAAAAAAGATTTATACAGTTACCTTTCTAAAAAATGTTTTTATAGTGTTAATGAATACTTGTGTGACAATAATGTATGACTATTATTATAATTGATATGACGATGTAAAATATTACTAAGAAACTATGACTAGGTAGCCTAGATATGTAACTAGCCTGAATTCCAAGTGAGACATGTAAATTACTGTGATTTGTTAGGAATAAGTTTATTCCATTCTTGACAATATTCAATTGTAAAAATTGAAAATTTACTGTGTTGAATAAATAAATATTATTATTATTATTATTATTATTACCATGTATATGAGGTGATCCTCTATGTTGCTACTCAGTTCTGTACCAGAAATCTCTCACCTGGAACCTTGTAAACAATACTTCCTTGATGAAGTAATCAGCTTGTGAATGGAAGAAGAAATCAACAATCATTGGATTGTCATTGAGTAGTTGAGCACGTTTTTTCAATGCTACATCTCTATCTAGAGAAGTGAAATCTGTCTCTGGATCAAGAATCCTGTAAAGTTCAGGCCAGTGAATATCTGCTGCACTCAATGTGAAAAAAATTGTAGGTGGTCCCAACTGCTGTACCATGTCCAATAACTCTCCACATTGGGCCCTCCAATATGCAGTTGTACCTCAAATTGAAGAGTTGAAGCAGGTTATCCTGTTCAACAATCCTGGCTCTTCTATTAATTTTTGTTTGAGTTCAGTTGTAGTTAAATGGCTCAGGTCTGAGTTTCTCTGTAAACACACTTTTCCATTTTGCAAGGTTGACCATTGGCTAGTACTATTCATGGTAAAAAATCTAAATCGTGTATTTTTAGCAAATCTTTCATCCTTGTATTTCAACAAATGTCAGAAATATTCCATTGGTTTTATCTTGACTTGTTGTGGAGATCTAAGATCTGCAGCACCTGTTGGGAAGACTGTGGGAAATGCCATAGTAATGTACCCAACCGTTGTAAACTCATTAATTGGTTCAGCTGATATTTGAGACCAAGTGAGAGGTGTGTTTTCCACAAGGATGGATTGAATTTGCTGTATTTTTTCAGCTGGATGGTTCAAATTGGGTGCATCAGTGTTGATGACAAGCCCATTCAAATCTTCTTCAGGAACTTCCAATTGTAATGTATTCTCAAATTCTGGCTGACCTAATGTTTCATCTCCAATATCATCTTCAAATATTGTCCCATTTTCTGGCAAGGATAGTAGAACATTCTAATCAATCTCAATGTCCCTATAAAATATATTATTTGCTTTCAAGAATAATAGAGCTTCATATATTCTTTTTCTGTTTATCTTAAAGTCTACAAAAGATGCAAGGTTTTTCTTCCTTATGATCAATATTGATGTCAGGGAAGTTATTGATCTTGGGAGTTTTCATTGACATCCTGCGGAAAATTTATCACTTGGCCAGAATAGCTGTATTGCTACCCTCTAATCTTATAGACTGAGATTACAGGATGTACCCTTGCAATCAACTGCTCTTCCACCATTGTCAGCCCATACAATTGAGGTGGTAGCTCTCCTGGGTCCATATCATTTTGCAAGGAATATGGGTTCAGCTGGTCTCTTACTCAACCACAACGACCACATAATCCATTGATTGTTTTGAAAAGTAAATTTTTTTCATTACATTGGTGGCAAGCACTCCATTGTATTGCCATTTGATACTTTTCAAACAAAGTGAAACCATCATTATTAATTTCATCATTTTCTTCAAGACTATGCTCTCTCAATTGTGATGATCTTGAAGGCCTCAAAGCATGGGATCATCTATCCTTTGCTTGACAATCACTCCTCTCAGAAGGAGTCTCTTGTTGAAGCCTGAACATAGCTCCTTCCTTCATCTGCAACAATCTCTGAGACCGCTCAGGTGAACTCTCTTGCTGCCATCTGGAGGAATTTGCTTGTCTCAATTGAGACAATTGTTGAGACCGCTCAGGTGAACTCTCTTGCTGCTGTCTGGAGGAAGTTTCTTGTCTCACTTGAGACAATCTCTGAGAACGCTCTTGAGACAATTCTAATGATCTCCGCTTTGCAGAGTCTTTAGCTTTAGTAGCCACACTCTTTTGTTTTGGAGGCATTATTCATAAAAAATCATAAATCGAAAAAACTGAAAAACTCATCCACTAATAAAAATTGAAAAACAAACATTTAACCTATAGAACTAAAAGAGAACTGAACAAGGATAACTGATAACTGGATAACAAAAACTGAGAAATAACAACTGTGAAACAGAAACAGGAAAAATTATTCTTACCGAATTTATTTATTCAATTATCAATAGAAACTTCTTGTCATGTTATAACACCACATTGAGGAGCGAATGGAATTAATTCAGTTTGCTATGGATCATTTGCAGTTGCTATGGTGTTTATTCTCAATATTTCCAGATGTTCATCCTATTAAGTTTACTTTTTTATTAATTTATCTTTTAATGATAATTTATAAACTCATTTATTTATTCATACATATTCCTCACAATGAAGATTGATTTAAAAGTGATTGTAATAGCATATATTCAATAACAATATTTAAAAAATGAAGATGATTATAATTAATGAAGAAATATCTATTACTCTTTTTTATTTTTCTATTTGCTATGAGCATCTACCGTGCTGCGGCTCTGGTGGATTATCGTGTGTACTTTTAAGCCAGCTCCATACATGCGCTATTCGGGAAACACCGAACACCTAGTCGCCGAATCACGACTAGTGTGGAGCGGAGTGTTTGCTATTTGGGAAATAGCGAACACGAATGTTTGTGTGTTCCGTCCATTGTCGGTCTTTTGGACACATCAAAGTGGACGAATGTTCGGCAAATAGCGAACTTTTTGCCCATTCACACATTCGCCTTCATGTTTGGCTAATTTTGTTGTTTCTTGTTGCATGTAGATTGAGGTTAAGTCAATTGAGGAAAATTTTCTTACGTGTTAATTTAATACATAATTTTTTTAGACGAGATAAATATTAAATTACAGTCTGTGGATGATTTTAAAGTGATATAATCAATTGTGATACTATGAAATTGAATTGAATTCAATTCGAATATTATATTGAAAACTAGTGAATGTCTAGTCCGTTTCAGGTTACTGAATAATAATCTTGATTCTTTAAATGTTTTAAAATTTCCTATGAACATTAATATTCAATCATTGCCAAGATTAAAGTTGAAATTAGTACCGTAGTGTTAGATTTTTGAAAGTTGAAATTTTCGACAGTATTTTGACATTATTGACCTTGAAAATGTCACCTATTCGGTTGACGATTCGCCATTCCCAGTACGAATACGTGCTCGGAAAACCACGCATGTGTGGAGACGTGTGTTCGTTAGTTGGGAAATAGCAAGCAAAACTGTTCGCAAAACACTAAATGTTCGGTATTTCCCAAATACCGCATGTATGGAGGCGCCTTTATACGCGTTCTAGCATACAAAGCATAGCGCTAAATGGGAAAAACGCATTTATAATTAGAATGGAATTATTTGCTGCTTCATGCATTTCTCAGTAATTAGAACATGATATTTAGGATAGGAATGTTACTTATTGATAGTATTATAGCTCATTATTTTAGAAAAATCCTAGTTTTCAAGTATTTGAGAGCAGACAACCGCAAACAGATGTATTTGAGAGTTGACAAAAACTTTGAGATAACAGCTTATCTTACATGAAAATGAAAAATTGGCGCAAGCTCACATTTATTTGAAAAATTGAATGATATGAATATTCTGTATTAAAACATAATAAATAGAGTTTTTGCGTTGATAATAACAGCTTATTATATTAACTAACATAAAAACTATTCATGTACATTACCTGATGTACAGGTTAGAATGGAGCACTCCATGGTCCTACTTGATTGACAAATTCTTTTGCACGTAAACAAAACAATAAGGTTAGCTTTACCTATCAATATTTATTCAATGCAGTGAACCATTCTTTTTATTGATGAAACTTATGTATGGCAACTGGAAAAGTGTAAAACTTGAAATTTCCATTGCGTGTTTTATTTTTACAATCAGGAACACAACAAATTCTCCAGGACATTATTTTAGGTTTAGCCCTATCTCCTCCAATGTTAATTCTCTCAATTTTTCGCCGAAATGATCCGCCAATAGCGCCTCGGTCGCCAAAAATATCCTTTCCACCCACTTGCACACAGCAAATAAATGCATCACATGTTTCAACTATTTGTTCATTTGCATTTGAAAATGATTATAAAATAGTTGTGTTGTGGAAGTTATGTTTAGTTTCATCAATTGCATGCGTCATTGCATGCAATTATAATAAACTCAACAGCTGGTTCATCATGAATAATTCTATAGTGTGAATTTTCCTATGTTCAGAAGTATAAATGTATAGTAATATTTTAGCATGGAGGTAATTCCTTTTCCTTTCATATTATCCTTAAAATGCAATATTCCAAGAAACCTTACATATACATCAACACACAATTTCAAGAGGAACATTCCTGTCAAATTTCATCCAAATCTATTGCCGCGTTTTGTCATAAATGCAGAACAAATATACAAACATACATAAAGAGAAATGCAAAATCGTCATCTTGAATCTAGACCTCACTTACGTTCGGTCAATAATATGTTAATATCTGGTACCAAGCTTTGCTCTGAAGCTGTGGCCGAACTGTAGAATTACATAAATACCGCGTATGTTATTGAAAAAAATAAATTCATAATATTGATTATCATCCCCTCTCACAAATTTTCAAAATGAACATGAGTTATAGAATTGAATCTTGAATGTAACTCCATTTACTCCAGCTGGAGAGCGTTGGTCAGCTAACAATAACAGCCATTATATGCAGTAGTTGGGATTATTCCTGAAGGAATATTTTATTCTTTTATTAATTCTGCCACAGAGTTTTCCCAGACATGAGACCTGGTGCAATCTTATTTCTCTATCACAGTTATATTATATTTCAAATTTCAAGGAAATCGTTAGAGTAGTTTTCTAGATCCATGGTTCCACAAACATACATACATACAGAAATTGCTTGCTTAATATAATAGGATTGTAAAAAAACTTATATTATCACCTCTCACAATTTTTTTGGCATGAACATGTGTTATGGACTTGAATGTAACTCCATTCACTCCAGCTGAATAGTTTTGGTCAGCTAACAATAACAGCCATTATATGCAGTACTTGGGACTATGCCTGGATAAGGAATATTCAATTCTTTTATTAATCCTACCAGAGAGTTTTCCCAGACATGAGACCTGGTGCAATCTTATTTTTCCATTACGGTTACATTACATTTCAAATTTTGAGGAAATTGTTAGAGCTGTTTTCTAGATCCGTGGTTCCACATATAAACATACATACTGTAAGATATTGAAGCCTAAAAAAAACTAAATAAGATTTCGGTGACAAGTTTGCTAGAAAAAGGAGGTAAGAGGAAGGAAATTTGGCACTTACGTTCTTGTCCAGCAAGGGAATTTCAGTGCACAGAAAATCTGGTGTGCTATACTCACACAACTTCCCTTGCCATTCACATTTGCTTAATAGCAGTAGGTTATATCCATTATCCATACCTAGTCATCAGCAAGTGCAAATTTCATTAGGCTATTACTTCCTCATTGATTGGTATTAACTGAAAGTGAAATTTGCACTTGACAATGATGCCTTGTGCCTGCTGGTGCTTTGGCTCATTGTGTGTGCAATTTGAAATTTTCACAAGCCCATGGTACCTTGCGCCTGTCGACGCTTCAGCTACCTGTCAGCCAAATTGACTTGAATTTTGAATAAAAGTAGATTTTTGGGTACCTATTCCAATATATTGGATCAAAGAGATGGATTTGATAATGGATCATTCAATTCCATAAGTCTGGTATTTCACCAAAAATTTATTATGTAACACCAATACTTTTTCCAAATGTGATTCCTTTAAATCCTGATGCAGATTGACTTAGTTCAGACTAAATCCTGAAGACATTGGAATGAGCCATGTAGTGCGGGTTGCCTATCTACAAACAACTTAACTTTTCAAGTCTGGGGTGGCGCCCCTGCTAATCCTAAACAAAGGGGACATATGCCAGTTGATGGAGCTTATTAATCACTATATAAAGTGTCAATTTGGAAAAAAAATCATTGAAACATTTTTGAGAAAATTGAGATAGAAAAATTGCAAAATCCATTTTTCTCAACAATGCTGCAAATCTTCTGCATTTTTGTTAGGAACAATACTCATGGCAGTAAATATGGCTTATATAGGGCTATTTTAGGTATGAGTTTGAGAAAAATCTTCAGAGCCATTTTTGAGAAAACCGCAAAAAACACCATTTTTGGCATATTATCCACCATTTATTGATGAATTTTTTAGAGTTGGGTCCTTAGGGTATAAGAACATCAAGTTCAAAATTACAAGTCAATTGGTCAATTAGGGATCAAGTTAGTAGTATAAAAAGGACAGTTCTGAGACATAATTCTAGGAGTAAGTATGCTCCAGGAGTAAGTATGCTCCAGAACTATCCTTTAACCAGAAGTAAGTATGAATTGAAAGTAACCTTATTCCAGAAGTGACCATGTTTTGAAAGTAACCTTCAACCTAACATAACCTAACCTCACCTAACCTGCAACCTACCCCATTCATCAACCTGATCAAACAATCATCCTAACCTAACCTCCATAGATGTTTCTGTGACATCTTAAGAAGAGCGTCTGGTAGTTAGGTGATTTACCATCTTTTTATCCTAACCTCCATAAATGTTTCTGTGATATCTTAAGAAGAGTATCCAGGAGTTTGGTAATGTTGTCAGGTTAACTTGGACAACCATCCAAGTTACCAGGCAAATCGCCAGGTGTTGCTCCTGGACAACTAGTCTCAGTCGGTTGTGGGATGGGGTTGAGGCACAAAGGTAGGGGTTGGGCTGCTTTCCAAGTGCTCCGTTTTCTTTGTCCTACTGGATGGGGGCATGTAGAGTGCACTAAGTGTCCTCTTGGACTGCCTTGACTCTTGTGACCTCTGGGATACAGTGTGTAGAGTCAGGATATGGTTTTAACAACAATTGAATGTTATTTATGGTTTGCACAGTCTGTAACTGCGTGTGATGGCAGGTGGTCTGAAACCTTGAGCCCAAATGGATTGGTGGATGATGGGTGGAAGGGATAACAATTCTAGGTTATCAAGGTATTGTGCAGTCTGTAACTGCAGGTATCGGCAGGCGGTCTGAAACCTTGAGCCCAAGTGGTTTGGATTAGCAATCTGAAACTGCTTGGAAACGAATGCAATCTGAAACTGCTAGGGATAGGGTGCAATCTGAAACTGCTCAGGATGGAATGCAATCTGTAACTGCTTGGGGTATAATGCAATCTGAAACTGCAAAGGAGAGAGTGCAGTCTGAAACTGCGGGAGGAAATGCAATCTGCAACTGCGTGGGGTGAGGATGCAATCTGAAACTGCTTGGAATGAAAAGCAATCTGTAACTGCTTGGGGTATAATGCAATCTGAAACTGCAGAGGAGTGAGTGCAGTCTGGAACTGTGGAAGAAAACGCAATCAGCAACTGTGTGGGGTGAGGATGCAATCTGAAACTGCTTTGAATGAAAAGCAATCTGCAACCGCTTGGGGTATAATGCAATCTGAAACTGCTTGGAATGAAAAGCAATCTGTAACTGCTTGGGGTATAATGCAATCTGAAACTGCAGAGGAGTGAGTGCAGTCTGGAACTGCGGGAGGAAACGCAATCAGCAACTGCGTGGGGTAAGGATGCAATCAGAAACTGCTTGGAATGAATTGCAATCTGTAACTGCTTAGGGTATAATGCAATCTGAAACTGCAGAGGAGAGAGTGCAGTCTGAAACTGTGGGAGAAAACGGAATCAGCAACTGCGTGAGGTCAGGACGCAATCTGAAACTGCTTAGGGTATGATGCAATCTGAAACTGTTGAGGAAAATGCAATCCGCAACTGCGTGAGGATAGGACGCAGTCTGGAACTGCTTAGGGTATGTGCAGTCTGAAACTGCGGAAGGAAGAAGTTGAGGGAAGTATGAGGTCAAGGTCAGGGTCGCAGCTTTGCTCAAAGCTGCAGTCAAGATCTGGAGTCGAGGATGAGGCCAGAGCTTTGAGTCCTAGTCCAGGCTCTAGTAGAGGTCGAAGCTTGTAGTCCAGGAGATGTGTCCTCTGCAAAGCTCTTTGATGTTCTGATGCTACAGTGCTAGAGAGCGCCCTTATATAGTAACTGCTGGTGGTGGGGGTAGGGATCTTGGGTTGCACGACCCCATCAAGCTTGGGGTACCGGGGTTGGAGCATCCAGCTAGAGCTCAGGGTACAGTTGGTACCGGAGTCAAAGGTTGTAGGTCAGGGATTTTTTTTTTAATGGAGGTGGAAATGCCTTTATGCACGCTGTGCCAGACTCTCATTAAGAAATACTGGCTAAAACCACCTCCCACATCAAGGACTTGCCTGGAACTGTTTATAACATTACTTCAGAGCAAGTCCACATTTCTAAGCTATTTGAAGCTTCCCTGCATTCATACTCACGCCTGGGCCCCTGCATCAAGTTCAGCCTTTTTTATCTCCAAAATTGTACGGATGAGTTCAGCCACCCTTGACCACTGCTTCTGTCCCTTGAGCATCATAGAGACTATGTTGTCAGGGGTCAGCTCCCCCAGGTCCACTTGTGCCTCTCTTTTCACTGTCTCCCAGTGACTACACATGAAGAATGTGTGCTCAGTATTATCCTCACTTTTAGGGCAGTAGAGGCATATAGGAGAAGCAGCCTTTCCCATGTGGTGAAGGAAAGTGCAGATGTACCCATGCCCAGTAAGGAACTGGGTCACAAAGTACCCCACTTCTCCATGACAGTGATTCACCCATGGCTTTATCTGTGGTATCAGCTTTGCTGTCCAACAACCACGTGTTTCCAGGCTCCAGTTGGACTGCCATGCTTGGAAAGTTTTCTTTCTTTCCTCTCTGGCAACATTTTCTTTACTTTCTCCATTCTTGCATCTTTGATACACATGCTGGCGCTCTTGGGCCAAGAGGGTGATTGGAATAACACCTGCTATCACCATCACAGCAGGCTCAGAAACTGTGTGGTATGCTGATGCAACCCGCAATGCTGCTCTTCTCTGTACCTGCAGGAGTCGTTTTTGGTTGTACCCCCATCTTAGAGCTGGTGCCCACACTTCTGCGCCATAGAGCAGGATCAAGTTGACTGTTGACATCAACAGTTGCCTCCTACTTGCTCTTGGGCCACCTACATTTGCCATCAGTCTAGCAAGAGCTGTGACCACCCTGGCTGCCTTATTTATTGCCTCTGTTAAGTGCTCAGAGAAGCTCATTTTCACATCAATTAGGGCCCCCAGGTACTTTGCTGCCCTTTTTGTTTCAACTACCTCATTACTGACCTGTAGTGAAAGGTGAGTGTCAGAACAACAATTTCAGTCTTACTGAGAGCAAGGGCCAATCCATGATCCTGAAGCCATTCACCAATTCTTCTCATAGCTTGATTAAGTTTCAGCTGGGCAAGATCAATACTTCTATCTGCAATCAGTAGTGCAATATCATCAGCATATCCCACCATAGCTGATTCCGCAGGCATATCAAGTCTCAGTAGACCATCATAGAAGACATTCCATAGATCAGGACCTAATATTGAACCCTGAGCCACTCCTGCTGTGACCTCTGAGCTGATCCAGCCATTTTTTGTTCTGTAGACCAAGCTTCTATCACTCAGGTAGGAATCTATTAACTTAAGAAGGTACCTGGGTACTCTAAATATGTCCTCTAAGGCTGAAAGCATGTTTTCCCAACTTACAGAGTTGTATGCATTCCGGATATCCAAAGTCACAAGTAGGACCACCCTTCGAGAGTGTTGGCTGTAGCTCTCTGCTTGTCTCACTGCTCTGCTTACCTCTTTTATAGCATCTATTGTTGATCTATCCTTCCTGAAACCATACTGGTTGGGAGAGAGTCCACCAACATCTTCTACTGCCTTAGAGAGCCTGCCTTTCATGAGCTTTTCTAGGACTTTTCCTGCTATGTCCAACATCCACAATGGGCGGTATGAGGAAGGCTGTCCTGGCACTCCTTTCCCTTTTGGGATAAGAACAAGGCGACTCCTTTTCCATCTACTGCTGAAGTGACCTGTACTGAGGCATGCATTGTACATAGACAGCAACAGACCTGGCCTATCTATCTCCACCAGTTTGATGACCTCTGCTGGTAGCATATCAGGTCCTGGTGCTTTGCCTACCTTCATTGACAACACTGCCAGTTGGACCTCTTCTTGAGAGAAAAGAGGAATTTCATCAACATCTCCATAGTCCCGAATGCCACAAGGCTCATGGCTTGGGAATAGTGAGCTTATTGTTCTTCTTGCGCTTGGTTCATCAAGTGGGGTAGAAGCCTTCATACCTCCAAGCTTTTTCATCACAATCTTGTAGCCCAATCCCCAGGGATCTATGTCCACACTCTCTCTTACTTTTTCCCAGCAGCTTTTTTTGCTCAGATTTATTGCTTTCCTGAGTTGTCTTCTAGCAGCTTTATACTCAGCAACCTTTGAATTGGCATCTTGTCGATTTCTTGCCCTTTGTGCCAACCTCCTTAACTTTAGACATTGCTGGTGCAATTTGGCAATATCTGCATTCCACCAGTACGCAGCCTGCTTCCTCCCATTGGATCTTCTAATGGGCATGGCAGCATCACATGCATATGTTATCACTTGCATTGCTGAGTTGATCATCTCTTCAGCATCACCTACACTTTCCACTACCTCATTTTCCAGATGTGTCAAATTTGCAGTAATCACATCTCTGAATTTGTCACGATCAATCTTGGCATAATTGTAGCATCTCAACCCTGTAGGATTCTGTTGACTCTCGTCAGATTGTCTCCCAACCTTAAAGGTTATGTACTGGTGGTCGCTGGCTGTGTAATCCTCTTTCACCATCCAGTTAGAGATTGATGATAGGAGGTCCTCAGATGCCAATGAAATGTCAGGGATTGTCTCCTGATATCCTGGGCGCCAGAAAGTTGTAGTATTCCCCACATTCAGTACATTCAACCCAGTTCTTGCTGCCATGTCAAGAACATACTTTCCCCTGGAGTTGGTCTGTGTCATGCCCCATTCCACAGCCCGGGCATTGAAGTCTCCTGCAACAATAGTGTTGTTGGGGGAGACTTGAACTACATCTTCCAAAGCATCAACAACCTGATGGAAGCTTCCAATTAGGATGAAGCATTAGGTGTGAAATAGCAGCTGAAAACTCTGAATCTGTCACAGCTAACCCAGACAAAACTATTGTGGGTTTCATGTCTTTGAATGGTCAGATTTGGATTCACCACCCAGATAGCAGCTGTTCCCAACAAGTCTGCATACCATGAAGCATCATTGTAATCCTTGTACTGTTCACTAATAATGACAATATCAGCCTTCTTTTCTTGTACAAGCTGTCTAAGAAGGTTATCTGCAAGCCAGCTCCTGTGGTTATTAGCTTGTAATATATTTAACATTTCTCATATGCTTTTTTCTGGCCTCCTCCAGTGCTTCCTTGAAGCACTTGCACCCAGCTGTAGGTCAGGGATAGGTACCCTCCCCTCGCTTGTAATCAACTCAAACTAGTATGAATAATTAACTAATTATATTCATACTGAAATGAATATTTAAATAATGATAATTGTAAATATTAATTTCACGTATTCACATATTTCATATTCACGTACGTGAATCCAGTAATTGTGACTTGTCTCTCTCCTTCCAGAAGTCATATTAGTCAGTCAGATAATAATAATAATAACTATTTATTCATTATTCTTACAATGTAATGAAATGAATTTGCATACACCAAAACTCGATTATCTTCCACTCAAACAATATTCTGTTTGAATATTAAAATAAAAGAGAAATTAAAGCTCATAAATATTTGTCACAAATTCACTTTGTGACACCCCACTCCTACTAAGGGGTCAAGTGAAAGTGAGACGTTAGAAATATTCTGTTTCTTCAAAGAATTAAATACCTTGATAGGTATGGCTGACATACAGAAATAAACTCGTATGTTTGAAATAAAAGAAATTTTATCCATCAAAATTACAGTTAAAATTCATATTGGTATGTACAAAAATTCTAAAAATGATAAATTAAATGTCCTCCTTGTTGAAAGAAAAATAAATGAAAGACAAATGCTAGGCGTCACCTGGTGATAAGTATCACTGGACCCATTTCCAGATCCACTTGCCATTAGGCCCCATGATTTTAATATGTGGACAGCCTCCCCTCTTCTTAACAGCGCCTTGTCAGTTATACATCCTATATACAATTTGGCTCCTGTTGAAAGCTTTAGGGCGACTGCTCTCTAAAGTTGCTAGTGCAGTATCCAGAACTACCAATGCAGACTGGTCAACCTCCATCAACTCCTTGATGACATTGTTCTCTTGTGGCGTCGTGACAGTCTCCTGGACACTGTCTGTCAGCGTGAGGGCCTGGTACACACATGCCACCTCCACTACGGTTCTAGGTAGTACAGTGAGCACGCCCTCTGCCTCCAGTCTCACTGTTGGTGAACCGGCAGGGGAGGGCGTCAATGGAGAAGAGGATGATAATGAAGACAATGAGGAGGATGAAGAGTTGGAAGAAGGGGAGGGCACTGGCTTTGCTATGGAAGGAAGGTTGACATTCTGCTCAGCATGACTTGGGCCAGCATAGTCCGGCGAAAAGGAGATAGCACTGCCCCCTCCCTCCAAATAAGCGTCCTCCAGATCAGAGGGAATTGGTAAGAGGCAACCCATTGGCCTGACATCTACCTCCATCAGGTCAGGTATATCCAGGCAGGTTGAGGTGGAGGGCTTGTCCACAAGTGCTCTGTCAACCGAGCTTGCGTGAGCCTGTTCCCTACCCTATTTATCCCCTTTAAGGGTAGGGAATGTCTCCTCAACTGCGCACTTTATCTAGGAAACCGTGAGCCCCCGTTGTAATTACAAGAGCGGAGATAGCGGTCAAGATGATAAATAATTACCATCTCCGCGTAGTTTCTTGCAATTTGCCCATAGTCAGCTGGGTGAGTAATAAAGTCACAATCCTTTGATGGCATCAATTTTTTTACATTCAAAAACTTGGATACGATTTGTAAAATTCCATCACGCATCCTCTTGTCCGCTGCGCGGCATGGATTGAACAAGTTGATGTGTCGTTCACAGAGGTCTACCATGGCAACAATGGCCTCATTTTCAAGTATGATTGGTATGGCCCACTGAGAATTCCGACTAATACAAGCTAAAGAACCGCATCTCACATTGGAATCAAGTCTCCAGTGAAGTGATTTCAATGACATAAAGGACAAATATTCCCCTTTATGCTTGTGTGCACGTTTCTCAGCTAAGGCAAGGAAATTGTCAATTACACCTAACCTTGGCAACATTTTGAAGCAGACTGATTTAATAAATCCAGAATTAGATGTATAACACCAATCAACATTCATTTTGCCCCAAAACAATTTTGGAATAAAATTAATTTTTATCTTCAAAATAAGCTGATAAGCAAATCTTAATTAACCGATCTACAAGCATCAGGAAAGGTACGTTGTGCAGCATCTAGCAGCAGCAAGCATAACTAAAACATCTCCCTTTGCTCAGTGGCTGTTAGGAAAGGAGCAGAGTACGGGTTCTAGCAGGGATGACAATCACTATGTCAGGCCTTTCTTCAACTAACACCGCCTTACTGTCCATCTATAGGCCCCCTAGAGGGGTTCACAGGCGAGTCGTGCGCCTCTACGGCCCTTCCGCCTCCGTCTCTAGGGTTGCTGGTGCAGTAGGTTGCCTTATGGCTGCGTGGCTTGTACCCGCGCGGCTTGTCGTGCTCCTCTGCATTGGCTCCGGCGGAAGTTTTGGTCCGGTGAGATGGTGGGTGGCTCCCTTGGTCGGTCCTGCGTCGAGAGTCGGAGCTGGTTGCGGGGCCGTCCGGGAGCCCCTCTCTTACCTAGTGAACGGGATTTCATCTTCTTTCCGAAACGCGTGCTCTGGTTCCTTCTGTCCTCTTTCCCTGGGGAGAGTAGACACTAGGAATGACTGTCCTGCACCAGGCTGGAGTGTAGGTCAGAAGAGATAAGACGTTTTTTCCAAGCCTCTTGACAGCTGAGGGGGAACGTCTGGGCTTGTGAAAGGGGTGATGATGATTTGGACACGCACCCCTGGAATAGCCCACGTACCACTGGAACTGGGCGCCGGAAGCCTGGCCTAGCCAGGGTCACCCCGACCCCAGGCCAATCTCCCGTTGACGCTGGCCGGGCGAGGTGGCAGTGGTAAACCACAGGGGGAATCAAGGCAATGTCCTATGGTCCGCCTCCGTAACTAGGTTGGGAATCAAGGCGAGTTCAGGGCCTGCCTCCGTAACTGGCTTAGTTTCAGGGGGATCAAGGTGGGTCCACACGTTCTGCCTCCGTCCCTAGGGGGAATCAAGGCGAGTCCCAATGGCACGCCTCCGTAACTGTGGTGCTAGCTCTGCCTGGAGCTATGCTCTGGTATGCTAACGCGGGTACAGAGGGCTCTGGGCAGACCAGCCGGTAGAGGTTAATCATGTCCATCTATAGGCAACCTGCTTCTCCTACACCACTTGTTATTCTTCCAACTGGTTTCCTGACTCAAGCTCGTCATCTAGAGTAGGGGGGACCAACTTAACATCTTTTACATGAACTGTGATTGTGTTTCCTTTATTTCCTTTTACTCTTATAATAGTTGGGCATATCAATCACCTTGTACGGTCCAGTGAATTTTGGCGCCAATTTCAATGCAAATTGATTCACTCCTGAGGATAAATGATGTTCCCTCTTGTATATGAGTTGGCCTGGTTTGACCTTCAGAGGTCATTTTTGTAAGTTATAGTACCATTTTGTCTTGCAGTAAGCCGCATCTAACTTGTCTATCACAAGTTTTTGTGTCTCTATCAATGCTCCAAGTCTTTTCTGGTGGACAGTATTACTATCACAGACTTCTTCTTGTTGTGGTAACGGCCCTACTAGATCAGAGCTCACAGTTTCCCATGGTGTATATACTTTCCTTGGGCTCTCCTTGCCCATAGGGTGATTGTTGTTCAACCTTATGCTGGAGACATTTTTCGCATTTACAAACGAAGTTTGCTACGTCTTTGTATAGGCCTGGCCAATAATACAACCGGGCGATCCTGTCATACTCATACGTGCAAAAAATTCCTTGGTGCCCGGCCTTAGAGGTGTCATGATTGCTTCTGAGAATCTCAGTTCTACTATCAGTAGGTATACATAACTTCTATCCTAGTCCAGGCATTTTAGATGAAAAAAAGGTGAAACCTCCCAATGAGAGCAGCTAAGCTGAAAATTGCCACAATTCACTATAATGCCATTCTAAATAAATATTCAAAAGTCGACACCTGTATCATGTCTGCTAACGTTTTTATTTGAGGTCAAAGATCAAGAAAATCAGTTTTCTGTGAATAACTTGTTTCCTGTTCAAGTTATGCTTTTAAATGTTATTATGAAAATTGTAGAGCTCAAAAATCCCTAATACTGATGATCCTACTGATGATCAGTAAGTACAGTTATTTGATATCCCTCAATATAAGTCTTGAATTTTCATAGAGCGTATACTACTGCCAAACATTCCTTTTCAGTTGTAGTATATTGCATCTCTGCCCCTCTTAGACCTTGGCTGGCGTATACTATCACTCTTTCTTCTCCATCAATTTTCTGCATCAGTACGGCTCCCAAGCCAGTTTCAGACGCGTCTGTTTGAATTACAAACGGTAGCTCGAAATGAGGATAGGTCAGCACAGGCGGGCTTGTCAGCACAGCTTTTATTTGTTTAAAAGCAAGTTCCTCTTCTGAGCCCCACCTCCATTCCACTGCTGTTTGTAACAGGCAGTGAAGAGGTGTAGCCAAATCAGAGAAGTTTGGTACAAACCTTCTATACCAAGAAGCTAGACCTAGAAAACTGCATAATGACTTGAGCTTAGATGGAGTTGGGAACTCAGTGATGGGACTTTCACTGTCTTGGGGTCTGTCTGTAGTCCCCCTTCGGTCACAATGTGCCCAAGATATCTCAGTGAGGTCCGTAGAAAATGACACTTCTCCTCATTGATCAGCAATCCAGCTGTCCTTAAGCATTGAAATACCATGGCTAAGTGCTTCTTATGTGAGTCTAGTGTGTCTCCTAGCACTATTACGTCCAAGTAGGCAAATGCATATGGCTCCATCTCTGCTCCAATCACACAGTCTAATAGCCATTGAAATGATGCTCCGGCCAAATGTAACCCAAAAGGCATGACTTTAAACTGAAACAATCCTCTCCCATGCACAGTAAAAGCTGTTAGTGCCTTACTAGCAGTTTCCAATGGGACCTGCCAATAGCCAGATTTTTTATCAAGGGTCAAAATGTATCAAGCATGCCGCAGACGGTCCAATATCCCGGTCATGTTTGGAAGTGGATAGGCATCTCTGTGAGTTACTGCATTAAGTCAACAAAAATCAATACAAAAATGTTTCCTCCCATTATTTCTTTTTTATTCAAACCATCATAGAATTTAGATATAGGGGGTAATTTAGTTTCATTCAGTTTTTCCAAATCATCTAAATATTGATATGGGAATACTCATTTTTGTGTTACCAAATCTAAACTTATTTGTGGAAAATGTTTTCTTATGTGATGGAATTTATCTTTTGGTAAGATTTTTACCAATTTTTCAAGTGAAGTATTCATGAATTTTAAAGTATCAATGAATCTGATCAATATATTGTTCAAAGTTTGTTCAGTGAAAGAAATGTATTTTTCACTTGAATTGGGGATAATATTTATTGAATGTTTATCTATTCCTAATTCACTTATAATGAAATGATTATTGTAATTAGTTCCATTGTGCAGATAGACTGGAATGCATTTTTTATTCTGTTGATTCAAATTGCATTTGTTGCATAAGGTAGCCCTATATTTACTTGTTAGATGACAATGATCACGTACTATTTACAATTTAACATTGTAAACTGTGAATTACACATTTCACAAAATCTTTGGTCTTTGAAAATTTAACTCATCAACATTGGTAAAAATCATTGAAACATTAGTCTCTTTCAATAGTTTTCCAATTCTATTTGTTAAATATCTGATATACTGCATAAAATGTTTGGCAACATTCTCTCCTCTTTAAAGATATGGTTATGATGGTAGTTTTGATTTAATTTTTTCAGGAATACTATCATCAATAACTAGATAACAACAGAAACTGAATGGATTATGATGGTGTGTCTTATTAGTGAAACTTTTAGAATTTGAAGGAGAACATGAAATATAAGGTATTAGCAAACATTCAAAATCAGCATACATTACAAATAGAACTTTATTTTGGTTTTGATAATTTTTAAACTTCAGTATAGGTTTAATATTACAATTGACATCAATTTCAGGCATAACAACTTTTGTCACTTTTTTCTCTCCACATAATCTCTGATGAGTTGCAAAATTTTTTGCTACTCTTCTATCAAAATATGAGAAACATCACTTACAAATTAGTACTTTACCATCATGACAAGATAATTGAGCAGAAATAAGTCTTGATAAATTTTTAATCAAACAATAATGATACTTTCCTTCCTCTTCTAACAGCAACAAATCAAAATGATCTCTTTTCTCCTGATCACATATTCTTAATGGAAATATATCCTGTTTCTCATCCAAGGAATATACATTAATTGAAACAAGTTGATTATTTTTCTCAAAAATTTTGATATCTTTGATTGGTGTTTGGAAAGATATTCCATTGAAATTAAATGTTGACTCAAGTTTCTCATGATGATATGATAATCTTTCTGGTTCAATTTTAACAAAATAAGAAAGAATAGACCATATAAAGCATTTGTTATCATTATTCTTACAATTGATTATAGCATGTATTTTTGAGGGGAGTAGAATAAAAGATCTACCCCTAAGAGGTTTGTATTTATTCACTCTGATAAGGACACCATCAATTTGATTGATATCCTTGATATATAGATTCTTCATTACAAATCTTTTTTGTTACATTCCTTAAAACATTCATGATGTTTTAACTGAGCCTTACAAGCAGCATCCAACTTATTAATTGGAGGGTCACCTCTTGCCAATCTCTCCTCTAAACGGGTTCCCAGTCCACAAAACCTAAAACCTGGGATATGTGCCTCAAATGGGAGGGTATCTATTGCCTTATTCAAAACTGTTCCAACAGCTTCAGTCACTTTTGATATTACTCCACCACTACCATACTTGACCTGTTTTCTACAAACACTTTCCATTGAATGAGTACTATTTTCTATTCTCATCACTATTTATATATTCATCTAAACTATCTTTCAATAATTCCAATCTTTTAATATTAGCTTTAATCATAAATGTTTTCTTGAAATCATCAAAACTCAATAAAGTCTCTTGAAACAAATATTAATATAATAATAATAATGTTTTGAAATTCAAAGCATCATTATCATTGAAAGGATCATAAACTTTAGTTAGTCTCTTATTATCAAAATTAAAACAATCATTCACATTATCATAAATTTTCCTTCCTACTATTTCATTGATCATAAGTTCACAATTTAACTTATTAATTGCGTCAGATTCATCCTTTGCATCTCCTAAATTACACAACCTTTTCCTATGAATGGTGATATCATCATCCTCTGTTAATCCAAATTGGTTATTGCAAACTCTGCTTCTCTCTATCCACTCCTGAACTTTATCTGATCCATACTGTTTTTTCATCCATTTATGAAATTTTATATTGTTACAATTATCATCTTCATCTTCATGTAAAACTTCTTCTACATCTTTATTGGAAATGATACTCATTTTGTTGATGAATTCATAATAATATAATATAACTTCTCACTCATATTTATATAGTCATTTCCCCTCCAATTATTATCACCCCCTCCTGCATTTCTTCAATGATTGAATTCATTTCATTATCATCTGAAGTGTTTCCTGCTCTTATTGATGAAACAAGAAGTTGTAATTGATTACAAAGTTCATTAGGATCATTATAATAGACATGATCTATTTTAGCTTCATTATTCAATGTCATAATTAATCCTTTTCCTGATACTTCAGTGCCTGTTATTCCACTGTTTTGAAAATTCAATCTTCTTCTTGCTGATAATGGAGGAAAAATATTTTTTATTAAAATGGATTATTTTTTCCCCTTATTTGTTTTGATTTGTTGATCTGGTGAATATCTAACTCTATGTGCATTAGTGAATAATAAGATATCTCTATAATCTTTCAAATCTTCTTCATTATAATCTTTAGGTTTTGCTTTGAATATCAACTTATATAACCCACTTGTTCCTACAAATCTTTTCATCAACCCCATTGACATAATTATTTCTTTTGATGTATCATTAACAGAATTGGTCAATATTATATCATCATTTTCAAATGTAACAGTTGCAGTTCCTAATTTAAGATCATTACCATAAAAATATACTCCATAGGTATAATCATATTCTTTTAGATTATCATTGATAACTCCTTGTACATATTACATTGCTGTTGATCCTCCCTCCTTCATCCATTCATGTTCTCTATTTTATAAGAAAAGTTGTGCTTGATACTTGCTGGTGGGAGTACTTATCATATCTTGTAGAGTGAGAGGGCTTGTACTAGTTGATTCTTGAAGTTCTTTTTGTTTTGTTCTTTTAGCTTTCAAAGGAGGTTCACATCCATCTCGAAGTGGTAAAGAATCCATAACTTGCACCAAGTCTGTTGGTAGTTCCATAGTATCTGCAAAATCTTCATTCATTGGTACATTCAATTCTGAGTGTATACGTTTATTTGATAAGTTTATGTCTTCTTCATGAGGGCGTTTATTCTCTCTATCTGGTCTATTCATTTCATAGTCTCCATAATCATCAAACATGAGATCATTACCTCAATTATCTGGTCTTAAAATTTTCTCTGATATTTTAGTTTTTTTTGCATTAGTATTAACAATCTCATTCAAAGTATCTGTAATTTGTTTAAAATGATCTTCTAATGCTTTTTTAATTTGAAGTGATCCACAAACTATTGATCTATGTTTACGTTTTATGTTTTTTTTTCAGTTCAATAATTTCATTCTTCTGATCCTCATTCTCAACCATCATCTTTGAAACAATCAGTAAGTACAAACAAAAATTGACTGGTGTGTTTTTGAAAAATCATTGGTCATTTATTGAAAAAAATTATTATCAATGATCAGTGTTACCATTTTTAAATTTCAACAAATTGTCTTTTAAAAATTTATCAATATTAGATATATACCTATTAAATTGTATATGATATCGTCCTTTATTCTTCCCACTTTCTTCATCAATTTCTAGAAACCCATTTTTATGCATCATCCTAGCATGTTTACAAATTTCATTGGATAAGTCAAAACTCATATCAGGAGATACATGGTCTCTGAAAATATATTTCAAATTCAATTCATCTTAACGAAAAACTAATATAAAATCGGTATTATCTCTTATCAACTGTTTAGGTATTTTACTATATGTTTGTGAAAGATATAATACATCAATATTATTATGTCTCCCCATTACAAAATAAGAAACTATGTTATTTTGTTTATCATTTATTACATCATCAAAAATTATAATTGAATTTGGAAGAACATCCTCTGGAGGTGGAACTGATTCATTTTCTGATAAGGGAAAAAAATTCATTCCAGGGATATCACTGAGAATTTTATCAAGGAATATATATTTTTCTTGATATAATGATTTTGAGAATATATATACATTACTGAATCTCAACCCATTAGGATTAAAAAGCAAATTGAGAACTGCATTTGTTTTTCCACAATTAGAAGGTCCTACAATAAGTGCTCTTACATTATCTGGTAAAAAAGAACTATGTTGTTTATCTTGATTTATCTCCTTCAAACCTTCACATTTTTCTATAACCTTATCAAAATTCATAACAGTAAGTTCACAATCATTGTCTATACTCTTCATATTAAATCTCTACTTTTGATCCATGAATCATATGTTTTATCATAACCCTGCCAGCGTACTAATATTCTATCTCCCTTCTTCTGAAGTATTTTCTCAACCAGGAAAATATCTGGAAATGAAGTCTTACTTAACTCTTCTTTGTATAAACAGCCTTTTATCAGTTCTCCTCTTGAGTCTTCAATAATATATGTTGGTGGATTTGTTCTTTTTATATAAGCTACTGTAAAAACCTCATTGGTCCAATTAGGTAGATATCCTTTTGCAAACTGAGCTTTATATTTGCTCATTCTTACTTTATCACCAATTTTGAAAAATGGAATAGAAGATATATTTTTATTTATCACTGATGAGTATTTTTTTAATATATATTTCTCATTTGTTTTGGATACGTCTTTAGGTTTCATTCCAATAGTTCTATGAATTTTTTGATTATATAATTTGATAAGATTCTTCATCATTTTCAACCATTTATAATGTCCATTCACATTAAATTCCTTCCACATCCATGTTTTCAATGTTCTATTAAATCATTCAACAATACTTACTTTCTTATTAGTTAACGTTGTATAGTGATTTATATTATATTTTAAGAACAGTTATTGAACAGAATTATTGAACCATTCTTTACCAGCATCAGTTTGAAAATTCTTCATTGTATTCTTATTTAGTATAGACTCAAGAGCAAACTTAACATCTATTGCTGATTTTGATTTCAAAGGTATTGCATAAGCATATTTAGAAAAACAATTAATCACTGTTAAAATATATTTGAATCCTTGGTTTCCTTTAGCATATGGTATCATTTAAACTAAAAAAACAAATCAAATCCTTGAAACAAATCATTCAATCCTCTCAACTCAACATTTCAAGTTGGAAAATTTCTTCTAGCCTGTTTATGGAGTTCATTTGCAATCTGATGTTTGATACTCATTTTATTCCTAACATACATGTTCACCTTATGAGAATAAATTGATAACTGATCAAAATTCTAAATATAATGTTATTATAATTAATTGAATAGAGGAAAAAGAAGAATAAATTGAATGAATAGAATATTTTTTATTTTCATTGAAACAATATTTTTGAAAAAATACATGAAGGAGATGCTTGACAATGTACAAACCATGGATCATCATCACTATCCCAATCACAAAAAACTATTCCACAACTAATACATTGAGTATCATCTTCATATCCAGTATAAAAAAGTCCAGTTCCTATCATTTTCTCAACATTATGTAGAGATTTAGGATAAGTAGCAAAAGAAGATTTCATTACACTTTCAGTCTCTTCAATACATTGACAGGCTACATCATAACACTTATAGTTTTCTTTCACTTTTTTAGCTATTCTACAATTAGGATTATTGATTTTATGCTTGAAATTAGCATGCTTCAAACTTTAATTTGTATTTGATCTCCATCCACAATCTTCAAAATCAATATCACCAGAATAAGGATGAAAAATCAATCCTGTTTCAATGTACTCAATTTTTTCCCATTGTCTCTTAATTTTTGAAAAAATACAATTAGGAGATGTTTGACTATAAATAAGCCATGGATCATCTTTTTCATCCCATTCACAAAAAACTGCTCCACAACTAGCACATTGAGGGGCTATTCCGCAGATTGGGTTTTGCTAGGTCTAGCGCAACGTTCAACTAGCGCAAGTTTGGCCAAGATCAAAAAAATGGGTTCCTGAGATTGAGTTCAAGCGTTGTCTACCCGTCGTTTGAGTTTAAACAACCATATCTGACACTCCAAGTTGCGCCTGGCCTTGAAATAGCTAGCTCTTCTTGTTTGTAGCAAAATGCAGGGATTATTGCCAGAAGGTTGGCAGCAGGCACTGCAAAACATATCTCCATCCTGTTTCAACATATCTTCCTTTCGCTTTCGCATGTTTGGTTCACCTGTTTCCGTTTCACCACCCTCCCTTGCGCATCTTGCTTTCACCATTCTTTTTCTCTTCATTCTTAATTTTCATCCATTTAATTAAATTTATTAGTTCTGTAGTGAATAAAATATTAATAGTAGTGTTATTGTGTAGTGAGGTAGTGTCCACATAGTGTAAATTAGGAGTATTCTAGGCTGTCATAGTTTGAAAATGGCAGAACAGAAAAAACAAATAAATTTTTTGCAAGATGAACTAACTTTATTGAAAAAATTAGTTTTGGAGAGACCAATTATAGAGAATCATTATTTTAATGAAAGTATTCAAAAAAGGAACCATCAAGCTTTTTGCTTGTAAGAGTATATTAAATTATCCTAAATATGAATAATTTAACAAACTTAATATAGAATGGTTTCTATTTCATGCATGGTTTGTAGTTACAATGGAAGAAAGAGAGAAAGTAGGTAGGAGATGGACAGAAATACTTCTCTTTCGTGAGGGTAAAGATTTTTGAAAGGAGCTTGAACTAGGGAGAAATTACAAAGGTTGTTGAAAGAAGAACAGTTGCAATACAAAAAAATGCTGAATTCCTGCTAGTAGAAAACAATTATAAATGAAACTTGTCCAGAGGACAGTGTTTTCCAAAGTCATTGGTCCCACTTTGCCCTGTAGTAGACTCATTCACTCAAACATTCTGTATACATTGACTATATTTTTGCTCTCTAAAAATGTATCTTTCTTTCTCCAACTATTCCTATATCATTCTTTTGAACTAGCAGTATCCTTGTCCATTGAATTGTCTATTTTGTTATCATCCACACAGAAAAAATGCTACACAGCAAACAATACTCCTTACCCAAAGAATCAACACTCCCAATCTCTCATTTACAAATTTCCTCTTCTACTTGCAACCCTTGACTACAAAACGGCAACTCTGCTGTTGAATTCTACATTTCACAACACATGAAGAGTTTTTGAAAGTTTAATTTCAGATTGTTCTTTATGAAAGGTTGAAAGGTGTACACTGTACAGTGCTAGAAAACAAGCTATTGTAATACATTCTTCATTCTTTGAATTTTTATGTACTTTACACCCTATCTTACTTTCGTAAAAACGTTTGCAGCTTGTGCCCACGAAACAGGTGAAGTGATGTACACTAAAACATACAGGCACTTCACCTGTTTTGTGGGTACAAGCCGCCAATGACAATCAAGCTAAATTTTTTTCAAACCAGTCATTTTATCTTTTTATGAATAGGCCTATATAAAAAAATCATCTATGTTTCTGAATGTTATCAATCAAAGGAAATAAAATACCTTCTGTATTATTTACTTCTATTTTCAAATTAGGCTAATTGTTGATTATTGACAAACTTAAATACACTTATATACAAGACTTTAATGTAGCTTATGAAAATTAAAGAATAATTATAATAATAATCTTTCTCAGAGTCTAATTGAGAGGATGCAAAAGTCAGTTCAGTTGAACACAGCCCGAATAGTACGCCAAATACTGCAGTGCACTTGATAAAACCCTGAACTTTACAATAATTGAAGTGTTTGTTTGGAGTGAAAATTTGTGACTGTGGAAGAAAAGCAACAAACATAACCTGGATTGAATTCTAAATTGGAAAAAGGACAGTTTTGGGCTTAAGCCTGTTGATCCTTACCATTAAGCATTATTTGTAAATAACTGAATAAATAAATAAATAAATAATAATGGAAAAATAATAGTGATTAATGAAAGAGGTTGCATGTTAATGCCCCTCTTCTCATGTGTGATATCCGCATATGCGTGAATGAACAAATACAAATAATAATAATAAACTATAGAATGATGTAAGGCAGCTGCAGCTTCTCCACACCCCTTGCAGAAATACCAAGCCCCTTTCTTATCTCTTATCTCACTCTTGTTCTTTGAAACCTGTTATGAACACGTGTTCACACAACATGAGTTTTGTATGATTCTTTGATACAGAAATTCACAGATGCAGATACAGAAATTCATATCTAAATATTTCTCTCAATTTTTTTAACATAACTAAATAAATTTTCCAAATTGATCAATTTTCAAATTGATTTTATTCCATTGTGACAAAATTGAAAATAATATTTTTAAGGTCGTTTCAAGTGTTTTCACTGCATTTTCTGATGTTACTGAGTTCAATAAATGAGTGAAAAAAAATGTACTGTAATAATATGATTTTATTGGTGATGAAATTGTTCAGAATTTGAAGACAAATCCCATTTTGAAACTCATTTTTGTCAAAATTGAACCAATAACGTGTTAATAGCTTAAAACTGAACTTAAACCTGCCTTTTGAAAAATCTAAGTTGGAGTCTAAAACCATCATTTTTGATGCTGCAATTCTCTCATTTACGCTTAGTCTTGATCTGAGGAACTCACCAAGTTTATCTTTAAAACCGGAGACGATCTGTTGTTGATCTGTTGTTGAGCTCAGGAATCCGATTTTTAGACCCAGGGTTTTTCCCTGCAATAATTGCCGGATAATTGCCGGTCGGCTATCTTTTAAACCTGGACTGATCTCAGGAACCCAATTTTTAAGCCACAGCGCAAAAACCGGTTTTTAGCCTGGCGCAAGCGATAAACCCAATCTGCGGAATAGCCCCTATTGAGTGTCATCTTCATAACCAGTATAGAAAAGTCCAGTTGCAATAATTTTTCGAACATTGGTTAAAGATTTTGGGAAATAAATAAAAGATGATTTCATCACACTTTCAGTTGATTGAACACATTGATAAGCAACATCATAACACTCATAGTTTTCTTTCACTTTTTTAGCTAATCCACAATCAGGATTATTGATTTTATGCATGAAATTAATATGTTTCAATGTTAATTTTGAACTTGATTTCCAATCACATTCTTTACAAACAATGCTATCAGTAAAAGGATTAAAAACAAAACCTGCTTTGTTCACTTCTTCTTTGGTTTCAAACAAAACCCCACCAAAGAAATTTGATAACCTAGAATAATGTACATTATCCATTGCAAACTTTATTCTTACACTGAAAAAAATCTATTCTTTAATGCATTTATATACCAAGCTCTAGTATAATTACTTCTTACTGATAACAAGTATATTTTTTCAGTTATGAGCAATAGTCATCAAAATAAAGAACCAGAGAAAAAAGATGACTATTGGCAGAATAGATTCAAAGACGAAGAGGGACAGTGGAAATATCCGTTGGGTAGAGTATACTCCTGGGTAAGGGGGGAACCTCAACCTTGAAGACCCAAAATACAAGGTAGAGGAAGAGGAAGAGGATTACTATTCTATTTACAAAATGCTAGATTAGATTAGAAATGTAAATGAAGAAATAAAAGACTATCTATCTATCTAACTACAACCCCCCCCACCCCAATCTCTCTTCCTTCAGCTCTCCACAAAACCAAAATCTTATGCAATATTACACAATTTTTCTGTTCTATTTATATAATTATTTATAGGTAATATTTCATTATCATTATCTCTACATTTGTCAATATTATAAGTTTTAAAAAACTCACATAGGTAGTTCATAATCAACTTTCGACTTCATCACTCTATAATACATTGTCCAAATAGTGTTATTAAATATTGATAAGTTCATATTTCTTGGGTAATATAATGAAGATAGCACACAATGTTTGATCCATACTATAATTATTTCACTTTCTTTTTCTTTAGCAGCTATTTGAAGGCTGTAATTATATGAATCTAAATTGAGATTGTCATTAATATCTTCACATGAAGAATATGAAAATAGTGATGAGATCAAATAACAAGAAAAAATAAGTATTCCAATGAATTTCATTGTTTACACTTTTAAAGAGACTCTTAGGTTTGAATGAGAAATTAAATGAATAGAAACCTCTTAATATAGTATAAATATGCACACTCATCATAATTGAAATGATTTCATGATTTTTGTAAAAATAAAATCAATGTTATATTATTATTCAAAGAGTCTTTTTCTCATTTTTACAGATATGACATCACAATCTAGAAAATGTACCTCCATTTTTGTTGAGGGCAATATAGGCTGTGGAAAATCCACTCTCTTAAACTTCTTCTTCAACAAAGGATTTGAAATTTATAAGGAACCTGTTAGTGAGTGGTAAAACTTCCATGGTCACAATATTCTCAACATGTTCTACCAGAACCCTTAAAAATGGGGGTTCATTTTCCAGTTGATTGTTCAGCTGACAACAATTAGTTCAAATTTGAAAACAAATACAAGAAAAATTATTGAAAGATCAGTTCATTCTGCAAGGAATATTTTTGTTGAACATTTATAACAGACATCACAAATAACAGAAATTGAATATCTATTATTGGATGACTGGTACAAATGGATGACAACAAATATTGATCTCAAAGCAGATTTGATTATATATATAAGAACAAATCCAGAAATTGCTCTTGACTGAATCAAATTACGAGGAAGAGAAGAAGAGAAAGAGATAACACTCTCTTATCTTCAATCAATCCATCAACTACATCAGGATTGGTTGATGAATAGAAGTGAAACTTCTTCAACTCCAATCCTTGTAATTGATGGAAATCAATCACAAAAAGTGGTTATAGATGAGATTGAGAGGGAACTACCAGATTTTTTTTATATAAATAATTAAGAATGAGTTCTTCCAATTAAAAATAAAATAAAATAAATTTTGATATTTTAAAAGCATTTTTTCTTATTCTGAAACCTGAATCATGATCATTAATTAAGAAACCTGTTGAAACAGGAAAGACTGTTCTGAGTTCAATAGATAGTGTTGAAGCTCAAATTATTTTGTGAAGAAAAGGATACTAACTCTCTTTTAATTCTACTTCATCAAAAAAGATGAAAGATATCCATTATAGTGTAATGGTATTAACCTTTACTACTTTACTTACCCTGAAGATTTGAACCCAGAACCTTAGAAATGAGAGACAGAACCGCTAACCACTACACTATAATGGATATTTATCTACTAAATGTTTTTTGCTACTTAATTAATTCCAAATTCACTAGAATCTTAACCATATCAAGCTTATCTATATAATATACTTGAAATTATCACTTTCCACTTTTTCAGTTAGAGCTGATCTCAAGAATGATTTCTAAAGTTCAGAAGCTCTACAACATTTCAATGAAAAAGTTCAAGGAATGTGATAAACAGACTGGTGGTAGAAGACTTCATAAGAAATTGATGATAGCTAGTGTTATTAACAACTCCTGTGACTTCTTAGTAAACATAAAAAGAACAGCACAACGATTGCACAGTATTTCTTTATCAAAGTCGAATGAAAAAGAAAGACTACTGAAAAGATTAATGATTGCAAGTATTTTAAAGAAATCCAAAACTATTTTAAACAATGTGGAAAAATAAAAATAGAATAATTAATAAAATATATATAAATAAATATTTGCAGTCAACTATGTATTTTCATTATCATCAATTACTATTCCTCTTGACTTAGAACAAAAGGTTGATTTATTCTTATTACAACTTGTTTAAACATGTACAGTTTTTTATAAAAGAGGGTTAAATTTGATAATGTCTACATAATTGTTTCTTGATATGTTTCAAGGTTGAAGTATTTCTATTATGACATATTTAAACATGCACAGTTTTTCATGATAATTATAGATTACAATACCTAACTACCAAAACCAAATGCTCTTCTTAAGATGTCACAGAAACATTTATGGAGGTTAGGATAAAAAGATGGTTAAATCACCTAACTACCGGACGCTCTTCTTAAGATGTCACAGAAACATTTATGGAGGTTAGGTTAGGATGATTGTTTGATCAGGTTGATGAATGAGGTAGGTTGCAGGTTAGGTTAGGTTATGTTTGTTGAAGGTTACTTCCAAAACATGGTCACTTCTGGAATAAGATTACTTTCAATTCATACTTACTTCTGGTTATAGTTCTGGAGCATACTTACTCCTGGAATGATGTCTCAGAACTGTCCTTTTTATACTGTTACAAAACATATTTTCGTATATTCCGTAAATCCCGTACTCCGTATTGGGATTTTTCTTATCAAAACCACCCTGACCCTTCTAAAAATGGAAGCACTGCACGCGCTTCCCACTGCGCACCTTTCTCTCTCCCCCGCTTCCCTCCTAAACAGTCAGTCAGCAAGATCTCCTCGACTAAGGATGGAAGCTTGATAGAGCATAAATACAGCCTCCTGGCATTGTAGGTCTCTGCTACCCGAGTCCCTGTCCCAAGTCAACTGCTCCTGCTCAAGGGTGTTGCCTACCCTAGGCAACATAAGTACTAAGTTATAAGTACTGAGTGTACTTGTTGTCACTCTGCATCTTCTCCTAACTGAGTCAACTGCTCCTGCTCGAGGGTGTTGCCTACCCTAGGCAAGTTATAAGTACTGGGTGTACTTGTTGGGACTCTGCGTCGATCTTCTGACTGGGTCAACTGCTCTTGCTCAAGAGTGACATCATATTTAGCTGACTTTTAAGTACTGCTTTTACTTGTTAGACTTTGTGTCTCCTCTAGACCAAGTCAAGTGTATTAGTGAATAACGTACCCTACCTTGCCTTACCTAATTATTTCTTTCCTACATTTTTCTAATACCTTTTGGCTGTGGCTCATCCCACGGCCAATCTAACTTCTCCTATAACCTCTTAATTGGCTGTGGCTGAACCTATGGCTAATCTATTCCTTAGTAACCCTAAAATCCTCCTATGGGCTGTGGCTAACCCCACGACTATTCTATCCTCTCCTTTCACACCTTCATAGGCTGTGGCTCATCCCACGGCCAATTTACCCTCCAAATAACACTAAAATCCTCCTATGGGCTGTGGCTAACCCCACGGCTATTCTATCCTCTCCTTTCACACCTTCATAGGCTGTGGCTCATCCCACGGCCAATTTCAAATTCAAATTTATTTCCACAAAAACAAGTACAAAACCAAGATAGCTTAGAATTACATTCCCAAATTAGCTTAGAAACAAGACATAATAAATTCTTAAAATACAACTATGTTAACAAACAAAAAATTCAATACAAGAACAAATCTTCTCAATTTCAAATACGACAGCAAAATACAATGAAGGTAGTGGAAGGCTACTGGCACAAGTAAACTTGGCCGCCAGTAGGAGTAGAAATGATTATTATTACAAATGAAACAACGTTTTTATAAAAAGAAGAACAGTATTAAATTAGCATTTATCAAACATCTGGTAACTGGTTTATGGAATGTCAATTTCGAAATAATACTTGTGTATTATCCAAGTTTTTACATGAGATGGTACGCAATTTGTTGGTATGTGGTTTGTGAGATTATTTGGGAAATTATTTATGATCTTGGGAGCTATATAAATGAGTTGTTTTCGAATTTTAGTGAGGTTTGAAACGTAGTCTTGGAATCTATTTTGATTACATCTGGTTATATGAGATTCATTATTTATTTTTTAAAATTTATTCCTATACCTATTAAAATATTTGAAAATACCTAGCACATACAGTTGGCGTATAGTCATGACATTCAGATCATTGAAAGCATTTAATGACGGATATAATATTGGTTGGTTCAATATTGTCTTAATGATCATTTTTTGGACAGTGAATAGCGTTGATAGGTGAGAATTAAAAGTACCTCCCCAAACTACCAAACCATATTGGAGTAGTGATTGAACTATAGCAAAGTAAAATATTTTCAACCTATCTAAATTTAGAATAGATCTTAATTTAAAGAATTTATATGATACAAACTTCAATCTATTGCATAGGTAATCAATGTGTCTCTTCCACTTGAAGCCCTCTTCAATTATTATACCCAGATATTTCAAGTGAGTAGTTCTCTCAATCTCAGGACAATTACATATATCATGATCATCCTCATTACAATTCATATGCAATTTCAGTCGGCAATGTGTAACCTTGTGCCCGGTAATATTTCTAGAGAATACTATGAATTTGGTTTTCTTAATATTCAGGCTGAGAGAGTTGATGTCCAGCCACCTCTTAAGTATGGAGATACCTCTAGAGGCATCTCTATAGTCGTCCGGCCACATTCTACCCCCAAACAACAATACCGTATCATCCACAAAAGAATAAACTCCACCGCCTTCCAGATCCAATCTTAAGATCTCATTAACATAGACCAGAAACAAAATTGGTGAGAGAATCGTCCCTTGAGGCAGGCCGTAGCTAGAAAGTGGCATCTCACTGACACTGTTATTTAGTGTTAGAATTTGTTTTCTGTGTGAAAGGTAGCTTTCAAATAGTTCTAATGGGATTCCTCTAATACCTACTCTTTTCAGCTTAACAAGCAATTTACTATGACTCACTGTATCATAGGCTTTTGCCAAATCCAGAAATCTGGCAACAGTCTTTTGCCCCTTATTTAGAAGATCTGAAACTGAATTTGAAAACTGTATAAGAGCATCATCAGTACTTTTGTTGTTTTGGAAACCAAATTGAAAATTTTCTATTATTTTATTAGAGTCAAAGAATTTAACAACTTGAGATTTTATTAGTTTTTCCATTATTTTAGATAGTGAGCTCAGTAAGCTAATTGGCCTATAATTTTCTGTCTGACTTCTATTGCCTGATTTAAATAAAGGTTTTATTCTAGCCACTTTGAACAAATTTGGGAAAATTCCTCTTTCAAAACATTTATTAATTATTAAGGTGAGAGGGTAAGCAATGTGATTCGCAATTTTTTTCAAAGTTGTACTATTAATACCATCAATTCCTGGACTTGTATTATTTTTTAAGTTTAATATTGTATTAACCACCTCTGTCTCATTTACTGGTTACAAGAAAAACGAATTTAGTAGTCTGGAGTTATCTTTCTTATATTCAAATAGGAATGAGGTTTGACTGTTATATCTAGGTATTTTACTAGCATAGTTTTCCCCAACATTAGCAAAGTAATCATTTAATTCATGGGCAGTCAACTTTATATCTCTTTCATTCCCACCCTTATCTAGGAGTTCATTAATATATGTCCATAATTTTTTGGCGTTATTCCCACATTCTCCTATTTTATTTCTGTAGTAATCATCTTTAGTATGACTAATTAATGTATTTAGTAGGTTCCTGTAGGCCCTGAATTCATTCTTTAAATTAATGTTTAATGGCTCCTTTTTCAATTGCTCAGCCATCCTGTCTCTTCTATTGATAGATTCTATTAATCCCTGCGTAATCCAAGGCTTCAATTGTCTTTTCTTATGTTTTAATTTTATTTCCATTGAAGAGAGATTTATATAATTTGTTAGTTTATTTGTAAAGGTTTCAACTGATAAATCCAGTGTATCCTTATCATTGTTGAAATCAGCGTTTAGGAATTCCCATTTCTCATTCTGTAAATAGTACTCAAGTTTATTAAAATTTATTCTAGTGACTTTATTGGTATGAGGAGCCAAAGGACGAGATAAATCACCAATGATATTCATGTGTAAGGTAGTTGCGAAATGATCTGTTATATTCATCTTTAAAATGTTAGCTATTTTTGGTTTTATTTGTATCTTTGTAAAATATATGGTCAATACAAGACAGTTTATTATCAAATATTCTAGTTGCTTTATTTATCAGTGACCTAAATCCATTTCCGTTCATAACATTCAGATACTGTTAAGAAAAACGGTCAGTGTTCAACAGATCGATATTTATGTCACCCACAAAACAATGTTTCGATTGCTTGGTAAAGAGTTGAGATAATCATTTAAGTTTGAGATAAAGTTATCGGTACTACTATTCGGAGATCTGTATACGGCAACCACCTGTAAGCTCAATTCCTTCCCTGATTCAATTATTACACTTGCAGCATAAGCTTCTATCAATTTACCCTCCAAATAACCCTAAAATCCTCCTACGGGCTGTGGCTAACCCCACGGCTATTCTATCCTCTCCTTTCACACCTTCATAGGCTGTGGCTCATCCCACGGCCAATTTACCCTCCAAATAACCCTAAAATCCTCCTACTGGCTGTATCCTCTCCTTTCACACCTTCATAGGCTGTGGCTCATCCCACGGCCAATTTACGCTCCAAATAACCCTAAAATCCTCCTACTGGCTGTGGCTAACCCAACGGCTATTCTATCCTCTCCTTAACACCTCAATCGGCTGTGGCTAACCCCACAGATGATCTATCCTTGCATTCAACACCTCATGGGCTGTGGAAATAATCACGGCCCCTTCACCTTCTATCAAATATCCTTATTAGGAAATATCTTTCAAGTTATGAGCAAGAAGTTGTCATTCTGGATCTAAAGACGTTTCTTTGGATGACAAAAGTCGAAAAAGAGGCGAAGACCTCAACCTGAATTGTTTTCTCTACGTCCGAACCTACCCCACTTCCCGACTGTAGCTGGTTGTCCAGGAGAGACACCTGGTATCTTTACGAGGCCAGGCAGAGGAGCTGAACCCCGTAGTAATACTACTCAAGTTATAGTGTATACAGACATACACACACACACACACATACACACACACATACGCAAACAAGGCCACAAACGGGGAGGTGAGAAAAGAACCGACAAAATGGGGAAGCATGTTTACACATATTTTAGAGATTTAATTTTTTATCTAGAAGGTGTGTTTAGGTGTTCTAAATACAATTTTAAACTTTTTTCAGTTAACTGAAAAAAAATTCACACAATAAACCTACAAAATGGGGAGGTTATAGTCTGCACTTTTAACTTACTATCTGGGGAGAAATGTGTGTCCACTTCCACTGTACAAACCGGGGAGAAAGGGTGTGTACACTTCCAACCAACATACCGGGGAGAAATTGTGTGTACAGTTTAATTTACAAACCGGGGAGAAAAACGGTTCTAAAATTTTGGCTGCTACAGACAACACTTTTTAGCGGCGCAAAGATTTAAATTTGCAGGTCCGCCTGTTGCGTCTTATTGAAATGAGATTGAATTTTTTTCTGAAGAGTCGATAAATTCAATTGGATGACTTGGAATAATAGCCTAACATAAAAATCTGGTGTGGTACACTCACACAACTTTCCTTGCCATTAACATTTGCTCAGCCTAATACGAGTAGGCTATCCATTATCCATACCTAGTCATCAGCAAGTGCAAATTTCATTACGCTATTACTTGCTCATCTTCTCATACTATAGTCGACCACAGATCATTGGAATTACCAAGGTCACAGGATTGCTGAGCCCTGTTGCCACTGTAGTCCACCCTCACCCAAACAAAACATCACTCCTTCTCTCTCACACACACTCTCTTACTACCTACCCCTAAGTACAAAGCGGCATCACCGGAGGGAGAAACAGGGAGTGGTGTCGGAAGAATTGCTCGTCCTTGACCATTCCAATGATCTGTGGACGACTATAACAGTGAAATTTGCATTCGCCTATGACGCCTCGCGCCTACCGGCGCTTCGGCTAATCGTGTGTGCGATTTGAAATTTTCACAAGCCCATGATGACTTGCGCCTGTCGGCGCTTCGGCTAGATTTTAGCCAAATTGACTTGGATTTTGAATGAATGTAGATTTTTGATACCTATTTCAATATATCGGATCAAAGAGGTGGAATCGATAAAGGATCATACTCTGTTATTTTACCAAAAATTTATTATGAAACACCAATACTTTTTCCAAATGTGATTTTTGTCTCCTTTAAATCCTGATATGGATTGCTTTGATTGCGATTTTGACGGAATGGCATTGATACAATTTTTGCACACGAGCGGCAAGCACGCTGCCCGCGTTGCTCAAACTCACCTTACCGAGCCACGTAGTGCGGGTTGCCTATATACAGATTCATGTAGTGCGGGTTGCCTATCTACAAACTACTTAACTTTTCAAGTCTAGAGTGGCGCCCCTGCTAATCTTACACAAAGGGGACATATGCCAGTTGATTGAGCTTATTAATGACTATATAGGGTGTCTGTTTGAAGAAAATAGTTTGAAAATTTTTTGAGAAAATCGAGATAGAAATATTGTAAAATCCATTTTTTCAACAATGCTGCGGATCTTCTGCGATTTTGCCAGGAACGAGACTCATGGCAGTCGATAGGGCTTATAAAGGGCTATTTCGGGTATGAGTTTCAAAAAAATCGTTAGAGCCGTTTTTGAGAAACCCGTGAAAAACACCATTTTTAGCATATTATTCGCCATTTTTTCCGCCATTTTTCGATGAATTTTCTTGAATTTCTTAGTGTCGGGTCCTCATGGTATAAGAACCTTGAGTTCCAAATTTCAAGTCAATCGGTTAATTAGGAATCTAAATATTGCAAAATCCATTTTTCTCAACAATGCTGCGGATCTTACGCGATTTTGCTAGGAACGAGACTTATGGCAGTCGATAGGGCTTATATAGGGCTGTTTTTGATATGAGTTTCAAAAACATCGTTAGAGCCGTTTTCGAGAAAATCTTGAAAAACACCATTTTTGGCATATTATCCGCCATTTTCTCCGCCATTTTTTGATGAATTTTTTTTTAATTTCTTAGAGTCGGGTCCCCATGGTATAAGAACCTTAAGTTCCAAATTTCAAGTCAATCGGTCAATTAGGGATCGAGATATAGTGTATACAGACATACACACACACATACACACACACACACACACAGACCAATACCCAAAAACCACTTTTTTGGACTCAGGGGACCTTGAAACGGATAGAAAACCTAAAATTGGGGTACCTTAATTTTTTTTGGAAAGCAATACTTTCCTTACCTATGATAGTAGGTAGGGCAAGGAAAGTAAAAATTCATGAATTAGATAAGAGAGTTGAATTACTTATTGATAAAGTTTGGAATAATTGAATAGAAAAGATTGCTGTAATGATCTTTCTAGACTTCATTCAATTCATTGAGGACTTGGAGAGTCTCCTTAAAATTGATTGTGTGTCCATTTGTATAAAAGATAATATGAAAGGAACGGAAGGTTGTACAATCATGGAATCTGAAGTGGTTTGAAAACCCATTCTGATACAAAAACATTTTTCAGCATGTCTCTATTCAGAGTTCACGATGCAGTAGTCAAACATTTGATAAAAAGCTAGTTATAAAAATAGTACCAAAATGTTCAGAAAGATCCTAAAAATTCTATTTTTAAATCATAAAACAACAATATAAGACGATGAACAGGGAGTTATGTCATTGACTATATTTTTTAACTAATTTATAGATATATTTTTTGACACTTCTTAACAACAAATTGAAAAGTGATATGATGAACAAAAATCACAGGTTATATGCACATTCTAATCTTTCTTTTGTTCTACTCTTTCTGAACAATTTGTTATCATTTTCATAATTATTGGTTGGAAAATAGCGACCAAAGGAGTAAAATTCAGAGTGCCTGTTTATGCTTTTTTGAAAGGTATTAAGGCCTCTTAATTGATTCAGTAAAATATCTTTGATGAAGAAGCCTATTGATTCTGAACATTTTAATTAGATTTTTTTTTCAAATTAGGATAGAAATGGAAATCCGTATAGACGTTCAATATGCTAATGATCTGAATGACTCAATTTTTGTTGATTAGTTTTGGATTAGGTTAATTAGGTTTGGTACACAGCTAATATTTTCAACACCCAATTTTACCATTATACCATACCTTTTCTATAACTAAGATATTGGGGATGAAATTCCATAAAATCTGTGGTCCAGTTTGACTGAATTAGACCTATATGAGTTAGCCTACTGTTTTTGACAATTTTGGAATTGCTCTATACCAAGTTCAATCACCCTTCTGATTCATTTCTTGTGTATTATGTTCAACAAAAGTTTTGCCTTGGCGCCTAAGAAGAACATGACTACCATGTTTAACCACACCAACCCTAGTTTTCAATCCAGTCTGAAAGATCAAAGAAAATTCTAGAAGCTGCACTTTAGTTGAAATTTGAGGAAAAGAAGTCAAAAAGAATATGACCTTCATTGTACAAGCAGCTCTAAAACCCTTTACTGGCCTTTACTAGCTGCAAATGTAATTAGCTCTGATTTCTTTGTTATTTTCCAAGTAATTATTGAAATAATCTTTCTATAGAGTAAAGTGCTTTGAATTATTAAGTTGTGAGGTACCTGCAGTTTGAATCCAATCTTAGTGGAGTGGTGCTGGTGAGTGCGTAGAGCTTTGAAAGTGACACTTACAACGCTATTTGTTAGAGTTCGACTCCATTTTTGTGGCCGGCTTTTGCCTGTTATTTGTTTTCATTGAATGAATTGTATGATTCAAGCCAACTAACTGCTAAGGTTATTGTACCGTTGAGTGAGATAACGACAGGCAACTCATCTAGGATAAGGCCCGATAATCTATCAGATAATCAGTACCTGTTGCCGATAGAACTTACTCTCGATCAGCTGATCCACTAGCGCGTGTTTCGTTACCAAGGCAACCGGCAGACACTAAATTCAGTGCCATTCAGTAATCCATCATCTTGTGAACCGGGCAACTACAAGTTAGAACAGGCGCTAGCTAAACAGTGAGCGTCAACAGCTTATCAATACTTCGCTCGATCGCTCTTATCTATCAGTTAAACCCCTCTTTAGAAAGAACAATAAAATAGAATAGTATACTTACTTTGAATAGCCATAAAAAGCTTGAATTTTTTCATTTTTTCCTATCTATCTATCCTTTCTATTAGATACCTATGTTCTCAGGAGCTTCCATATCTTAACCAAAGCCATGACAGCTCTCTTGGCGCTTCCTTTACTTTCCCTCTCTCCCATTCCTCACTATTAATTTTAAACTCGGGGTAACTGTTCTCTTCGTTTTATCATTTCAATCGTTTTATTATTTCATTTCTCTCAAAAATGCTAACCAGACGAGTACGTAACAATCTGTCTCAATTGACTTCTGAGGAAGGGATGCATCTAAGTGAAGGAATAATGCATGATGAGGTAATAGATTTAGCGGTACAAATTCATAGTGCAGTAAGTGTCATTACATCTAAGCACTCCAGTGACGCTATTATAGATATAGTTCCACACCTCATTAATACTTTGAACCGTCTGGATGCATGTATAATAGTGAATAACGATCTTCAAACCAATCTAATAGAGATGTCGACAGAGAACTCTCAATTGAAAGGGAAATTGGATGAAGAGAGACGAAGAAGGGCACTAAGTTTTGAGGAATCGTTGAATATGGAAGAGGAAGCTCAGAGTGAAATATAAACAACTTGAGAGCTCAGGTCGAAAATTTAAATAAACGTGAAATTGAACTTAGAAAAGAACTCGTAGAAAAAAATGCAATAATATCATTATTGAAATCTGACTGTGCTGATATGAATGCAGAACTCGTGAATTTCACTGGAAATCGAGAAAGCTTGAGAACAGATACATTTTAGAATGTCAATATTCACATGAAAATTTGTCGGTTGGAAATTGTCAGTTTGACCTTACTGTGGATAGAGAAGAGAATTTTCCGCAACTATCTGTTGAGCCCAATAGAAAAATAACGGTACAAGCACTGGTACACAGATCTCACGCTTCTCCTCAGGCAAATATGATTAGTCCACAAATTTCAATAAATTCTGAAAGAATAAATCACAATGAACCACCGTCTACACTTTTTGCTCAGAAACAAAGAGTTGTAATTCTGACAGATAGTCAGGGGAAAAACCTATCTCAGTATCTAAATAACCTTGGCCTGGAAATTTTCAATTTTTTTTGTGTCATCGAGATCTGGTGCTAAGCTGAAACACATAATTCAGGAAAGTGAATCACTCTTAAAAGGTTTGTTTGTCTAAAAAGGATGTTGTCATCATATTGGCTGGATCGAACGACATACATAGAAGTGAACTGTATCAGCTCACTTTGAGACAAGGTATAGATATGTTGTCAAGTTTTTCTATTGAAGCAAATATGATAGTTTACACCATTCCATACAGGTACATGATGAACCAGACTTGAATGATGATATTTTCATTGCAAACATGCTGATAAAGAGTTTATTAAGCTCGTCCAAATACAACAGAACATTGACTATGAATGTCAAGGATGTAAATCGATTATTGAAAAGGAAATGTTTTACTCGTCATGGTCTACATTACAACCGGTTGGGGAAAAGAGTTATCAGTGATTCAATCGGCAATATGTTGAGAAAATTATCTGTGAAACCAAGAGAACACTCTTCGCAATCGCCAGCTTCGCAGTGTGGTAGTCATGGTGAGAGTTCAAAGGCTATCAATAAAATCAACTTTGGAGCAGCATCTGTTACAAGTAGAAGCCGTGAAGAAACTGGATGCCCTATTTTCCAATGTATTGAGTCTTTCCCTATCACACCTAATTCGTCAAATTCTCCTGTGCTCGATGAAGTGGTCTCTACATTACCGATCACTACCATTAACGCAACGTTCCATCATTCCCTTGAGACTGATTTTTTAGATATTTCCAAAACAGACATGATCTTGAACAAGAGAGTGTGAATAACACTGATAGCAGAACAGAAGTTATGAACTCTAAAAGCGCTGATAATCACAATTGTAGTAGAAATAATTATATTAACAATATTAATAATAGTAATAGTAATAATAATAGAAATAGTAATAGTAATAATAATGGAAATAGTAATAATAATAGTAATAGTAATAATAATAGTCTTAGAAATAATGATGATAGGAAAAATACTAGAAATACTAGTATAATGGTATAAATTCAACAAAAAAATCAACAATATGTGATCTGAATAAAAAAATCAAAATATTACACCAAAATATCAGACATCTTCCTTCAGCTATTGAATCTCTAGAAATAACCTTAGATGACATAAAACCTGACATACTTGTTCTCACTGAGCACAAAGATTACTCTCATCAGATACCTCACATAAATATTCTCAATTATGTTTTAAAGACTTCTTACACCAGGGAAAACTATCAAGGGGGAGGTGTAATGATACTCACTAACAAAATCCTACAGAATGTTAAACCGGTTAAAATTAAAAATATCTTAGATCTTACTGAAGATAAAATATTGGAAATATGTATGTTGGAATGCACGAATGGTAGAAGGAAGATACTGATACTGGGACTGTATAGATCTCCTATAGCTACAAACGAAAATCTTTTTATCCAGAAACTAAACACTGTGTTAGATATTGCAAGTCATAAATATAATGATGTAATAATAATTGGTGATTTTAATATAGACATGACTACAAATGTTCTTGTTGCATATAATTTCTGGTACATGGTTGATTTTCCTACTCGTATAACCGAAACTACAGAATCAGTCATTGATAATGTTTTCACTAAAATTGACACACTCCAAAATCAGTGTTTCTGAAAGTAAATACTCAATTTGTCAATACTCATTTGGATCATGATGCCCAACTTGTTGAAATAAAAACAGAAAATGTGTACAAAAGTAAGGAACGTAATAAATTTATATTCAAATATAGTAGAAGCTTTTCTGACAAAAATGTTTTCATGTTTAATTTAGCTTTAAGTCAGGAAACTTGGTTAGATGTATTTAACTCGGACGTCAAATACAAATATGATACTTTCAATAGATCATTTTCCAAATATTTCAACACATATTTTCCAAGGAAGTTAGTGAAACAGAATATTAACCAAAAGTCATGGATCACACCTGAGTTGAGAGCTGGCAAGAAGGAACTCATTGTTCAAACCAATAGAGCGAGATTACTAAGAGATAAAAATATAAATACAAATACTAGAGCAATATCCAGGGAACTAAGAGCTAAAATAATCCAAAGCAAAAAAACCTTTTATGATAACAAAATAAAAACTTCTAAAAATGTTATAAAAGCGACTTGGAATATAATAAACACAAAGGTTGGAAATAAAAATAAACAATTTGAAAATCTAACTTTGAGATGTGGAGAGCAGATTTGTTCTAATCCTCAAAGAATAAGTGAACTTTTTATGAATTATTTTGCAAGGGAAGAGATAGGGATAGGAGAATCTCAAAACCAAACACAAAGTAATAATTCCAAAAACATAAGTGATAAAAAGTTTAGATTTAAAACAATTGATTATGAAACGCACTTGATAGAATTATAACTAGTTTAAAATGTAAGTACAGTGCAGGATACGATGACATACCTATCGCCATCATTAAAAAGGTCAAGAATGTTTTATCGAAGCCACTCCTACACCTGATAAATTCTTCTCTTATTACCGGAATATTTCCTCAGCAGTTGAAAATTTCAAAAATTATCCCAGTTCATAAAAAGAATGATAAACAAGATATAAACAATTACCATCCAATTTCCTTATTGCCGGCAATTTCCAAGATTTATGAACGTGTAGTTTCAGACCAGTTTCTTGATTATTTGGAGAAAAATGAATTACTCGATTCCTTCCAGCATGGGTTTCGTAAAGGAAAGTCAGTCAAGACAGCAGCAACAAAATTTATCGAATCGCTCATTGACTCAATAGATAACTCGGATAAAGCGGTCGGTATTTTCTTAGATCTCACACAAGCTTTTGATAGTATTTCGCACAGGATTTTGCTTGAACGCCTAAAAAGCTTGGGAGTGACAGGGATAGCTTACAACTGGTTTGAATCCTACATCATTAACAGGGAAATGTACGTGCAAATAAATCACATGAACGACAGGGGATTTAGGAATACCTTCAATTCAGAAATGAGAACAAGTAGATGCGGCGTGCCTCAAGGTTCAATTATGGGACCTATTCTCTTTATTTGTTATTTGAAAGGTATCCCACATCTTGAAGGTGATAGTGAGCTGGTTTTGTATGCTGATGACGCAAATCTGAAAATATCAGCGAAATCCCAGAACTTGAGAGAATAGCGATATCAAACCTTTCCACTTTGGCGGGACATTTAATGAACAACAAATTAATAATAAACATGAATAAAACGAAACTATTGACATTTACAACACAGCAGGCAAAAACATTCCACCCTACGATAAATTTGGACAACCAAGTTATCTCCCAGTCTACCTCTTCCAAGTTCTTGGGCCTAACAGTAGATCAAAACTTGAATTGGACAGAACATGTCGCAAGGATATTAACACGAGTATCAAGTGGACTATATGCACTTAGAAAAATGTCTCCCATTTGTAAAATGGAAACGCTAAAAACAATTTATTTCGCGTATGTGCACTCAATAATATCTTTTGGCATAAGTCTGTATGGATCTACTTCAAACCAAAACATGGATTCAATTCTAAAAGTACAGAAACAAGCTATAAGAATAATCCTTCACCTAGATTTCAAAGCATCAGTAAAAGAACATTTTGCTCCCTTAAATATAATAACAGTTTACAGCCTTTACATATTTGAAACAATTATGTCTGTAAAAGAAACCCCTGGAAATATTTTAACGTTAGGATATAATCATAGATACAGCACTAGAAACAGAGACAAACTTTTACATTTGCAAAACCATAGACTTGAGTTTTATAAGAGGAAGCCCACATACATAGGAGCTAAGTTTTATAACAAGCTACCAAAAAGTATCCAAGAAGAGGCAAATCCAAACAGATTTAAATTGGAATTGAAAAAATACCTCACAAATAGAGCACTCTATAGTATTGAGGAATACCTGCTCTCTTAATATAATAATAAGGTCAACTTCTATTAGTTAATCATATTTTATTAGTTATACTTATAGTTAGTTTAGTATGTATAGTTGTTAGTTTAGTTCTGTATAATATTTTAGTGATAAGACCATGTGAATAAAAGTGACACTATTCATTGTATGTATTGTACAATTTTATGAATAAAGGAATATGAAATGAAACCCATCTTCAAATTGGTTGTTGAGGTCATCCATGCTTCTTGAAACTGTAGTACTAAAATGATGCTATTATGTAAATTTCGCTTACTTGCTATACATTTCACACTTATGAGTTGCGGACGCGTTTCGAACATTGATGTTCATCCTCGGCGCTTCTAGCTAAGACTGAGGACTGAGTTGCTCTAATCAAGTGAGGTGGGAGGAGGTAATTGTTTTAACTGTATAGCAAGTAAGCAAAATTTACATAATACCATCTTCAAACACCAATCTAACCATGAACTGAAATCATTAAAAACAATTTTACAATTTTTGATGCAAATACAAGTGTACCTGTGAATGAGACTTTGAACGCCAATCTAACCCTGAACACAAATTATATTGATGTTCACAATGACATTGAAATCATTACCGTAACAGCAATTTTAGTTAAAAAAGAAAAAATTGTTGTAAATTTGATTATTTTTTCACTTTTCATTCATGAATAGAATTCCTATCCAATTGTAAAGATGACAAAAATGTGTTTAAAATTTATAATAGTTTTGAAGAATCAGAAACCTGCTCATTTAAAATTTCATGAAAAGCAAAGGAGATCTGGTAAAAGTTGTGAAGCTGCAGCTCTGTATTCCAAGTGGTTACCCATTTCTGATGCCAAGTAGGCCTACAAGGATTTGAAAAATTTGTGTGTGAAAGGACTAATTCCAACTCGTTGTCATGGTGAATACATTGCTCTACACAAAAAATGACATTCAAGATTGCATGAACAAGACAGATGAAGAGGATGAAGTGAAGATAAAAAAAAACATTGTTGTGAATTTGATTAATATATTTTCATGTTCATTCATTACATCATCCCTTTATCTTTACTAGAAACCGAGTTACAATTTTTCAAAAAAGAGGTTAATTTTCGAGAGAAACGAGAATCTGAGTATTTCCAGTATTTGTTCGCTTAGAACTTTTGGAATATTCATTTGAATTGTTTGAATCAAAATCCCTCTGGGGATAATTTTGTCCTCTACAATTTGAGACCAAGTAGACCTTTTTCCCTTGTATCGTTTCTTATCTAGAGCAGTGGAAAGATATCCTTGTATTGTTAAAACCCCTATTTTTGAGGGAAATGGTCTCCAAAACAAGTTTATATGTGTTTGTATTGAGATTTTTTAAATGATAATGTCTCTATTATTCTCAGTGTAATATTATCAATTTGTTGTGTGTTCACTGGAAGATAGATTCAATTTTTAACCCAGGATCTACAGAGATTAGAAATTCATGAATAATATGATTTGCTTCTCCATTTGTGTAGGAGCCTCCTACCACATTACAAACTACTTTTATAAGAGATGATCCACTAATGGCTCATGGAATATCTGATTGTGCCGGCCTTGGTGGCGCAGTGGGCTAGGGCATCACAACCTTCAGTCCGCTAGCACTGCCACAGGTCTGGGTTCGAATCCCAGTGGCATGGCTGTTTTTCACCTCATCAATCACCTTAGCACTCAATATCCATTACCCACGCACAAGCTAAAATGCTTATGTGGACATCATCCACAATAATATATATATATATTTTTTTTTAATTTGGGTTATTTGATGAAAATAAGTATAATGTTAGTACCTTACAAATATATGATATATATTTATATTTTTTTTACTATTTCATGATTATTTGGAAATTAATAAAATAAAATTTTAACAAGCTGTAACGAAATATTTGTTGAACATTTTATGATATTAAAAATTATTTATTTACAACTTTTCAAATTAACCAATACATAATAATTGCTCGCTATCATTATTCCCAATGCTAATTAACATGGATTTTGTACTTTTCTTGAACTTTAGGATGCCCATTCCAATTATTTCAGCAGGCAATAAATTGAAGATTTTGCATCCTATGTATAGGGCAGACTTTTGACCAAAAGTTGTGTTTCTTCTAACTATGTACAGGTCTCTATCCCTAGATCTTGTATTGTGTGCATGATCTACGTTGCGTGTTAAATGCGGATTTGTTTTGATGAAAATGAGAACTGTATATACGTATAGTTGTCGCACACTTAGAACTTATTTATACTCTTTAAATAACTGCTCGGTTGGGTAAAGTCTGGGTCTATAACAGATTATTTTTAATAAAAGCTTCTGAACTTTTATGAGCGGATCTACATGATTGTGGTATGTACCTCCCCATACAAGTACTCCATACCTAACAATTGATTCAACCAGTGCATAATAAATTGTTCTCAGTTTATGGGCAGGCAAGATCTGACGTAGTTTCACAAATATATAAACAAGTTTCCTTAGTCTAGTGACAATATATGATACATGTTTGTCCCATCGAAAAAGGTCATCAACTACTATTCCTAGATATTTAATTTGATCTACTCTATCAATAATAGGACAGTTGCAGGGCAATATAGTCTGTGTGCAATTGTGTAGTTTAAGAGTATCTTGCTGAGGTTTTTGTGCGCTTGTCAGTGAGAAAGCCAAAAATTTAGTTTTTTCAATGTTTAGTGTGAGTAGATTTTTATTCAACCAAAGCATGACTTGACGCATCTGCGACTCTGCCAAATTAAACAAACTGTTCCAATCTTCTTCCTGAAACATTATGGCTGTATCATCAGCAAAGGCTACCATCTCTCCTTTTATATCTGAAGAGCACAATTCATTTGCAAATACTAAATATAGAATAGGTCCCAGTACTGTTCCCTGTGGTACTCCATATTCAACAGTTGTTTCTTGGCTGATTTTATCACCAATCTTTACACTTTGTGCTCGTTCATGAAGGTAGGACTTGAACCATTCAAGTACTATACCCCTGATTCCAATACTCTCAAGCTCCTTACACAGCAACTCATGTGAAACGAAGTCGAATGCTTTTGCTAGATCAAGAAAGACTGCTAGACACTTCTTATTACTGTCTAGACTATCGGTTACAAACTTTGACAGCCTGAAAATTGCATCCTCTGTACTTCTACCAACTCGAAATCCATACTGATTAGAAGATAAGAGCTCATTTCGTTCCAAAAAATCAATTAATCGCTTTTTAATGAGTTTCTCCAGAATTTTTGAAATATTACTTACCAATGAAATAGGCATATAATTACCAATAACTATCCTATCACCACTCTTGAACAGGGGCCTAACACATACTTTCTTCATCATACTTGGAAAAGTTCCTTGTTCAAAGCTCATATTGAATATAAACATTAGAGGTTTTGTAATGTAGTTCTTAATTATTTTAACTATTTTATTATCAATTCTATCAAGACCTGGTGAACTTGATGTATGGAGTGTGCCGATTATAGACAGAATTTCATGTTCATCAACTGGCGTCAGAGAATGGCCGATCTATTAGCAAAAATGCAACTATTAACAATTTCTGGTATAGTTTTATTCAAACTTTCCGTTATAGACTCAGCCATCTTCCTCCCAACAGATGCAAAATGATTGTTTGTAAACTCTAGCACATCATTGGAGTTATCTCTCATTGAAATGATGTTCCCATGTATATCAATTCTATCAATTTCAGGTTTTTTCTTTTGTATTGTATCAGTTGCTTCTCTAATTGTTGACCATGTTTTCTTAAGATCATACCCTGCATCATCGATTTTCTGCTTGAAGTATTCTATTTTAGTTTTTTTAATCAATAAATTCAGGCAATTCCTATATCGACGATAATGCTCGGCTAATTCAAGATCATTATTGTTTATTTTTGTCCTTCTATTAAGTGAATCTCTTGTACGAATTGCTCTGATTAGACCCCTAGTTATCCATGGCTTTATTGGCGTTAATTTTCTTTTAAGACGATAGATATTGGTATTTTTCATTACAAGATTTTGCAATATTTCAATAAAATTTTCATATGCAACATTGGTTTCATCACTATTGAATACAGATTCCCATTTCTCTACAGCAATATCATTTTTAAAACCTTCCATATATAGGTACTGATTTTCCTATTCTATTATTCATTCTAACTTGATCATTGAGGCAGTGGCGGTTCCAGGGGTGGGCTGGGTGGGCAGCTGCCCCCCCAGTTTTCATGGGAATTTTTTCCAATTGTTTTTCTAGTTAGACGCACATAATACGGTATACTTATTTCTAGAATAATTAATTTAGTGTAGACTAAAATCATAAAAAATCATTTAATGGTTTATAGAATAGATAATACCGGTATCTGTTACTGGAAGTTCTTGGAAGACTTTCTAAGCCTATAATTGAAAATCCTCACTCATGTTATAGTTTGATACTTCAGCCAAAGAAGCTTGCCGACCTTACATGAATTAAGTTTATTTGAGTCCTCCAATCTACAATGAAGTGGATTATGATGATTGCATCCTATCTAAAATATCATTACAAAGGATTGGTAATCAGTCCAACTTAATTTGATTATTTTTTTGAAGTTGAAAACCTTAATGCCTTTAAAAATGTAGTCTTGAGGTTCAAAAGTAGATAGTTTGGCAATAAGTTTTACAATGTAGTTTGGCAATGTTTCATACTACACAGAATGGTCCAGAAGGAATGTGCAATACTTCTCAAGCTGTTTCTTTACACCAAGTAGAGGAAAAATTTTAGTGGGCCATATCACCAAAAATGCTTTGTTACCGCTTAGATAACAATGGCGAAAAATTTAAATTTCTCAAAAAATATTCATTTTTTTATTTTTTCACTGGCTTTATTCAGATTCTAAAATTATCAATTCCCATGTAAAATGGAGTTGTGAAATCTGAGGAATTCAATGACTGTTTTATGAGTTTTCAACTTGAATGGTTATTGAGATAATAGAGCAAATATGCTACCAAATTTTTTTATTTTCAATATTGATAGAAGTTGGAGAGAATCAGAAAATATTCTGAAGAGAACGTTGAATAATGGTGATTGTGTGAATTTTACCTAAATCTCAGAAATTGCGATCCAAAGGAGACAAAATATTGAACAAGTGAAAAATTACTGTAAAGTCGCAATTTTAAGATTTGATTGAATTTATTACGTCGTTATTTGACATGGGAATAAATAATTTTATAACTTGAATAAAACCTCTAAAAATCAATACTTTCTGAAAAATTTCAATTTCTCTCCATTGTTATCTCGGTAACAAAACATTTTTGAGGGTACCTATGTTCCATGGTACTTTTTTCTCTCCTTGGTATAAGGAAACAGCCTGAGAAGTATTGCGCATCCTTCTGAATCACTCTGTGTGCCGTAGTATGAAACTATGGAATTAATACCGGCCGGGTAGGCCGAGTGGTCTGGGGCGTTACAACCTTCAGTCCGCTAGCGCTACCCGGTCGAGGGTTCGAATCCCACCAGAGGCATGGTCGTTTATGCACTTCATAAATCACCCTCGCACACTCCATTACCCATGCACAAGTGAATTCAAATACTTATATGGGCATCATCCACAGCAAAAAAAAATAAAATAAAAATTAATTCAATAGTAGTTAGTAGAAATTATTGACAAATTATCTACTATTGAACCTCAAGACTATATTTTTTAAGAATAAAATACGGCCAAGTTTTCAAGGCATCAAGATTTTCAACCTAGCTCGAAAAATAATCAATTGAGTTAGACTAATTATTCACTTTGTTATGATATTTTTAATTTTTCCCAAGGAAGAAAGACGCCTGGGAACCCTTCTATCTGGGGTAGGGGTAAGGGCACCCACATTCCCTTAGGGTACCACCCTTCCCCTAGAAAATCACTCGTGAATTTGAGTCCTTGACCCCCCCCCCCCCAGCTTTTCGAGTCTGGAACCGCTACTGCATTGAGCTCATAGTTATGCTTAATCGCAATAATAGTCATATAATGGTCGGTGATGGCTGTTTGAAACACAATAGATGTTAAAGGATTTCTAAAATTACCGACAATTATATGATCAATGCATGTTATCGATTCCATGTTTTCTCTTGTTGCACTTTTTATGTCCATTCTCATTCCAAACTCACTCAACACATTGAGATAATCATCTAGCTGATGGGATGCATTGGGGGGAGTGTATTGATATTAAAGTCCCCTAAACATACACATTTCTGACCTACAATACTATCGTAGAATTGGCTCAAATCAGCTAGAAAATCTGTTATGTCATGGTGAGATGGTGACCGATAAACTGCCAGAATATTATACAAATCATTTCTAAAACGTAGCTTTGCATTCAGGGTATTGGCTTGACTAAACTCAATCTCCTCAACCACTACATCTAAGTCGGCTTTAACATACATAACTGCTCCATCATTCTGTAATCTATAATTCAAAGTGAAGAATACATGGTAACCATCTATATTTTTGGGGATAAAATCTCTTTTAATCCAACACTCAGTCAATACAATTACATCAAAGTAAAAATCAATATCTTGTAATTGGATCATTAGCTCATCAAAATTTTTGTTTATACTTCTTATATTCATTATCATAAATTTCAAATAATTTTTATCGATGTGCTCTTTCAAAATACCTGACTCATGCATGACGATGTCTTCTACCTCTTGGAAAGTATCTAATTCATTTGTTATGGACCACATTTTGAAAGATCTTTTTTCCCTTTGTTTATAAATTTTTCATCATGCCACTTCAATATATATGATTCACTTATCTCATTAATATTGCTTGTCAATATTGTCATTAAATCCATCTTACCTATACTAATATACCTGAAGCTAAGCGTATGTCTACTTAGAGCTACTATTATATGAGGTACACTATCATAAATTTTCATTGGTTTTGAATTCATCCTGAACAGCACAACTCTTTCTGATGTTAAACCTTGGACCTCAAGTATTGTGTGTATTGTAAGATCATGCCTGTCCATAAAGTGTACTGAGTAGCAATCTTTTTTCAGCTTGTGTAAAAGTTAAGACGAGTGTTTTAGGTTCAATATGGTGTTCAGAATTGTACAAAATAGTCTTCCTAATTGATGATACTGTCTGGTTGGTGGTTGAGATATTGTTATCATAATATGGCGAGAGTGCATAGCATACGTCAATCGGACATCGTTTAGTGATTGAAAAACATTCAGTTGGCTCACAGAAATTTGAAATATGAAACCATCTAGACTTAATGCTACTTCTCTCAATATATGGTATTTGCCTAGAATCACCCAAGATAATTAGCTCTTTAGCTTATGACTAATTATGTACTAATTATTTGATTAATAATGTACGAAGAAACTGTCCTATAGTCAATGTACAACCTATCATTTAATTTAATATTGAATTCTTTTTTAATTGCTGATCTTATTTCACGTACCCCTGCTCTTGTTTGACATAGAACCAAATCCTTACCATACGTGTGCTCATAGGCGTAATTTGGGGGGGGCACGGGGAGGCAGTTGCCCCCCCAAACATTCCCGTTGCCCCCCCAATAGCCCAGTCAAATAAAGCAACAAAATTAAAAATTAAAAGTTGGAGGACCCAGCTGAAAATTTGCAGATATGATCAGAAAAGGGCGCTGAATAACATACTAAAAGTCCCCAAGAGTCCCAGAATAAATTCATATATTATACGTCAAATTTGATAAAAAATTCCAATTTCCAGATTGTAATGGTACTGTGTGTAATAATACTGGTACCTCCTCATTGAAAACAGAACATTTTTAAATTAGAGTGACTCCCAAACGGCAACCTGTGGGCGCAAAAATCTGAAAATCATAAAGAAAATTAATTTCGCCGAGAGAGATTTGGAATACGATAATGTACGGGTGCTCAATTTATAGTTACAAACTTTATAAGTAAGAAAAATTTCAAAATCTTGGTCCTATGAAATAATTACCGATTTTAAAAATAATTGTACCTCGAAAACATTCAATGATACAAAGTTGCAATTGGTCTTATTCTTCTCAAAATTTTATTGTCTACAAAAAAGTACCTATAAAATTTTCTCCTCCAGCGCCATTTTCTGATCATATCTGCGAATTTTCAGCTGGGTCCTCCGACTTTTTTTTGGCTTAATCTGACGCACTGGACTACAATATGATTTCAAGATTCTCATGCTTAAGAAGAATAAAGAACTATTCACGAAATACAATAGGTAAGGATAGAATGTCCACTAGAACCAAAATTTACTACTTAACATTATAAAACTATTTTAAGACTATAACACTTTTTCAATTAAAACTATAAATATTTATAAGATCAGATTTAAAGAAATTAGGCACATTGATTCTTCAAATGAATTGGTCATTCAGTTTTGTTTCATTCTAACCTGATCTCTGAGTTTGTGGGTCATTTTAGATTTAGACTGTTTATTGACTGAACACGTTTTATTCAAAATTGAATCATCTACAAGTTTCACCCACAGAAAAGTAAGTTGAAGCATCAGGTGACCATGTTAAACCTCTTTGAACTTGAAAAATACTGATTATTTTCATATGTTAGCAAATACATCAATATACGATACTTCTTCCGAAGCAGATACGAACTTCCAACAAGTTCCAGTCAACCAGGACCAGTGACCAGTTCTCAGTCCTATAGAAAAAAGTAATTTGTGTGTACGTAATCGCACGACACAAAGCTATCAAATTGTAGACGATTATTCACACTCAACAAGATTGGTCTAGTTTTTAATAAATAAACTTATTTAAAAAATTAAATAAATGAAATTCTGACACAGGGATTTGAGTTAGACCCCTGTACTTGGTCTCATTTGGAGATAATAAAAAATGAAGGTCTAGTCTATAGAAATTTCTCTTACCCTGAAAAATATCGCGAAAAATCGTTTGAAGTTTTAGAAAAACTTAAAAATCACTCTTTTTCAACTTTAACCGCTAAAAATACTGCTCAATAATCGACTTTGGCATGTAGAATACCTTAAATTAATGTGAAATTATTTCTTCTTCCCAACAATATCTTCAAAATTCAATTTTGACATATGATTCTTAAGATATTGATAATTTAATGACTCTAGGTAAGTTAGGCCTACTTGAAAAATATCTAAAAATCTATGGTTTCCGGATGTATCTATGTTAAATTTTTTATGGGACACTCTGTATATCATCAATATTTTATGCTAAAAATAGGGATTTCGGCATTTGATTGGCCACAAAAAAGAGGCCTCCTGAAACAGTTTTGAAGTATACTTTCACAACATTTCCCGGGGGGAGGCCCCCACCCCCGCTTGGCTGAGGAGGTACACCCCAGGCCCATTACAGCCCCCAGTATTTGATTCAGTTTGGTATTGAAGTAGATTATGTCTTACATACATAACTGCAGAATTATCAGTGATCAGTAAACCACTACCCAGAAGCAAATCTTGCCCCCCAATGAAAATTTTGAATTTACGCCCCTGCGTGTGCTCTCTTAAAATGTAACTAGTTTTTCCGCAACCGGGTACCCCATCAATCCAGGAAATATTGGGCATTTGACTTTTAACTATGCTTATGTTTACTATATTTTTTAGTAGTTCACTATTGAGCATTAGTTGAGTGTCCTTATAGTTACTAAAATGAATCTTTCTTCTGTCTTAAATGTTCTATTATGTTCTAAGAATTGTATATACATATCTCCATTTTCAAGAGAGTAACCCATACCGTATTTGATATGTGTTGGCCACAAATACATTCGGAGATGATTATCATAAATATTCATTTCATGTTTCACTATATTCAGCATTATGCTTGATGATGACAGAAAGCACTTATCACTCAAACTAGAAAGCACTTCTCTGTAGATTCTCCCTTTCACCTCGTCATGATCCTGTAGAAGGTTCCTAAGCTCCATCATACTGTTCATAAATTTTTCGGCAGCAGTTAATCCAGGAAGAAACCCCCTCGGACACGCAGTCGACGCAGAAGACTCTCCTCTATCCTCAGGTATTTCCAGGAATGAAAGGTAGTTGGAGTGATCATAGTAAAAACAAATTTTATATTCGTTTTATGTGGGCGGTATGGTAAGAACAGTTAATCTCTAAAGTCAAGATAAGTGCGCGATAAGTCCTCCTATAGTTTGTGAACCCCGCCTTAACAACCCTTATTGTTGAAAAATTGCGTTTTTTATCATCTCAATAACCGTTAGGCCGCCACGCTACGTTCGATCGCAGCGATCTGATCGCCGGCGACCGATCGAAATTGGTTCAACGAACGATCGCTACGTGAATGGGGTAATCTCAAGATCAAAATCAGATCTCTCGATCTCTCAGATCTCTCGATCTCTCAGATCTCTCGATCGAACTCACTTGAAACAAGTGAGATCTGATCTGCAGATCTTGATCTGCGCAGACAAATCGCTACGTGAGTGGTGTGATCTGCAGATCTTCTGACAGATTTCTTCCCCCACCACCATATTTTCAGTCACCACGTGACTCACCCAACACATGAATGAACCACCACGTGGTTCAGCGTATGCTTCAGTAAGAGTCAAACCATTTGAAAGCATTCATTAAATTTATTGGCCGCTTCCAGGTTACTTCTACTTAACCTTAATCAAGTAATTATTATGATTTTGTCTGATTGACCAAGCTAGCATAACATTATAAACTTGAGGCATCAAATGAATTAGAGTTTATAATAGTTATGACATGCTAAAAAGTATCAATATGAAAACATTGTACTGTACTTATTTTGCTACTCATAAATTGAATTAATTTACCTTGCAGTAGTCCTTTAGTGCTTTTGACGATGCTAAGAAAGTATCTGGTACTATTCTCCCTAAGGATTGAGGGGAAATTCTAGTACTGAACTTAAAATCTTCCAGTGTTCTGCCCGTTGCCAAGTATTGCAATGTCGCTGTTAACTTTTCATGGGGCGTTATAGCCTTTCTCATAATGGTGTCTTGTTTAGCAATGAATGGTGTAACAATTCTTAATAACTCCAGGTGAGTTGGTTCATCCATTCTTAAATAATTCTTCCAATCTTTTGGATAACATTGCAGTTCTGACAATAAGTTCACATGAGTAAACTTCTTCCTTTCAAGCCATGACTTTGCCCACATGCTTTTTTGCGTTTCTTCTTCTTTTCCAATGCACACACAATCACAGCCATTGCTTCAAGGTCTCCAATAGATGACATAATCTCGACAAAAGATGACGAAAATGTTGCACAAACTAAATATAACCACTTACAAGGGGGCTACCGCGCGACTGCATATAAACACACACTGCATCAGACATTGTGCTTTCAATTTTTGCCGTAAGAGAGAGCTACATGATCTCTCTTGATCGGGAGATCGATCGCTACGTTAGTGGGGAGAACACTGATACGATCAAATCTCAGAGCCAATTACGATCGGTCGCTGGCGATCAAATCGCTGCGATCGATCGTAGCGTGAGTGGGGGGCCTTAGGCTGAGGCCGCACTGCCGGTGGGTAGAGCCTGGAGGGTGGAGGTAGTTGGTAAATCTATAGAACATACACACCATCCACAGTAATACATCGTATGAATGGTATGTGTTCAGACGCCATCTTGAATTTCTTAAATATTGTGGTGATGCAAAACCCACTTCTTGAACCTAAAATTAATTATTGTAATTATTGGAATAATTAACAAGCCACTTATCACTTAATATTCATATTTATTGATGATGTATTAATCACAATTTAAATCACAATTAAATCATAAAATCACAATTAAATTAATTTGTCAAATAGGCCTAAATTGCCAATAGTACATTGCAGCCTAAAAACCATTATTACATTGTTTACATCTTATTTTTGGTTAGGGTGTCTTTATCCCGCCTAAATTATTTTTGGCGCTATCAGTAACCAGCTGATTGCAGGTATACCTTTATCTACCTGTTAATGTTCTATTTTGTCATAATCTGTGTTATTTTGAAATCTGCTCATTACTCTTGCTACTGCTTATTAATTTATTGTCTTTCTTTCCTGCTCGCGTGACCAACAATTTAAATTAGTTTTACTTTACTGTTTAATTCTGTTCACCTGCCAATTGCATCCCTGAGCCTAAGACCACATGGAAATTTTCCTA